>JAWPHD010001852.1:0-160000 GCA_037043455.1 Cyrtodaria siliqua | reverse complement strand
ATGAATGAATGAAATAAATACATATTACTAAGTACCTTTGGGTATAAGGTCCCATTACATTTCCCATTATAATTACAAACCCCAGTAAAAGAGCAATATCGCGGACGTACAGTGTTGGTGACGAGACCGTAAACAACCACTAAATTATTGTTTAAATTGCTGTAGAAATGCTTATGAAAAGGATCATGGATAAATCACACCATATTGCTATTACAAGAGTGGGGGTGAGGGGGGATATGTGGGAAGGGATTGATCAGGTCACCATTTCACTTTTACGACTAAAATCCACTACTAGAATAATATATTTAAATGCATATCAAACACTAACTAGAGTTGTTTGATGGGACCTATGAGCTTGTTTTTGCTGACAGTAATTCCCCCCCACCACCCCCATGTCCACCCATCCACCCACAGCACCTAACCCAAACCTCTAATAAGAGAACCTTACTGGAGGCTGGGAGACCCTACCTATCCTAGTGATTGTCCTCCTTGGGAGAGGGGCAAGAACAGGAGGAGGGCGATCCTGGTGAAGGACGGCCCTTCCACGACGGACAACTGGAGTTCCAGTGTATCCAAAGCGAACAGGAGGATGGGAAACCCTGCCGGACCTTCTAACTCCTGCAGGAACAGGGATATCATGGAGCGCCATGATACCCAGGGGTGCAGGGTCAGCAGGAACAGCCCTCACGATACCCCCAAAGATACCGTGAGGAGGACAACGCGGGACCACAACAGCTGCGTTCTCAACAATACCGACAGACGTATCGTGAGAAGGACAAGGCAGGGGAACCACAGCTGCTGCCAAAACCTCTACCCCCAAAGGCACAGAGCAACCAACAACAACAGACCTGACTGCACGACGCAACAGGTTCGGACTGGGTTCCTCCTGGCCCCGCACCTGAAAAGACACAAAATTTAAACTATATCAAATAACAAGAGCTGTCGGAGAACAGAGGAGCTCGACTATTCGATTTTTCAGAGAATAATAAATTATATAGCTATTATATACCATCAGAAAACAAGGCTAAAACAATGTGGGGTGGGGTTGGAGGATGGGTTTGTATAGCAACTCGGGCTGATATAAAATTATGTGTGTGTGTGGGGGGTGGTGGATAAGTCAGGGACTTTACACAATCGTCTGCTCGCAAAATCACTTCGTTTTTCAAAAGACAAAATGTCGAAATGGAGTCAAGCGAACGCTGAGTAAATAGTATGACAGTTACAACGACGGCACCATGAGAAACAATAGCCGTCACAGCGTCACTAAAAACAGTATCGCGATTGGAGAGAGAAATCAATATTACGCTGGGGAAGGTTATTAACAATAAGTTCTGCACAGAGATATGGTGCGAATGCGAGTGTTGTCATGTCAACGCAAGCGACAGCCAATCATCAGTACGTAAATTCGATATTACGTATTGTTAACTAATGTGTTATTCAACAGAATTTACATCCCGATTTTACTTGGAATAAAAATGCTAGTGAGAACCGATTTTAGCTAGTAGATTTTTTAGTCACTGGATATTTTTAGCTAGTGGCTAAATTTGTGAAATCTGACGCCTGTATTATATTATGCCCATAGTGAGTATACTGGTGTTTTTTTAATTTTAGACATACTTTTTTATGGGCTTGTTCATTTTTATCCAGGCTTGAAGGGCTTGTGGTTTGAAATCTCAATTTCGATGACTGCTATATAAGTCTATGTTAGGCCAAATTTGACCCCAGGGTCACCATTTGAACAAACTTGGTAGAGGATCATAAGCTTATAGCAAAACCTCTGGCTCTTGCAGTTTCAGAGAAGATTTTCTTATGTTTTTCCCTATACAAGCCTAAGTAAAACTTTAAAATCCTAATTTCCATGACTGGTATATAAGTCTACGTTAAACTGTCACCCCAGGGGCGGGGCCAAATTTGACCCTAGGGTCACCATTTGAACAAACTTGGAAGAGGACCATAAGCTTATAGCAACTGATGCAAAATATTTTTTCCTATACAAGTCCATGTAAAACGTGATACCTGGGGCGGGGCCAAATGTGACCCCAGGGTGACCATTTGAACAAACTTGGTAAAGGACCATAATCTTATAGTGAATGCAAAATATTAAACCTCTGCCTCTTGTAGTTTCAGAGAAGTTTTTTTTTTAAATAATAAGTCTATGTAAAACTGTGACCCCCGGGACGGGCCAAATTAGATCCCAGGATCACCATTTGAACAAACTTAGTAGAGGATCATAAGCTGATGCTAAATGTAATACATGAGAGCTCTGTGCCTTGTGGTTTCAGAGAAGAAGATTTTTTAATGTTTTTTCCTATATGTCTATATGAAACACATTCAAAATCTCAATATACAAACTTTTGACCCCCGAGGACTTCATTTGAAAAAACTTGATAGTCTAGGCGTTTGCGATCATTTTAAGACAAGAAATCTGCGGATTCAAATGTCTCGCCGAACGGGGGCTGGACTTAAAAAAGGTCAATGATGCTTAAATGAGTTTGTAAACATTTTAGTAACTAAAAACAATGGAGTTATATCAAGGGTTGTCGACATAAAATTCCCATCAGTACTTCTTTTAAAACATTGCAAAAACAACACGGATAGGATGGTCTTAGATCGCTCACCTGGTAATCACGGGCAATAAGTCTGCTGTGTCTAGTATGGCATGCATTTATTTTAATTTGTCCATCTTTCTTCAATGAATGAAATTTCATAAAAATGGGTGTGGGGGGATTTATATTAACATTCTAAACAAATATGGTCAAGGTCACCTAAAAAATGAAGTAACTACAGATTTAAGAAAGGAAAATACAATATAGCATTTTTCAAACAAATCAAGGGCCTTACTAACAAGATCTAGCTGGTTTTCGAACTTGCCCAAGATTTCATTGATATGCCATGCTCTGCACAACTAGACATCATCCTGAGGCTTCTGCAAAGTTTCGTCGAAATCCAACCAGGTGTTTAGGAGGAGTCTAAGCGCCGACAAGAAATTTTAAAAGTAAAAATGTCCAGGGGCCGTAACTCCATCAAATATCAACGAACCGGAAAAAAACACAAAAGGCACAACTAGAGAAATCATAGCAATGCTTCCTGCTAACATGGCGTAACAAACAAAAAATTGAAAAAAAAAGCAATTTAAAAATCGGAATAAAAATGAAGGCCCTTGGCCAGTACAGCTAAAAACCAGCTCCAAAAAGTAGGTCAAGGTCATAGATGAACTCCATGCATCCAACAAGATGCACTACCCAAGACACAACTATAAAATAGAATATAGAAAAAAAATGCAATATATGAAAATAAAATTAAAGTTTAAATGTCAAATAAAATGGGGTTTTATGTCCCATTACACATCACATTGATTAAAGTGTTTGCTCACTCAGCAATGCCGGGCATTATGTGTGGACTCTTCCATTCATAATTTTGATAAAGCATCATCAAAAAAAAACTGACCATTCAGTGACCAGAAATAAGACCAATACCAATATATCGTCGGTCTCGTTCGAAAAGGACGTAAGTGCACATTTGGCCAAAATCATGTTTACGTCGTTTTCTAACGTTGAAATATTCCGGCGCCTTTTGCGAAAATGCCAGCTATCCAATCAGAAAGTTTAAAAAAGGTCACACGAGTTAATGACGTAATGTCATTGGTCCGAATTCACAACGGGCTAAAAAGACGTATATGCAATAAAAACATCACAAGCAAACAATCGAAGCTGTGTTGAACATTATGGCGAATTTTGAAAATTATGGCGAATTATATTAAAATGTATGCGTTCTCATGGTTCATTTAAACTAAGTATAATAACTTTGGTTTATGAATAAGTACGAAACTGTAATCTTGCATTATTATTCATCAACTGTTGTTGTTCCTGAATTTTTCAAACTCATCAAGTTTAGCACATGGGAATAACACAGAATCATATCACAGTTCTGCAGGTCTATGTAATGTTGTATTTTATCGAACAATATGTTTTGATAATAAAGAAAAAGACAGTTTTTGTTTCATTTTACAATGCTTGTTTGCAGGTACACTACGTCGTTTTCGAAGCTCCCGAATTTTGTTTCTCTACAGATACGTCCTTTTCAAAGCTCAAAAATATCGTAACCGACATTTGGCGTCGAAATATTGATGAAAAAAGTTGTATCTAACATTTCTAATAGTATGTATTGTTTATTATGTTCATGGTTTACGTACGATAACACGCCTCTTTCGTTGTTTTATTGTAAAAAAACTGGACGTATTTGGTGCTTTTTGTTCAAAATAAGACAAATTGTTTTGTGTTTCCTGAAAAGTTGTAATTTTGCAGTTCAGTCCTTTTCGAACGGGACCGACGATATTCTGGTAGGTGATAAACTCGATCTTCGATGTTCAACCAATTTATGTTAAAATTTAGGTACCCGGTATCTACGGTGTGATACTTTTAAAACCCAGGCGTTTCCGTGGCCAAATTGTTAATGACGTTGCGTTGTAAACCTTCGCCTCTCACAGCTGTGGGTTTAAATCCCATTGGGAGCTCCACTTGTGAGGAAGTGTCGATTCTGATGGCGGGAGGTGTACAGTATTGGTTCTACCAAGGAAAAGTGGGTGGTCTGCCTCCACCACAATTTTTTTTTCCATCATGTATAACCTTACAGGTGTTGAAAATGACGTAAAACACCCAACAAACAAACCTTTTATAAACAATGCATATTTCATGCACATTCATGCAAATTGATTAAAATTGAATCATAATTATATATGTATTTTTTAAAATCAAAATCATGAAAATTATCGTCGTTTTACTCTGCAAAAGATTTTTCTTTTACTATAGAATCTAATCCGAGCCTTCTCTGACCCTAAAAGCCTTTTTTTCCAGCTTTAAACACAGCCAAATGAAATATTTCGAATATCGTAAAATGAGCTGGCAAGGTCAGAGAAGGCTCGGATTTATAGAACCTAATGATAAAAACCTAGTAACACAAATGTTATCACCTACTAAAAATAAAAGTTCAACATCTATGCTATGCAAAAATTATGAATTCCTTTTAACATTCATCCATAATTCTACCAAACCACCTCCAGTCCCTTTAATGAACTAGATATGCTTGTTGTCTAGTAAATTGTCTGTCAAGGCTCAATGGATGGGCGGTTGTGCATTAGTTTAGGGATCAGAGTTGTGGATGGGTGGTGGGGAGGAGGCACAAGAAATGCTATCGAGTTTGATATACAAATAGAAAATCGTGCATTTTGGGTCGAGAAAGTGTATATGTGAACAGTATTTTACAAGAACAAAGCACCACCAAAAAAATATTAGGTCAAAGTTTCTGTAGAATGAATGCGTGTGCGCGTAATTTAACACACACGTGTGTCAAACGCCCACACTTATGCCTGCGACAGAAACATCCAAGGACACCAGCACATTTTGGGTAGTCGAAACATAATTTGGTAACATACTGAGGTGGCCAAACACAAATATTCTGACCTATCCCCCAACCCCACCCACTCAGATTATTGGCCCATTTTTATACCTCTGGAGATAAAAACAAAACAAATCCCGCCAAAACTTTACTGGCTCAACAAACTGGTTGAATAAACTCTTTGACGTTTTTGAATGTGTAAACCACATATTTGATAACGCTAGGCATGTGTGATGCGACCTCATAATAATAATAATAATGATGCATTTGATAAAAATAAAATGTCTCACCTCACGCCAAAACTGACGTAAGTTGCTGGACCAGACAGAAACTCCTTCCAAAACCCGTCTTACCGCAGAGGCAAGCCAAGAAAACATACCGTCAGAATATGTGAAGATATGTGGATTAAACTAAATAACAAACAACTCAACTTTGCAATTCGAATTCGTGGAAGTTCTTGAGAGAGCTACGTGACAAGTCAGGTATAATTCTCAAGAGAGAAAACGCGCGAATTTTTTCTTTATATAGTGAGTGAACATACTACACTGTTTCCAATCGTTAGCGCCGTGGTGATGAATGTACGGTGCAACTGTTTTCCGGTAAAAAACACAAAAACAAAACATATTTAGGTAAAAAAAAAAGGAGATTTCATTATCTGTGAATTTTGGACTCATTCATGGTCATAGATAGGTGTGTTGTTACTTTCTGGTCATAGAGCCAGCTTTTGTGGTCAAATGCAAGGTATAATAACCACCAATTATTTCCCCTATTGAAGCCAGTGTTAAAATGTCACATTTTCATGGTTATTTGCTGCAGCTTATAATAATAATAATAATAATAATAATAAATGCTTTATTTAATGATGGTAACTCAATCAATTTACAAATTGTTCTCCCTTGAGGCCATCAAATGAAGAAACATGTAACACACACACATGGTTATATACATACAATATTATACAATTCTGAAGAGTTTACTGTTGTAAAATCAAAAGTCCCTATATATAAATCTTTTAAAGTTATTTTAAAGTACTTAACCAAATGCAAGCAAATTAAAATTAACTAGTATTACCTAAAAGATAGGAATAATATTTCTTTTTAAATTCTTTGATATGTTTGGCTTGTCGCATTGGAGGTGCGATCGAGTTCCATATGACAGCACCAGAATAACGAATACTTTGTTTGTATATACTTAGCCTATGTTTCGGGACGATTAGATCACCATTTGAACAAGTCCTTAATTTATAAGAGGAATGAACCTTTTGAAACAAAGATGTAAGATAGTCTGGAGCAAGATTATTGACGCATTTGTAAACCTGCACTGCTTTATGAAATTGTATTCGATCATGGACATTTAACCATTTAAGCTCTTTAAATAAGGGTTTTGAAGATGCATCATATTGCTTATTAAGGATGATCCGAGCAGCTCTCTTTTGGATTTTTTGGATTCTATTAATATTGTTGCTAGAGCAATTTCCCCAAATAGTGTCACCATAATCCAAAATTGGTTGTATATATGCATAGTAATACATAATTCTTGTTTCATGTGTGAGAAATTTCTTGATTTTGCACAAAAGATTAGTTTTGTTTGTTAAAGAAGTACAAAGATTATCAACATGGACGTCCCATGACAGGTTTTTATCAATATATACCCCTAATAATTTTTGACTCTGTACATTTTCTATTGCTGTACTGTTAACATATAATTGTTTTACTTCATTATTAAGTTTAGACAACTTTTGAGATGTACCTATAATCATATATTTTGTTTTCATTTCATTTATTAACATTTTATTTTGCTTAGCCCATTGCTCTGTTTGTTTGAGACTAAGCTGGCTATTTTCTTGTATAATTTCAAGATTAGGACCAGACGTAGACAATGTTACATCATCAGCAAATATGTCTGTGCATTTTCTACATAAAGTGGTAGATCATTGACAAACATAATAAATAGAAGTGGTCCAAGTATTGACCCTTGTGGTACCCCTGTTTTTATAAGATTAGGCTTTGAAAGCTCAGTATGAATAATGCAGCGGTGTAATTTTCATATAGAAAAGTAGTGTTGCATTTGAAAAATCACCAGAAAAGGTGGGATCACAAAACATGTAAAAAAGTTCTTGTTTGTTTACTAAACATATCAAGGGTACAGCTGTTCCATTGATAGTTGCTGACACAGCGCATCCATCCATCCATCTATCTAGCTATCTAGCTATCTAGGCCTATCTAACCATCTATCTGTGTATACTGCAACACCCCATTTCGAAAAGTATGTGCTGGGCATAAGAGCGTGCCGTGTGGTTGCGAGTATCTAAACGATGATAAGAAAAACAGAAAGAACACAATAAAAGGTGAAGTTGAAATAAAGTTGAAGTGTTACCTTTGTTAAAAAGTCTAATAAGAACAAGGTGACTTTAAAATATAAAAGGCAGTGCTTACAAATTTAGTGCGTCAGTGCAAACTGCCAGTTTGAAATAATTCAGATTGAACAGCATAGTAATGTTAGATGCAGGTTACACAGAATGGTATTACTCTCCATAGCAATGTTAGATGCAGGTTACACAGAATGGTATTACTCTCCAAAAAAACAATTATGAGTCTATTTACGCGCACTGATAAAAAAAACACTAGAAGGGTGTTCCACGGAGCATTTGTGTCGCCTGCCGTGTTCTAATTTCAGCAAGTAAAATCTAACTATAAAGTTTGAAGACAGGGAGTGTAATCGTTCAAATCTAACTATAAAGTTTGAAGACAGGGAGTGTAATCGTTCATGAATTATGAAGCTTTTTTTTTTTAATTGTTAAAATGTATGAAAGGGGCATAACACTGCATTAATAATTGATAAGGAGGAACTGTATAAATATACATGACCATAGGTCAATATTTGTCAAGTTAAAATCTAAGTTAGGTTGCAGGCTAAAGTTTTATAAAAAAAAAAAGGGCATTAACTCTGCCAAAATAAAAGTCAGAGTTGTTGAAAATGTCAACAGCATTACATAACTGATAAAGAAGAATTGTATAACGTTTTATGACCATAGGTCAATATTTTGTCTAGTAATGAGCCAGGTTAGGTTGCAGGTTAAGTATTACGAAAAGGGAAATAACTCTGTCAAATTGAAAATCAAAGTTAGTGTGCATGTGTAACGACATTTCTTTGAGTAAGATGAAAATGCGTTTGAAATGTCCGGAACATAGGCCAAATACTTTTCAAGTTATCTATCTATCTATATATCCTGCATCAACCTCTTTCGAGTGACCTATGCAGCTGCGCGTCTGTGCATTAAAAGTTAAAAGATATAGCATCCTACTAGTAAAATAAGACATTTACAAATGAGTGTGGTGAGCATATATGTGTCCTTAAAGGAAAGTGAATGTTAAGTTGTTAGTGCCAAAGACTTAAATTCAAAGTCAAAAAGTTAAAATAAACATTTAAATACAAAGAATTAAAATTGGTTTAAAAAAACATATATGCTCACACTTAGTAAGGCATAGGGTGGTTGATCTTGCATACTTCCCGTTTGAATGCATCCAAATCGGGGAGCATGACAACATCTGCTGGCAGCCTGTTCCAAATAACAATGGTCATGGGGAAAAAGGAGTATTGGTAGTAGTTTGAACGGGTATGGACTTGTCTGTAAGAAAGGGGATGCATATTTCGTGTCAATCTGAGAGGTTGCTCGAAGTAGCCTGGTAATGGGATCGCTACTAGGCTGTGGACAATTTTATAGAATAATACAAGTCGAGTATCTGCTCGTCTTTGTTCTAATGTCCGCCAGCCGAGACTATCAACCATTTTGCTTACACTATCATAGGGGGAATACTTTTGTTTTACCCACCTTGCAGCTCTGCGCTGAACTCTTTCTACTTTCTTTATGTTCTTCTGTGTGTGTGGGCTCCATATTGATGAGGCATATTCCAATTGAGGTCTTACCAGAGATTTATAAGCGCTCTGCTTGACATCCTCATTTTTGGTCTTGATATTCCGACGCAAAAAACCAAGTGTCTTACCTGCATTTGTAGCTGTGCGGTCTATGTGGTGGTTCCAGCTGAGGTTGGAGCTGATGTCTACACCAAGGTATTTTGCGTGGTCTGCAATCTCCAAGACATGCCCATGAAGTGTGTAGGGGGTTTGAATGGGATTCCTGGATCTAGTAATGTGCAGTACTTGGCATTTACCTGGATTAAAATCCATCTCCCATGAGGCTTCCCACTTCTGTAGTCTGTCCAAGTCTTGTTGGTAATATCTGGCTGTCATTAGGGCTATCTACTGTGACATAAACAGCTGTATCATCAGCAAAAAGGCGTACCTGTGATTGAAGATTTTCTGGGAGGTCGTTTATGTACAACAAGAAAAGCAATGGGCCGAGTACAAAGCCTTGAGGTACTCCGGATGTAACATTGACTGAAGTTATAGTCAGTTATGAAATAATAAACGAATAAAACAAAGTAATTTTAACAATACTATAAGTATAACAAAAATATTACTTTTAAACCGGCATGAAATATGTGTATTTTAAACACACTACAATGTTTTACGTTTACATGCCATGAGTGTAGCAATAAACGGTTCTATTCTATTCTATCGACGGTGCATGGTAAGTTGCGCACGGTGAACTAATCTCGATCATCCAGACCTCTCGCGAGACTTCTTTCAAAGATGGCGGTAATTTTCGATAATTCTGAAATATGTGAATTTATTCGTGATACATTTGGATATTCTGAGATATTTCATCGTGGCAGGTAAATTTTGTAATATTAATCGACTCAAAATAAATTCTTCTTTCAACATTTGCATATATAATATACAAACGATGCTGTTTAAAAGCGTGAAACCTTCCCAACAGATTCCGTTCGGAAAGTCCAGTCGTAAAGATTATGTGCAATAATCAATACACGTTGATGCTCGCCAAAACGAAAACTTTCAAAAGAGCATTAAAGTTTAGCAGCCAGTAGTTGTGTACTGGACTGGGGAGCCCTGACATCATAGGTTTTTATATGTACCTGTTAGCAGTTGACAATTTTATGACATAGCAGTAGCAATGCAAAGGAAGTTTTCAAATTAGAAAATATTGGGAAACTGATTAGTATTTTCTAAATAGTATCATTAAAATAGTCCATTGAGGGAAAAAAAGTAAATTTATGAACCACCCCACATGCAAAAAATTTTTTTTGTGTCCAACAATTGCCAAAATGAATAAGCCTTTTTATCAATTTTGCTGAAAAAAGCAACCTAGCTGATAAATATTGTTTTTTCCTTGCAATAAAGTCATGCAGATGTTTATTTACAAAGTATAATGTGTCAAATGATTGTTTCTTTCCTTTTTTCTTTTAAATATGAGCTACTATTTCCACAAGTTGGTGTTAAACCTGGCATCCTTTCTATGTAAACAAATGAGTACTCGCGTTAGATGGCCTACATGACTTATCGTGACAATGTCAAGGTCAAATTTGAACAATTCTGAAAACTGAGTAATTAGCCTAAAAGAGCCAAAAGTTCTTTCGTGATGAATGTCTGGGCTCTTCATTGGACCAAAAAATGTTTAGCCATTTACCACCTCAATTTTCTTTAGCCAATTGGATTTTTGTTTAGCCACTTTTGGCTAAGCCTTTTTAGCCACTTTAGCAGAATTAAATACAAAAATTCCGATTAAATATTTTATAACTTTCTTATCTTATTATTAAGATTCCTTTGTTAATATAATTCTAGAATCAAAAGCATCGAGTAATTTTATATAAACTGCGATTGCATACATGTGATATCTCCCGCCGGGAGGTAATTTCTCCCGGAATTTCATGGGATCTCCCGGCCTCCTGCCGGGAGCTCCATTTCTCCCGGAATTTTCTGCCGAGTTACAAAATTTCGCTATTTGCGAATCCTTTTGGGTAATTGCTATGATTTATTGGATCAAGACCGAGTTTTCCGAATGATTTAGAATAAACACTTGCCGTTATCTATATCTGTGAAAACATTGCCCCTGGGCGGGTAATTAAAAGGATTAGCATGTCAGGTAATTGGTTTATTGTGTGAAAATAATGATTGGATTGTTTGTTTATGACACGTGGCGGCGATGCCTCTAATGTCCATGGGAGGTTGATTATGATAGGATTAAGGAATACACCGACGGTAAGTGGGGTGGTGGTAATTAGCGAATTCGGCATCGATTGATATTTGGTATATTAATTGGATTAATATTATAATTGAGGACAATTAAAGGATGACAATTTCAACTAATCAATTGCAGTTTGTATGAGTGTTAGTTTTGTCTGTGTATAAAATGGGAAGCATCTTCATTATGGTTATTACTTACAAAATCAAAATGCCGAAACGTGATTTATCTCCGGAGTCTGAACATTCCAGGCCCAAAAAGCAGAAGTATCTTGTAAAGTATAATTCTTCTTGGAGAAGTGTATATCCATGGATAAGTTGTAGTCAAAAGGGAATACACTTTGCCCTATGTACAGTGTGTAAACTGGATTTTTATATTGGCCACTCAGGAAAGAATGACTTTAATAATGTGAACAATTGTGTAGACTTTCAACCGACAAAGGTGATGCTGGCAGCAGCCAAGTCTTGTTGTAATTAGTGGTTAAAAAGTGGACAGAGTCTCAAGATATATACCCTAGCAGATTTAAATGATGTTATTTTATGGTATGTTCATGAAAGCAGATTAATGATCATCATTAACTAAAAGGTGATGCTGGCAGCAGCCATGTCTTGTTGTACTTAGTGGTTAAAAAGTGGACAGAGTCTATATAAAGTGTTTAATTACATGCTATTCTTGATTATATGCTATGCTAACATGAAATAAACAGTATTCAACTATTGTATGTATAAAATATCATGTTTTTATGCTGATTTACCCCCTTTATTAAGGTTTATATCAGAAAAAAAATATACCTGTACGCGTTAAACATAAATTTGAGTATTAAAACTTCCCTGAATTTTGTCAAATCTCCCTGAAAAAAAAGTCAAATCTCCCTGGTAACCCTCCTGAAAATATCACATGTATGCGATTGTGCCATTAGTTTGTGCGCCGTAAAACCGAATTCAATTTTCATGTTCATTGGTTAATTACGCCCACCCTGTGGTACCATCATGGGTTACTTTCTGTTTTGAATAACGGAGTTACAAAGTCATTATTTTAGCTTAAAGGATGTAACTCGTTGTATGAGAATGGTTATTACTATTTTGATAAGAGTTAGTCTGTGTTACTATTTTACGCGCCGTTTTACGTTGTTGTTGAAAAATCGACCTTTTTTCGGCGAGCTCTTGTTGGGTTTCTAATTTTCCTCGAGTATAGGCACACCAAGTGAGTTGCAGTTTAACGTCGCTATGTAAAATAATCCGTATCTTATATAAAGCGCAAAGGTCGTAACACAGTCTATAGAATTTAGCTCTATTGTAAACACCGAGAACCCGTCAAGGATTTTTCTTAAAAAGATGAGGGCGAACACGTGACTTTCGTCACTTTCGCCATTGCCAGCTGTCAGTTTACATGGGTCAAAATGACTTTCGCCAAGTTGGCGAAAGCACTTGACAAAAGTTTCGCCATTTGCAATTTGGTTTCGCCTATGGCGAGTGACGAAGACAAATGAAGAGCCCAGAATGTGTATGAAATATTTAAAGTGTTATTTCACTAAAAAATTCATGAGAACTATTACAATTAGTCGGAACAAGTTTCTAGTCCGAAATAAGACTCGAAAAAGACGAACTTGTTTGTAGTCCCACGCATGCGCATTACAGTCACATGACAAGAGTTGTCTTTTCTGATGTTAGCAGGTGTTGAAAAATTAGCAAATACACCACGAGTACGTCATTTTTTGTGAGATTAAATATAAAACAAATTGAAGATTAATTATTGAAGTACTTTATTTGTGCATAAACTAGAGTGTAATCATCCGATTTAATACTGAACTTCCAAAAACCGCATTTCACTTCCATTTATTTTTCATCTACCAATATGAATATACAGGAATACACTATAGAATTACCAGAATCGACTTTTTAATTAACGGAATACACTGAAACAGACTTTTTATAATTGATATATTATAAAATATTAATAGAATACATTTGTTACAGTATTAGAAGACTAAAGATAATGTACTAATAATGATATATATCCTCGACCTCTTAGTTTACGACCACTTAACGACACTTGGCTACATATATCAGTAATGCATTATATATTTGACATAATATGATGTTAGCTAATCTGAAGTATTCAAACTTTAACAAAAACTATCGCGGCTTTGATTAAATTTTGTTCATTTTCCATCCGATAACATTTGTAAATGGATGACCTCAACTTGTTTGTTTCCAGTGAACGGCATGTGTTTCCGTTCACCTTTCATACGGGCGATTTTATGCAAATTTGTTGACCTAAATTCACACTAGCTGACAGCGTAGAAAAAAAAAGCAAAAATATCAACTATTTTTAGCTCTACTGATCAGAGATCAGCAGAGCTTATGCCGTGGTGCGGCGTCCGTCGTCCGTCCGTCTGTCCGTTAACTTTTATTTGTAGCGACTACTCCTCTGAAACTACTGGATGGATATTCATAAAACTTTACAGAAATGTTGCCAATGAAGTCTAGTTGATCCTAGCAAAAATTCATGTTGATGTGAAATCCAAGATGGCCGCCAAAGCTAAAAATAGATTTTTTAAATTCAAGTTTGTAGCGACTACTGCTTGAAAACTATAAGTGATATTGATATGGGACTTTTTCTAAAATGATCAGCATGACATGATGTTGATCCTTGTCGAAATTTATTTCGATGCGACTTTAAACATGGCCGCTAGCAGCCATCTTTGTTTACATAGATTTATATAGTAAAAACTTGTAGCGACTACTCCTCTGAAACTACTGGATGGATATTCATGAAACTTTACAGAAATGTTGCCCATGAAGTCTAGTTGATCCTAGCAAAAATTCATGTTGATGCACAATCCAAGATGGCCGCCAAAGCTAAAAATAGATTTTTAAAATACAAGTTTGTAGCGACTACTCCTTGAAAACTATAAGTGATATTGATATGGGACTTTTTCTAAAATGATCAGCATGACATGATGTTGGTCCTTGTCAAAAATCGTTTTGATTCGACGTTAAACATGGCTGCCAGTGGCCATCTTTGTTTACATAGAGTTATATAGTAAAAACTTGTAGCGACTACTTCTCTGAAACTACTTGACGGATGTCCATGAAACTTCACAGGAATGTTGCTCTTGATGTCTAGTTGATCCTAGAAAAATTTCAGGCTGGCCGGAAATTCAAGATGGCCGCCACGGCTAAAAATAGATTTAAAATAAATAAATTTGTAGCGACTACTTCTTGAAAACTGTAAGTGATATTGATATGGGACGTTTTCTAAAATGATCAGCATGACATGATGTTGATCCTTGTCGAAATTTATTTCGATGCGACTTTAAACATGGCCGCTAGCGGCCATCTTTGTTTACATTGATTTATATAGTAAAAACTTGTAGCGACTACCCCTCTGAAACTACTGGATGGATATTCATGAAACTTTACAGAAATGTTGCCCATGAAGTCTAGTTGATCCTAGCAAAAATTCATGTTGATGCAAAATCCAAGATTGCCGCCAAAGCTAAAAATAGATTTTTAAAATACAAGTTTGTAGCGACTACTCCTTGAAAACTATAAGTGATATTGATATGGGACTTTTTCTAAAATGATCAGCATGACATGATGTTGGTCCTTGTCAAAAATCGTTTTGATTCGACGTTAAACATGGCTGCCAGTGGCCATCTTTGTTTACATAGAGTTATATAGTAAACACTTGTAGCGACTACTCCTCTGAAACTACTTGGCGGATTTTCATGAAACTTTACAGGAATGTTGCTCTTGATGTCCAATTGATCGTAGCAAAATTTCAGGTCGGCCAGAAATTTAAGATGGCCGCCACAGCTAAAAATAGATTTTTAAAAAATAAGTTTGTAGCGACTACTTCTTAATAAACTATAAGTGATATTGATATGGGACTTTTTCTAAAATGATCAGCATGACATTATGTTGATCCTAGTCAAACATTATTTTGATTCGACGTTTAACATGGCTGCCAGTGGCCATCTTTGTTTACATAAGAGTTTGTATAGTAAAAATGTGTAGTGACTACTCCTCTGAAACCACTAGACGGATTTTCATGAAACTTCACAGGAATGTTGCTCTTGATGTCTAGTTGATCCTAGCACAATTTCAGGTCGGCTGGAAATTCAAGATGGCCACCACCGCTAAACATAGATTTTAAAAACAAGTTTGTAGCGACTACTTCTTGAACACTGTAAGTGATATTGATATGGGACTTTTTCTGAAATGATCAGCATGACAAGATGTTGATCCTTGTCAAAAATTATTTTGATTCGACATTAAACATGGCTGCCAGTGGCCATCTTTGTTTACCTAGAGTTATATAGTAAAAACTTTAACTTGTAGCGACTACTCCTCTGAAACTACTTGACAGTTTTTATGAAACTTCACTTCACCTAGCTATCAAAATCTATCAGTAGAGCTTCAAGGTCATTGACCTCTTGTTTAAATTTAACAAGAAGCAACAAAGCCGTACTTATTTTCTATGAAAAAATATGAGTAAATGTCTACCCTCATCACCCTAAAATCGATTTTTTTTAATACTGTGGAGCTTTTAAATGATTGTCTTCTGCTGTTTGCAAAACATGTCCGTCTGCTTGTCATGAATTTAGGTCATATGTCACACAGGAAAGGTACTAACGTAACAATTACCAGATGTTTTTAACACAAACACCGATATTGCTGCATGTTTTATTCAGGTACCCCGCCCTTGATATTACCCATTTACTACTTTTCATTTTACGAGTAAATAAAACTTGTTGATATCTAATGAAAGGCAAAGGATTAAATCATAACTACAGCATAAAATATTTTATTTTGTTTAAGTTTGATTTAAAATGGGATGCATTTAATGGCGAAAACACTGGTAAAGAGGTCAACTATCCATAGGAATTTTATCCGTAGCCTTCAAAAGACATTAAAATGCTTATTTGCAAGTGTTTTCTGTTGTTGTTTCTAAAGAACTATTCATTTAGCAGACGATCATAAAAAATGATGGACAAAATTTGCATAATAAACGTGCGCAGACGTAATTTCCGCCGTTGGTCGAAATCACATGGTGGTCGAAAACAGACAGAAAGACGATATTTTATGAAATAAGTTTTTTTTTTTTAAATATATTTTTTCCGTTTTTTTATAGTTGTATCTTGAGGGGGATATTGCAACGTCACAAAGCAAATGTGGATGTGACCTTCACCATTCAAGCAAAGGGCAGATAACTTAAATTGTTATAGTTACATCACTTTCTCATGAACTATAATTCATAATAATGCACTAGATGTTTTAAACCTACCTTATAGCTTAGAAAACATATTCTATTTTGACATAGATGTGTCTTGGGTAGTGCATCTTTTTGGATGCATGGATTTCATCTATGATCTTGACCTACTTTTTAGAGCTGATGATTTTTAGCTCTACTGTCCAAGGGCCTAATTTTTTATCCGATCTTTAACCCATTTCATTCTGGAACCCTATCAGATAATAAGTCCTGAATATCTGAACATTTTCAGAAGTATGCTACAGCAACAAATTCAAATCGGTATAGTTACATTTTAGTAATTTATCAAGTAAGTATTAACATAAACATAACAAAACTATATATCATTGTGTAGATATTTGAAATACCTACACATTGATATAAATAAAAAGGCAGAAATCATGTAAAAAAGTTTCTTTTTAATTATAAACTTTGGGGAAGCGTGCGAATCGAGACATAAAAAAAGTCATACCTGGACTTCAAGGTATGTTTTCTGTGGTAAATATCCATTTTCTAATAATCCAGTGTATATATTGCAGAGAATTTTAAGCACTTCATCACACACCAAAAATAATCAAAATCCATCGAGTAGTTCAAAAGTTGTAACTATTTTGGGGCAAAGAGAGGAGCGGATTCCATGTTCTTTCCTGGTCTGCATACCGGTTGGTTTCTGTAACCAGGCTTTGCATTCACCAACCGTTCTTGTGAATATTTTTAGACTTAAGCTCAATTATGCAAATTTCAATCACAAATATTTCTATAAGTTTCAAGTATAAACATTCATTTCAAGCTGCTGTTATAAGTATGATAAATACTAATAAATAGCAACTTCTAACAATTGTTTATCTTTGAAGGTCATGGAAATATTTGTGAATGAAATTTGAGTACTTGACTTTAAGTCTACAAATAGTTTGAAGAATGGTTGGTGAATTCCAGGCCATGTGTTTTCACAGCTCATCACCCCAAATAAAATCAAAAAAATTATGGGGTTGGTATTCCTGTGGATGCTGTACTGTAGCACCCTCAACTCCAGTAAATGGGTCAGGATTTCTTGGAGTAATGTTGTCCGTAATGAAGTTGGCATGGAACCCTTCGAAATATGAGTCCGAGTTCGAATCCGAGGCGAAAAAAAACCCAGAAGTCGTGGACTCCCGGTCGCCAACCAACAGCAGGTCTTCCCCGTACATTCAGTAAGTTCTTGTCGTCAAAACTTCTTTTTCGAAGTCTTCAGAACTAAAATCGGAGGTATTTCAGACATCAATGTCTCTACCTTCACTCGATACATCGTCGGTGTTCGCCAATTTGAAAAATTCCCCGTAAAAAACAAGCTCAAAATCACTTTTTTGGAAGAATTTTCTACGTTGGAAAATGCGGAAGTAAACAGAAATCAGTGCGCATGCGTTATTGAATTTGTTATTTCCGGGCACATATTCGAATGACGTTTTCACACGTTTCTATGGAGCACATGTGTACACACTGATGAATCGGTATCCCGAACAGAAAGGGTAGGTACTGATGGATTGGTATCCCGAATGAAATGGGTTAATAAACTTTAACAGATTGTTAATATCAATGAAAGCTCGGACAAGTTCGAAAACCAGCCAGACCAGTAACAGCGGAGTTATGGCCCTTGATTTAGTTAAAAATGCTATATTTTGCCTCGTTAATACGATATAGGGCTGTCATTTTTCATCTGATCTTTACCGAACTTTACCAGATGGTTTGCCTTTTTTTAGCTCACCTGAGCCGAAGGCTCACAGGTGAGCTATTGGTATCACTCTTCGTCCGTCGTCCGTCGTCCGTCGTCGTCGTCGTTAACTTTTGCTTCAAACGACTTCTCCTCAGAAACCGCTTGGCCAATTTCGACCATACTTCACGTGGATGATCATTAGATGAATGCTTTTTAGATTTGTTAAAATTAGGTCAACGCAACATCCAAGATGGCCGCCAGTACCATATATGGTCAAAACTTTAAAAAATCTTCTTCTCAAGAGCCGCTGAACAGATTTCGACAGTTTTTCTTTTGAAATGATCGACAACGCCTAGACTATCAAGTTTGTTTAAATGAAGTCCCCGGGGTCAAAAGTGGCTGTGCTCCGGGGGTCCAAAGTTTGTATATTGAGATTTTGCATGTTTTTCATAGACTTACATAGGAAAAAACTTTAAAAAATCTTCTTCTCTGAAACCACAAGGCACAGAGGTCTCATGTATTACATGTAGCATCAGCTTATGGTCCTCTACTAAGTTTGTTCAAATGGTGACCCTGGGGTCAAATTTGTCTCCGCCCCGGGGGTCACAGTTTTACATAGACTTATAAAGGAAATATTTTTAAAAAATCTTCTCGGAAACTACAAGAGCCAGAGGTTTGATATTTTGCATTTACTATAAGCTTATGGTCCTTTACCAAGTTTGTTCAAATGGTGACCCTCGGGTCACATTTGGCTCCGCCCCAAGGGTCACATGTTTTACATGGACATGTATAGGGAAAAACTCAAAAAATCTTCTTCTCTGAAACTGCAAGAACCAGAGGTTTAATATTTTGCATTTGGTATAAGCTTATGGTCCTCTACCAAGTTTGTTCAAATGGTGACTCAGGGGTCAAATTTGGCCCCGCCCCAGGGGTCACAGTTTTACATAGGCTTGTATAGGGAAAAATATCTTCTTCTCTGGAACCACATGGCACGGCGCTCTCATGTATTACATGTAGCATCAGCTTATGGTCCTCTACTTAGTTTGTTCAAATGGTGACCCTGGGGTCACATTTGGCCCCTCTCTGGGGGTCACAGTTTTGTATATGGAAAAACTGAAAAAAATCTTCTTCTCTGGAACTGCAAGAGCCGGAGGTTCAATATTTTGCATTTGCTATAAGCTTATGGTCCTCTTCCAAGTTTGTTCAAATGGTGACCCTTGTGTCAAACTTGGCCGCACCCCGGGGGTCACAGTTTTATATAGACATATATATAGGAAAAAAACAATCTTCTCTGAAACTGCAAGAGTCAGAGGTTTAATATTTTGCATTTACTATAAGATTATGGTCCTCTACCAAGTTTGTTCAAATGGTGACCCTCGGGTAAAATTTGACCCCACTCCGTGGGTCACAGTTTTGCATAGACTTACATAGGAAACACATTGAAGTCTTCTTCTCTGGAACTACAAGAGCCAGAGGTTTAATATTTTGCATTTACTATACTCTTATGGTCCTTTAACAAGTTTGTTCAAATGGTGACACTGGATTCACATTTAGCCCCGCCCCAGGGGTCACATTTTACATAGACTTGTATAGGGAAAAACTTAAAAAATCTTCTTCTCTAAAACCACAAAGCACACAGCTCTCATATATTACATGTAGCCCTGGGGTCACATTTGGCTCTGCCCA
The DNA here is from genome assembly GCA_037043455.1 of Cyrtodaria siliqua. NCBI lineage: Eukaryota > Metazoa > Mollusca > Bivalvia > Adapedonta > Hiatellidae > Cyrtodaria > Cyrtodaria siliqua. The sequence goes on along the minus strand of JAWPHD010001852.1, from coordinate 139,871 downwards.
AGGTGTTACTCTCTAGCACCTTCATTTTGTATTTGATCTTTACCAAACTTTGTCAGTGTCTTAAACTGTCTATATAAATGTTGCGTCTTAAACCGTCTATATCAATGTTGTTATAAACAACAGAGCCCACATTTCTTGAACAATCTTAAACAAACTTGCACAGATTGTATATGACCATAAGATTTCGAAGAAGTTCGATAATGTGCCAGTACTCAGGTGATCGCTTTAGGGCCATCTTGTTGGCCCTGGCCCTCTTGTATTGGTTCAAATTAATTCAGGTGAGCGATATAGGGCCATCATGGCCCTCTTGTTTTTTATTATTATTAGTGTATTTTTTTTTATTTTTATTTTTTTAATATATATAAATAAAAAAAAATTGCTTTTTTTTCCTATTTTTTTCTTTATTATTGTAATTTTTTTTATTTTTTTTTTTATTTGTATTATTATTTTATTTTTTTTCTTTGTTATTTTTGTTTATGTTTTTGTTATTTGATTGATTGATATATATATTTTTTTTTTTGATTTCATTATTTTTGGTATTAACGCCATGTTAGCAGGAAGCATTGCTATGATTTCTAGTTGTGCCTATTGTGTTTTTTTCCGAATCGTTGATTTTTGATGAAGTTACGGCCCCTTGACATTTTTACTTTTAAAATTCTTATCGGCGCTACTCCTCCTAAACGCCTTGTTGGATTTCGACCAAACTTGGCAGGAAGCATCGGTTAGATGTCTAGTTGTGCATATTGCACTTTTGTTCCAGTTCGCTGAGTTATGGCACTTTGACATTTTTACTTTAAATTTCTTTGTCGGCGCTTCTCCTCCTAAACGGCTTGTTGGATTTCTACAAAATTTGACAGGAAGCCTCAGTATGATGTCTAGTTGTGCAAAGCCTGGAATATCAATAAAATCTTGGACAAGTTCGAAAACCAGCTAGATATTGTTAGTAACGACAGGTTATGGCCCTTGATTTGTTGAAAAATGCTATATTGTATTTTCCTTTGTTAAATCTGTAGTTACTTCATGTTTTATCTGATCTTTACCATATTTGTTTAGAATGTTAATATAAACCCCCATCCATTTTTGTGAAATTTCATTCATAGAAGAAGTGGGACAAATTAAAAAATACCCATGCCAGACTAAACACAGCAGACTTAATGCCCATGATCTAAGGCCATCCTATCCCAGTTGTTTTTGCAATGTTTTGAAAAAATAATGATGGGAATTTTATGTTGACAACCCTTGATATAAAAGTTTTGTTTTAGCCAGTAGAGCATCCACAGGCCCTCTTGGGCCTCTTGTTTTTAATAGAATGGCATTTTGTTTTTAATAGAATGGCATTTTGTTTTTAAACAAATGCACTTAGATGTCATCTCAGCAAAAGCAAACGGCAAACTCCGTTGTTTTTTGTTACTAAAATGTTTACAAACTTTCATTTAAGCACCATTGACGTTTTTATTTTTATGTCCAGCCCCAATTAGGCGAGATATGTGAATCCACGGATTTCTTGTTCTTTTAAAATGATTGCCAACGCCTAGACTATCAAGTTTGTTCAAATGAAGTCCCTTGGGTCAAAAATGGCCATGCCCCGGGGGTCCAAAGTTTGTATATTGAGATTTTGCCTGTTTTTCATATAGACATATATATAGGAAAAAACATTTTAAAAATCTTCTTCTCTGAAACCACAAGGCACAGAGGTCTCATGTATTACGTGTAGCATCAGCTTATGGTCCTTTATTAAGTTTGTTCAAATGGTGACCCTGGGGTCAAATTTGTCCCCACCCCGGGAGTCACAGTTTTACATACATGTAGACTTATATACAGGGGAGAAAAAAAATATCATCTTCTCAGAAACTACAAGAGCCAGAGGTTTGATATTTTGCATTTACTATAAGCTTATGGTCCTTTACCAATTTTGTTCAAATGGTGACCCTCGGGTCACATTTGGCCCCGCCCCAAGGGTCACATGTTTTACATAGACATGTACAGGGAAAAACTTAAAAAATCTTCTTCTCTGAAACTGCAAGAGCCAGAGGTTTAATATTTTGCATTTGCTATAAGCTTATGGTCCTCTACCAAGTTTGTTCAAATGGTGACCCAGGGGTCACACTTGGCCCTGCCCCGGGGTCACAGTTTTACATAGGCTTGTATAGGGAAAAACTGAAAAAAATCTTCTTCTCTGGAACCACATGGCACGGAGCTCTCATGTATTACATGTAGCATCAGCTTATGGTCCTCTACTTAGTTTGTTCAAATGGTGACCCTGGGGTCAAATTTGTCCCCGCCCCGGGTGTCACAGTTTTACATAGACTTATATAGAGAAAATAATTAAAAAAATTCTTGGAAACTACAAGAGCCAGAGGTTTGATATTTTGCATTTACTATAAGCTTATGGTCCTTTACCAAGTTTGTTCAAATGGTGACCCTTGGGTCACATTTGGCCTCGCCCCAAGAGTCACATGTTTTACATAGACATGTATAGGGAAAAACTTAAAAAATCTTCTTCTCTGAAACTGCAAGAGCCAGAGGTTAAATAATTTGCATTTGCTATAAGCTCATGATCTTCTACCAATTTGGTTCAAATGTGGTGACCCAGGGGTCACATTTGGCCCCGCCCCGGGGGTCACAGTTTGACATAGGCTTGTATAGGGAAAACTGAAAAAAATCTTCTCTGGAACTGCAAGGGCCAGAGGTTTAATATTTTCCATTTGCTATAAGCTTATGGTCCTCTACCAAGTTCGTTTAAATGGTGACCCTGGGGTAAAATTTGACCCCACTCTGTGGGTCACAGTTTTACATTAAAGTTTTCTTTTCTGGAACTACAAGAGCCAGAGGTTTAATATTTTGCATTTACTTTACTCTTATGGTCCTTTACCAAGTTTGTTCAAATGGTGACCCTGGGTTCACATTTGGCCCCGCCCCAGGGGTCATGTTTTACATAGACTTGTATAGGGAAAAACTTAAAAAATCTTCTTCTCTAAAACCACAAAGCACACAGCTCTCATATATTACATGTAGCCCGGGGGTCACATTTGGCTCTGCCCAAGGTGTTACTCTCTAGCACCTTCATTTTGTATTTGATCTTTACCAAACTTTGTCAGGGTCTTAAACCGTCTATATCAATGTTGTTATACACAACAGAGCCCACATTTCTTGAACAATCTTAACCAAACTTGCACAGATTGTATATGACCATAAGATTTCGAAGAAGTTCGATAATGTGCCAGTACTCAGGTGATCGCTTTAGGGCCATCTTGGCCCTCTTGTATTGGTTCAGATTTACTCAGGTGAGCGATATAGAGCCATCATGGCCCTCTTGTTTTTGATGATACAAATACATTTTATAATATTCCAAGAAAGATTCATTTTAAACCATGAAGGCAAGATCGGTTAAGGTTTTTGTCTCGCCTTTTCGAATAAAAAAGAGACATAGGTGTTGCTTTTCCGGCGACGGCGTCAACATCAAGTTTTGCGTTTAGGTCATTTTCTCACAAACTGTATACACTAGACCTTTCAAACTTTGCTTAAAATTGTATCTTGTGTGGTACATCGCAACATGACAAAGCAAATGTGGAAGTGACCTTGACCCTCCAAGCAAAGGGCAGATAACTTAATAATTTTTAGGTTCTACTTTTGCGTTTAGGTCACTTTTTTCACAAACTGTTTGTACTAGACCTTTAAAACTTTGCTTATAGTTGTAGATTGAGTGGTACATCACAATATGACAAAGCAAATGTGGAAGTGACCTTGACCCTCCAAGCAAAGGGCAGATAACTTAATAATTTTACCTTCAACTTTTGCGTTGAGGTCAATTTCGCGAAAACTGTATGCACTACAACTTACCAACTTCGTTTTTAGTTGTATCTAGGGTGGTACACTGCAATGTGACAAAGCAGATGTGGATGTGACCTTGACTCTCCAAGCAAAGGGCAGATAACCTTATAATTTTTACTTTCAACTTTGGCGGTAATGTCACTTTTTCACAAACTGTATGCACTAAGACCTTTCAAACATTGCTTATAGTTGTATCTTGAGTGGTACATTGCAAATGTGGATGTGACCTTCACCATCCAAGCAAAGGGCAGATAACTTTATTTGTTACATTTACATCACTTTCTCATGAACTATAATTATGCACTAGATGTTTTAAACAACTTTAATTGTTACATTTACATCACTTTCTCATGAACTATATGCACTAGATGTTTTAAACCTAATTTATAGCTTAATCTTCAGCAGAAAAAAAATCTATTTTGTCATAGTAGCCATCATGGTAGTGCATCTTTTTGGAAGCATGGATTTCATTTATGACCTTGACCTACTTTTTTGGATCTGATGATTTTTAGCTCTACTGGCCAAAGGCCTTCATTTTTAGCTCGACTATTCGAAGAATAAGAGAGCTTATGTAATCACCCCGGGGTCGGCGTCGGCGTCGGCGTTGGCGTTGGTGTCGGCGTCCCACATTCAGGTTTGCGTGTAAGCTGTGTTTACAAGTCTATATCTCCTACATTTCTTATCCTAGCACAACCAAATTTAGCCATGGGCTTCCTTATAGCATTATCTTAAGGACTGCATAAGCAATTTTGGTTCCTGTAACCCATGGAACCCAAATTATGATAGCCCATAAAATGTGTCCCATTTCACATCAAATTTTGAGTGTAAGCTGTGTTTACAAGACTATATCTCTTACAATTCTTACCCTAGCACAACCAAATTTGGCCATTAGCTTCCTTATAGCATTATCTTAAGGGCTGCTTAAGTAATTTTGGTTCCTGTAACCCCTGGGCTCCCATGGAACCCAAATTATGATAGCCCTTAAAATGTGTCTGTTTCACATCAAATTTTGTGTGTAAGCTGTGTTTACAGGTCTATATCTCTTACATTTCTTGTCCTAGCTGAACTAAATTTTGGAATTGGTTTCCTTATAGTATGTTGTAAAGGGTTGGATAAGTAATTTTGTCTTTTGCAAATTCTGGGCTCCCATGGAACCCAAATTGTGATGGCCCATAAAATGTGCAATAAAGGCAGATCTAGGTTTGCATGTAAGCATGTATATATCTATAATTTTGGTTTGGGATTTGTTATAGCATTATGCATCTTATTACTTCACCCATATTGGGGCATGGGCTCCCCCCTCTCTCCCCCGCCTTTTTTTTTTTTTTTTTTACATATTTCTGTGTTGCTTTTGTCAATTCCTACACATATATGTTGCAACCCCTCCCCCCCCCCCCCCCCCCCCCCCCCCCCCCACCTCTCACCCCATCACCACACCCACCACGCCCCACACTTGAATGTTTTTGTGTTTTTTTTACATATTTCTGTGTTGTTTTAGTCAATTCTTACACATATATGTTGCAACCCTCCCTGCACCCACCACCCCACCCCCACGCCTCTCACCCCATCACCTCCACACCCCCATCCCACCCCAGACTTGAATTTTTTTTTATTTTTTTTTACATGTTTCTGTGTTGCTTTTGTCAGTTCTTATACATGTATGTTGCAACCCTCTCCGCTCCCCAACCCCCCACCACCTCTCAACCCATCACCCCATCCACCATGCCCCACACTTGATTTTTTATTTTTTTACATGTTTCTGTGTTGCTTTTGTCAGTTCTTATACATGTATGTTGCAACCCTCCCCGCTCCCCAACCCCCCACCACCTCTCAACCCATCACCCCACCCACCATGCCCCACACTTGATTTTTTTTATTTTTTTTTATTTTTTTTTTACATATTTCTTTGTTGTTTTAGTCAATTATTACACACATAAACCTCCACAAACCCCCAACTGATTCCCGCCTCTCACCCCATCACCCCCACCCCCACCCCGCCCCAGACTTGATTTTTTTTTTTTTTTTTTACATATTTCTTTGTTGCTTTAGTCAATTTTTACACATATATGTTGCCCCATCCACACACCCCTCCCACTCCCCTCCCCCACCCACAACCCACTCCTGCCTCTCACCCTCACCCCTGCCCCCCTGCCCCACCCCACTTGAAACTTTTTTATTTTTTTTATTTTACATATTTCTGTGTTGCTTTTATCAATTCTGACACATATATGTTTTAACCCCCACCATCCTGCCCCACACTTGGAACTTTTTTTTTATTTATTTTTTTACATATTTTTGTGTTGTTTTAGTCAATTCTTACACATATATGTTGCAACTGTCTCCCCGCCTCTCACCCCCTCCACCCCCCCCACTTGAAACTTTTTGTTTTTTTTACATATTTCTTTGTTGTTTTAGTCAATTCTTACACATATATGTTGCACCCCCCCCCCCCCCCCCCCCCCCCCCCTCCCCTGCCTCTCACCCCACCCCACTTGAATTTTTATTTTTTATTTTTTTACATATTTTTTGTTGTTTTAGTCAATTCTTACACTTGTTGCCCTCCCCACCCCACACCTCTACCCCATCCCACTCAAACTCGATTTTTTAAAAAAAAAAATCTTCATATTTTTGTGTTGTTTTAATGAATTATTACATAGCTTCTTACACATATATGTTGCTCTCACCACCCTCACCACCCCCACTCCCCCCACCATCCACCCCCGCATCTCTCCCACCCCCACCCCGCACCCCACTCAAAACTCCATATATATTTTTTTTATATTTTTTTTACATATTTCTGTGTAGTTTTGGTCAATTCTTACACATAGTAATGTTGTGCTCCCAACCCCACCCCACATTGTTGTAGCCTTGTTTTCTGATGGTATATACTAGCTATAAATTTATTATTCTCCGAAAAATCGAATAGTCGAGCTGCGCTGTTCTCCGACAGCTCTTGTTTAATCTGGTCTTTACCAAACTTTGATTGCTAAAATCAATTAAAGCTCAGACAAGTTCGAAAACCAGCCAGATCGGACCAGTAACAGCGGAGTTGTGACCCTTGATTTAGTTAAAAATGCTATATTTTGCCTCGTTAATACGATATTAAAGGCTTTCATTTTTAATCTGATCTTTACCAGATGTTTTGCCTTTTTTTCCCTTATTAGCATGATTAGTATATTTTGTTTGTTTAAATATTTTTTTAATATATGTTTATCATATTTATACGCATTTTTGGCTCGCAATATGCACAAAATTACCCTACAATAAGCTCTCGAGAATTGAGCCATATCATAAATGCGGTCCGATAAGCCGAAAATGCATATCCATATTGGCCCGGTCACCTGACTGTTATTGGCCCGGTCAGGTACCGGGCCAATAATCCTCACCTGACCGTTACGATTCAGGGTTCTCCACAGGATTATTTTCAGGCATAGTGGCATTTACCGCGTGTTGGGCGAGGGTTCGTTTTTTTTGGCTTTTAGTAACTGCCTGTATTGATGGTGAGGCACTCTTGTGTGTGATATTAGTGGTGTTAGGAAGCCATATATAATTATATATTTATGATAATAAACAATAGTAAATAATCCATGTTTAAAGACTTTTATTTAAAAAAACAACTCATAAAAATATTTACTAAAATAAGTTCATACACAATAATACAACTTGCACATCAACACAACATGCAACATCTAAAATACATACATGTACAATAAACAATAATAAATTATCCATGTTTTAATACACGATGAAGCAGAAAACATACAGTACAGCTCACGCGAAACACACACTTCACTCGATTCGCCGAGTTTGGTCATATTGAGTTTCGCGCGAATCTACGCGGAGTCAGTGTTTGTACTCGGCGAATTCACGCTGCGAAAGTACGCTATTGCCGAGTGATAGCCACTCCGAGTTACTCCGTGTAGAATCCAATTAAGCAAAAGTGCACACCTGTGAACTCCGCGTACCTCGGCGTGAAGGATGCCGCGTATCTCGGCTAAAATTTAATTAACTGTAATTTTCCTTTGACGTCGGCCATTTTTTTTTAGAATGGAATAGAATATTTCCAATGACGGGCCACCAAGTACATGTATGTAATGCAATAAATATAGGCACGCGCACACAACAAATGCTTGATTGTGACGAGGAGTATTAATCAAATTATGAACCAACATTATATTGATAAAAACAAGTAGAGGTCTACCAATTACATGCACAAGATGTGTAAACCTTTAAAATGACCTTGCTGTTTAATTGAATTAAATTGGAATTTATAGTCGGTCGCACCGACTATATATATATATTCCAATTTAATTCAATTAAAATACGTAATTTAGATAATGTAAATTGTTTTACACTTAAATTGCCCAACCATTTGTATTTCACCAAAAGCCTTGAAATGAACGTAGTTATCGGAATTGGCAATGCAGTGCAATATATTGCTCTCTAAACATATTACAACTTTCTTTTCAGGTAAAAGTTTGATCAGCAAATAGATTTATATCGGTGCACAAGTTTGTACATCATGTTATGTACATGTTTCTGTTGATTATGTGCAGAATAGTACCGGAGATAACGAAAAGCAAGTGCAATCAGATTAATTTCATTACCTATTGTATACCGGCGTGCCCGCAATGAGTATGGCATAGATCAATACACACGTTTTATATTTAATATTCAAGTATAGCACAGTCTAGATAAAAGTGTATAGACATATTCAACTGCAAGTTACATGTACAAATATTCAGGCTTATTTCAGTTTTACTTTTGTCAAATTTGTGAATAAGGGAATTCGCCAGGGCGATGTCTTTAGACCTATTTAATTACTTTTGGAATATGTAAATCGTGTAAGATGTTGCTTGGTATAACTTAATGGACGCAGTATCCAACTCGTTTGATAAATTCAATATTAATCAGGCACTCTTGTAAGATCATTATATATTAAACATTGATAAGGAAAAACAACAATAGATGCATGTAGTCACAATTGTAAAAAACATCATGGATTACGGAAATCAACGAGATCCCTTTCACTATATATTGAATTTATTGAACAATTTGGATAAAATTCTCGCATAGCCTCACATCATATAATTTTATCCAACTCGTTTGATAAATTCAATATTAATCAAGCACTCGTGTAAGATCATTATTAAACATCGATAAGAACCAATAGATGCAGGTAGACACTATTAAAAAAAAAAAGTCCCCCTCCGACTAAAACTATGTTTTAATTTTAATTACTTTCGGAATATGTAAATCGCGTAAAATGATGCTTGGTATAACTTAATGGACGCAGTATCCAACTCGTTTGATAAATTCAATATTAATCAGGCACTCGTGTAAGATCATTATTAAACATCGATAAGAACCAATAGATGCAGGTAGACACTCCGACTAAAACTACGATTTAATTTTAATTACTTTCGGAATATGTAAATCGCGTAAAATGATGCTTGGTATAACTTAATGGACGCAGTATCCAACTCGTTTGATAAGTCGATATTAATCAGGCACTTGTGTAAGATCATTATTAAACATCGATAAGAAGATAGATGCAGGTAGACACAATTGTAAAAAATAAAGTCACCCTCCCACTAAAACTACGATTTAATTTGTGAATAGAGGAATTCGCCAGGGCGATGTCTTTAGACCAATTTAATTACTTTTGTAAATTGCGTAAGATGCTTCATGGTATAACTTAATGGACACAGTCTTCCTCAGTTATTTAGAAAAATATATGTAATGAAAATGGCTTAAAATCCAAAAATAAAACTCAGCGATATCATACAAATGTGTACAAAATGTCTTACCTTTTCCGACGTTCTGAAAAAGCCGCATGTGCGGATTTGGTGCTTCTTGTCGACGTCGTACTGAACCAGGAAGCAAGTATCTTCCTTGTTTAGTAGCTCTAAGTGTCATTGTTACTAGTAACAGTATTCACAATATCACATGCTTGTATATTAAAACATGAGGACTCTGTGTTTTTGTTTCTTATTAATTCACAATAGTTTAGTGTTTTTCTTATTAATTCACAATTGTTTAGTGTTTGTTAGCAGATGTTAATATGTAACTGAGTGATCACAAACCAAGAATGATGGAGATGTTGCGATATATCGACTAGACTACACCATATGAATCAGAAGGAATGAGTTATGCTCCCAAAACTGGTGCACCCTATAACCTGGTTTAAACCCCAGTCTTTTTTGCCACTGACCGTTTGAAGACGACAGCCCTATTGTCAACCTTTTTTTGTGTGTTTTTGACGTCATATTCCTTATTAACATTTCCATTCATGTTTGTCGTTTTGCGTGTTTTAGAGTTAACTGTATTCTGGGGAAGCTGCTTTTCCTGTTCGACTTTTATACTTTTTTTAAGTGTTTCTACGACCAAACTTCTGTTAACAATAATGGATGTCCTGGTTACTAGGTTAAAGGATAATTTACATCATTTTTATAAATAGATAGCCTACTGCAGTGTTAAATATTTCATCATGTATTATTATTGGTGCGACGGATTGCAGCAGGTGCTGTTCATAAAAAAACACACCATACTTTTGAACATTTTCATATGTCAAGGAAATTGTCAATGGACAGACTAAATTCATAATATGTTTTTTTTTCTTCAAATAACTTGTAATTAAGGAATTATAAGGCCAGTATCAACTTTTTTTGTTGATCAACCCTCGTATTTGACAAAATCAGCAAATATTTTTTATAAAGTTGGTCTTAAAATCCACTTACGTAGGTTCATACCACGCAAACAAAATTTGTATTTACATACATGTATATACTGTACTTTACCGACTCAGTAAACATATTACATAACATATTTTATTTATCCAAGACAATACCACGATACGTCCCTAATTATCTATACTAGTGTAATGGAAGCGTGATCTAACCTGGATACTGCGACATGTACATGTTGAGTACATGTTTACAATATCGTAACTCTGCTCAATACACATGAAAACGCCTGATTCAGAGTTCTGACCATGGCAACGCGCTTGACAACGTGTAAGACAACGTTTGCTAAGAAAATAGAGTGTGTATTTAAGTTTTGTGTTTGGAAGCTAGCATTGGTTGCCGTTACAGATTAAAACTAAATATTTATTTCGTCCTCATGACAGTTGTGTTTAATTGCATTTGAGAGTACAGCCGCACAAACGTCAACTATAAGGTAACTTTATTACTTTCACGCACAGTGTACATTTACAACAAACATAAAAATAAAACACGTAGATCTATGCAGATGTACATTACCTGTACGAATGCCGTTCATCATTGTTTCAGACATAAACATTCAAGTCCGATAAAAAGGTCATTTACCTGAATAATTGACGACTCGTCGAATGCCAAGTTCGTCTGCGCGGAGTATCGCCGCGAAGTTACGCTAGTCGTTCATTGAAGTCCGCTGAAAAGGTCATTTACCTGTATAATTGACGACTCGGCATTTCGGAGTTCGTCTACGCGGAGTATCTCGGCGAAGTTACGCTAGTCGGCGTAGTTTTATCGTCCAAACTCAGTGTAATTACGCGATTTCTGAATTCCTCACTCGGCGTGAAAGAGTAAAGTGTGGGTTTCGCGTGAGCTGTACTATACATACAAAGATTTATAAGTTTATACACAATAATACAACATATACATCAACACATCATGCACACATATAATACCATCAACTGCACAATATTCATCACTGGAAATAAAACAGCACATTTGTTAATACTTAAAAAATATAACTTTAGCACTGAAATAAATCCAACACAAGTTAGCCCACTTGTACACATTAGCTAGCAGTTCCTATTCAGATGCTTGACCTTCTAGGCCTGGCCCAATCGTGAACGCTCGGCCAATCCCGTCATTCCTCAGGATCCACGCCTCGTGTGTATCACGGCGCTTCGTAATGTTCAAAATCTTAACATTCTGTTAGCCGGAAGGCAACGGCACAGAAAATAGTGCACTGTTGCTAAGCTGTTGCTACATAAACATTATGGCCGCTTGCCACACGTGTTGATGTGTGATTTGCATTGCATATTTGTTATTTACAATACAGATGAAGGTTTTATCACTACTTTCACGTAAATAAATTGCAGATGGAGAAATCGGCTAAATGGCATTGCAGAATGTTGAAGATAACTTTGATTTTGAATGCAAATTTGTTTTGGCGGGAATCTGACAGGCGTCACGCTAGTATGACGTAACCAATATGGAAACCTGCGTATTACATTCTAGTCATGCTGCGAAACAGTGTACGAGATGTTGCGAATGGGCCTGGCCTTGTGCCATTCTTCCACTGCCCTGACATATTCAAACTCTGATGGAGGTGGGCCCTGGATTGTTACTGCCAGCAGTGCGTTGAGAACTCTGTTACTCAGAGTTGACCTGTGCTGTCTTAATTATCTCGAGTGTAGAGAATCCCCTCTCCCAATCTGCTGTTGATGTTGGAAGAAGCAGACCAACAGCTGCAATCTTGTACAAGTTGGGGTGAGACTCCTGTAGCTCTCTGTCATTCTTTGTAACCTCCCTCACTTGTCTCCACTCGATCGTCATTGAATTTTCATCCAGGTTGAGGTCTGAAGAATCATATATAAATAATTTAATATATTATAAACATATAATAGACCAACACACTTAATAATAGTAATAACTGAATTATTTTTGTTTTATTTTGTAAGTTATTTCTAGTATTTTTTTTTCTTCAAAATATTGACAAGCTTTTAAGTAAACAGATAAATAAACAGATAATTACATGTACCTTCATTTCTTCTTCTTTTTTTTTCAAATGACCAAATATTATTCCAAAATTGCTATTTATTTTATTTATTAAGGCACAAACTTAAAAAGATAATCAAAACAATTATACTTACTTACGCAAAACAAACAAACTCTTGTGTCATGATGAGTACATCGCATCTTGAACAATACACTTTAGCCGATACACAAACTGCCAATATTAACAAACTTTCCAGTTCAACTGCTTTAAGTTAACATTCTCCCATCCCAATAATTAATTAATCCACAACAACTCGACATAATCCAATCAACTCCTAATAATTGCAATTTGTTGTCAACAATCCACTTATCACGCAGCGTGTTATCGCACCTTCTGCATACTGCATAGATCAGTCACATGTTACTTGTGTGTATTGTTTGACGCGAGTTTATGATTTGTGTACGGTGCGCATAAGAGTTTTTAAAGGCGGTGTTTGCCTTCAGATCAAAGCACCGCGCTCTGGTTTTTAAGCATAGCGGCGCAGTTTAGGCACCGCGGGATGTAAGATTTTGGAAGTCAAGCGCAACGGCTCCGCTATGCTTAAATGGCCTGTGGAGAACCCTGCGATTATTGGCGATTGTTTTACTCTTTTTTTTTTTTTTTAAACCATAACTTTGACGTTAAACCCGTAACCGAAGTGACGTCAACTAACGTAACTGGCGTCATTTAAATAAGCGTTAAAATGAAAGCGGGCGAGAGGACGTTAGCGTCAGTGGCGAACAGCTTATTTTACTTATTGTACAGGTGACCGGGCCAATATGGATATGCATTTTCGGCCCGGTCACATGACCTAAATTATTGAGGGAAGGCATCATGAAGTAAATGAAACTAACAGGATTTTTGTCAACATTCATTTTTGCTATTTTTATTTTATAAATTCGATAAATTTAACAGTTTAATATCCTTTAATATTTTTTTTATATTAAATCCCAATGAAAATGCGTATATATTATATATACGCATTTTCCCAATGAAAATGCGTATATATTATATATATTATATATACGCATTTTCATTGGGATTTTATATATATAAAAAGAAATTATGATAAAAAGATTAAAACATGGGTGATGCGTCCGTCATATCGGCCTTCGACCAATATCGGCCCTCAGGCTAAAGCCACGGGCCAATATTGGGGTCTAGGGCTGATATGCGGACAATAACGCACCACCCATGTATTAATCTCTAAATATATTTTGTATAGATATAGTAATCGCACTGTCCGTCCGTCCGTCCGTCCGTCCGTCCGTCCGTCCGTCCGGATTCTGTCCGTCATTCCGAAGTTTGTGCCCCACCGTAACTTCACAACCCCTGCAGGGATTTTTAAATAACTTGGCCAGGGCTCGATTTTTTTTTTTTTCCTACTTGCAAAAAATTGCGAGTAGCTTAAATTCCAACTCGCAAAATTCTAAACTTACTCGCAAATCTTGCTGATTTTTTTAAAAACGGGTTTGGACATTAGTTTACTAGTATAAACAAGATACTGATTATTGAACATCCATATTTTATTTTCAAAGGGGCCTATTTTAATATACTACATACTACATATGACGTCTGATCCGGCAAAGACTGCAAACAGTCCTCGCAGAATATTTTATTCACATGGTCGTCTTTATCGGCAACGATTTTAAGTTTAATATTCAGTTCTTTTTCCCATTTTTGGACAGTTTTGATTGATGGATTTGTTTTCAGGTTTTTTGGTTGCTCAATGGTAGACTCTGATTCAGCGACCTTATTGTTATTTCCATCTCCGGCAAAAAAGAAACCTGTAATTTTTCGTTTCGATGTCATGTTTTTGTTTAATGTTCAAGGTCTATAATGAACACGTGTTGAATTGACTGTGTCGTAATGTGTAAGAATAGAAGCGTAACACTGGCTGTACAAATCGATAACCAGTCTGCAAGGTGCGCGTGCTGCCTCGTACGGGGCTTTTAGGCGTTCTATATATTGACTTTCGGGCATTCAAACTTAATTTAATCGAGCGCAATCAGCAAGACATAAATCGTAATAATTTGACCCAATTTTTCTACTCGCAAAAAAATGCTAGTGGCTTAAAAAGTCACTCGCAATCTGTGTTTTTCACTCGCATTTTGCGAGTGTGCGAGTGTTAATTTCGAGCCCTGTTGGCACAAGTGATCACCATAACAAGACGATGTGACCCCCATAAAACCCAGGTCTGTACCTCAAAGGTCAAGGTCACACTTGAAGTTCATAGGTAAAAAACAGGTACGCAATTTCGTGTCCGGACCATAACGTCACAAGCCCTGCAGGGATTTTTAAATAACTTGGCACAAGTGATCACCATAACAAGACGATGTGTCCCCCGCAGATCCCAGGTCCGTACCTCAAAGGTCAAGGTCACACTTGAAGTTCATAGGTCAAAAACAGGTACGCAATTTCGTGTCCGGACCGTAACGTCACAAGTTCTCACAACCCCTGCAGGGATTTTTAAATAACTTGGCACAAGTGATCACCATAACAAGACGATGTGTCGCGTGTGAGACCCAGGTCCGTACCTCAAAGGTCAAGGTTACACTTGAAGTTTATAGGTCAAAAACAGGTACGTAATTTCGTGTCCGGACCGTAACGTCACAACCCCTGCAGGGATTTTTAAATTACTTGGCACAAAAGATCACCATAACAGGACGATGTCTCGCGCGCAAAACCCAGGTCTTCAAGGTCAAGGTCACACTTCGAGGTCAAAAGTCAAATTGTGTCCGGTCAATAACTCTGGCATTCATGGACGGATTTTAAAATAACTTGGCACAAGTGCTCACCACAACAAGACGATGTGTCGCGCACAAAATCCAGGTCTGTGGCCCCAAGGTCAAGGTCACATTTAGAGGTCAAAGGTCAAATCGTGTCCGGTCAATAACTTTTGCATGCCTGGACGGATTTTCAAATAGCTTGGCACAAGTGCTCACCACAACCAATTGAGGTGTTGTGCACAAATCCAGGTCCATGGCTCCAAGGTCAAGGTCATACTTAGAGGTCAAAGGACACTTCGGGGGCATTTATCACTTACAGTGATATTTCTTGTTTATTATTATTATTATTTGACTGTTTTTTTGTGTGTTTTTTACCTCTACTTGCCATGGGCCAGCAGAGCTTATGGGATGGCGAGTTGTCTGTCGTCCGTCCGTCCGTCCGTCCGTCATCTGTCGTTAACTTTTGTCTCGTTAAGACGATAGGGCCTTCATATCTGATCTTTACCAAACTTTAACAGGATGTTAATTAATATCAATGAAAGTTCAGACAAGTTCGAAAAACAGCCAGATCGGACCAGTAACAGTGGAGTTATGGCCCTTGATTTAGTTAAAAATGCTATATTTTGCCTCGTTAAGACAGTAGGGCCTTCATTTTTCATCCTATCTTTACCACATTGTTAATATCAATGAAAGCTCGGACAGGTTCGAAAACCAGCCAGATCGGACCAGTAACAGCGAAGTTATGGTCCTTGATTTAGTTCAAAATGCTATATTTTGCCTCGTTAAGACGATAGGGCCTATATTTTTCATCCTTTCTTTACCAAACTTTACCACATTGTTAATATCGTTAATATCAATGAAAGCTCGGACAAATTCGAAAACCAGCAATATCTGACTAGTAACAGCGGAGTTATGGCCCTTGATCTAGTCAAAAAATGCTATATTTTGCCTCGTTAAGACGATAGGGGCTTCATTGTTCATCCGATCTTTACCAAACTTTATCAGATTGTTAATGTCATTGAAAGCTCGAACAAGTTCGAAAACCAGCCATATCAAACCAATAACAGCCGAGTTATGGCCCTTGATTTAGTTCAAAATCCTATATTTTGCATCGTTAAGACGATAGGGCCTTCATTTTTCATCCTATCTTTACCAAGCTTTACCACATTGTTAATATCAACAAAAGCTTGGACAAGTTTGAAAACCAGCCATATTGGACTAGTATGGCCCTTGATTTAGTTAAAAATACTATATTGACGATAGGGGCTTCATTGTTCATCCGATCTTTACCAAACTTTATCAGATTGTTAATATCAATGAAAGCTCGGACAGTTTCGAAAACCATTCATATCGGACCAGTGACAGCAGAGTTATGGCCCTTGATTTAGTTAAAAATGCTATATTTTGCCTCGTTAAGACAGTAGGGCCTTCATTTTGCATCTGATCTTTACCACATTGTTAATATCAATGAAAGCTCGGACAGGTTCGAAAACCAGCCAGATTGGACCAGTAACAGCGAAGTTATGGTCCTTGATTTAGTTCAAAATGCTATATTTTGCCTTGTTAAGACGATAGGGCCTATATTTTTCATCCTATCTTTACCAAACTTTACCACATTGTTAATATCGTTAATATCAATGAAAGCTCGGACAAATTCGAAAACCAGCAATATCTGACTAGTAACAGCGGAGTTATGGCCCTTGATCTAGTCAAAAAATGCTATATTTTGCCTCGTTAAGACGATAGGGGCTTCATTGTTCATCCGATCTTTACCAAACTTTATCAGATTGTTAATGTCATTGAAAGCTCGAACAAGTTCGAAAACCAGCCATATCAAACCAATAACAGCCGAGTTATGGCCCTTGATTTAGTTCAAAATCCTATATTTTGCATCGTTAAGACGATAGGGCCTTCATTTTTCATCCTATCTTTACCAAGCTTTACCACATTGTTAATATCAACAAAAGCTTGGACAAGTTTGAAAACCAGCCATATTGGACTAGTATGGCCCTTGATTTAGTTAAAAATACTATATTGACGATAGGGGCTTCATTGTTCATCCGATCTTTACCAAACTTTATCAGATTGTTAATATCAATGAAAGCTCGGACAGTTTCGAAAACCATTCATATCGGACCAGTGACAGCAGAGTTATGGCCCTTGATTTAGTTAAAAATGCTATATTTTGCCTCGTTAAGACAGTAGGGCCTTCATTTTGCATCTGATCTTTACCACATTGTTAATATCAATGAAAGCTCGGACAGGTTCGAAAACCAGCCAGATTGGACCAGTAACAGCGAAGTTATGGTCCTTGATTTAGTTCAAAATGCTATATTTTGACTCGTTAAGACGATAGGGCCTTCATTTTTCATCCTATCTTTACCAAACTTTACCATATTGTTAATATCGTTAATATCAATGAAAGATCGGACAAATTCGAAAACCAGCAATATCTGACTAGTAACAGCGGAGTTATAGCCCTTGATTTAGTAAAAAAATGCTATATTTTGCCTCGTTAAGACGATAGGGGCTTCATTGTTCATCCGATCTTTACCAAACTTTAATAGATTTTTAATGTCATTGAAAGCTCGAACAAGTTCGAAAACCAGCCATATCAAACCAGTAACAGCTGAGTTATGGCCCTTGATTTAGTTCAAAATCCTATATTTTGCATCGTTAAGACGATAGGGCCTTCATTTTTCATCCTATCTTTACCAAGCTTTACCACATTGTTAATATCAACAAAAGCTTGGACAAGTTTGAAAACCAGCCATATTGGACTAATATGGCCCTTGATTTAGTTAAAAATACTATATTGACGATAGGGGCTTCATTGTTCATCCGATCTTTACCAAACTTTATCAGATTGTTAATATCAAGTGATATTGATATAGGACTTTTTCTGAAATGATCGGCATGACAAGACGTTGACCCTTGTCGAAAATTATTTTAATTCGACATTAAACATGGCTGTCAGTGGCCATCTTTGTTTACCCAGAGTTATATAGTAAAAACTTCAACTTGTAACGACTACTCCTCTGAAACTACTTGACAGATTGTTATGAAACTTCACAGGAATGCTGATCTAGCTATCAAAATCTATCAGTAGAGCTTCAAGGTCATTGACCTCTTGTATTTTTAGCTCTACTGATCAGAGATCAGCAGAGCTTATGCCGTGGTGCGGCGTCCGTCGTCCGTCTATCTGTCCGTCCGTCCGTCTGTCTGTCCGTAAACTTTTTTTTGTAGTGACAACTCCTCTGAAACTACTGAATGGATTTTCATGAAACTTTACAGAAATGTTGCCCATGAAGTCTAGTTGATCCTAGCAAAAATTCATGTTGATGTGAAATCAAAGATGGCCGTCAAATCTAAAAATAGGTTTTTAAAAAACAAGTTTGTAGCGACTACTTCTTGAAAACTATAAGTGATATTGATATGGGACTTTTTCAAAAATGATCAGCATGACATGATGTTGGTCCTTGTCAAAAATTGTTTAGATTCAACGTTAAACATGGCTGCCAGCGGCCATCTTTGTTTACATAGAATTATATAATGAAAACTTGTAGCGACTACTCCTCTGAAACTACTCGACGGATTTTCATGAAACTTCACAGGAATGTTGCTTTTGATGTCGCATAGATCCTAGCAAAACTTTAGGTCGGCCGGAAATTCAAGATGGCCGCCACGACTAAAAATAATTTTTCAAAATACAAGTTTGTAGCAACTTCTTCTTGAAAACTGTAAGTGATATTGATATGGGACTTTTTCTAAAATGATCAGCATGACATGATGTTGGTCCTTGTCAAAAATTGTTTTGATTCAACGTTAAACATTGCTGCCAGCGGCCATCTTTGTTTACATAGAGTTATATAGCAAAAAAATTAGAGCGACTACTCCTTTGAAACTACTTGGCGGATTTTCATGACACTTTACAGGAATGTTGCTCTTAATGTCTAATTGATCCTAGCAAAATTTCAGATCGGCCAGAAATTCAAGATGGCCGCCACAGCTAAAAATAGATTTTTAAAAAAGAAGTTTGTAGTGACTACATCTTGAAAACTATAAGTGATATTGATATGGGACTTTTTGTAAAATGATCAG
The DNA here is from genome assembly GCA_037043455.1 of Cyrtodaria siliqua. Taxonomy (NCBI): domain Eukaryota; kingdom Metazoa; phylum Mollusca; class Bivalvia; order Adapedonta; family Hiatellidae; genus Cyrtodaria; species Cyrtodaria siliqua. The sequence goes on along the minus strand of JAWPHD010001852.1, from coordinate 120,459 downwards.
CATGACATGATGGTTATCAGAGTCAAACATTATTTTGATTCGACCTTAAACATGGCTGCCAGTGGCCATCTTTGTTTACATAGAGTTATATAATGAAAACTTGACGGATTTTCATTAAACTTCACAGGAATGTTGCTCTTGATGTCGAATTGATCCTTGCAAAATTTCAGGTCGGCCGGAAATTCAAGATGGCCGCCACGGCTAAAAATAGTTTTTCAAAAAACAAGTCTGTAGCGACTACTTCCTGAAATCAAAATCAATCAGTAGAGCTTCAAGGTCATTGACCTCTTGTTTATTTTTTAGCTCTACTGATCAGAGATCAGCAGAGCTTATGCCGTGGTGCGGCGTCCGTCCGTCCGTCCGTCCGTCTGTCAGTTAACTTTTTTTTGTAGCGACTACTCCTCTGAAACTACTGAATAGATTTTCATGAAACTTTACAGAAGTGTTGCCCATGGAGTCTAGTTGATCCTAGCAAAAATTCATGTTGATGTGAAATCCAAGATGGCCGCCAAATCTAAAAAGAGATTTTTAAAAAACAAGTTTGTAGCGACTACTTTTTGAAAACTCTAAGTGATATTGATATGGGACTTTTTCTAACATGATCAGCATGACATGATGTTGGTCCTTATAGAAAATCATTTTGATTCGACGTTAAACATGGCTGCCACGGCCATCTTTGTTTACATAGAGTTGCTTAGTAAAAACTTGTAGCGACTACTCCTCTGTAACTACTTGACGGATTTTCATGAAACTTCACAGGAATGTTGCTCTTGATGTCTTATTGATCCTAGCAAAATTTCAGGTCGGCCGGAAATTCAAGATGGCCGCCATGGCTAAAAAAAGGTTTTCAAAATACAAGTTTGTAGCGACTACTTCTTGAAAACTATAAGTGATATTGATATGGGACTTTTTCTAAAATGATCATTATAACATGATGTTGATCCTTGTCAAAAACTATTTTGATTTGACGTTAAACATGGCCGTCAGCGGCCATCTTTGTTTACATAGACTTATATAATGGAAACTTGTAGCGACTACTCCTCTGAAACTGCTTGACGGATTTTCATGAAACTTCACAGGAATGTTGTTCTTGATGTCTAATTGATCCTCGCAAAACTTCAGGTCGGCCGGAAATTCAAGATGGCCGCCACAGCTAAAAATATTTTTTCAAAAAACAAGTTTGTAACGACTATTTCTTGAAAACTATAAGTGATATTGATATGCGTCTTTTCCTAAAATGATCAGTATGACATGATGAGTTGATCCTTGTCGAAAATTATTTTGACTCGACGTTAAACATGGCTGCCAGCGGCCATCTTTGTTTACATAGAGTAGCGACTACTCCTCTGAAACTACTTGACGGATTTTCATGAAACTTCACATGAATGTTGTTCTTGATGTCTAATTGATCCTAGCAAAACTTCAGGTCGGTCGGATATTCAAGATGGCCACCACAGCTAAAAATAGATTTTCAGAAAACAAGTTTGTAGCGACTACTACTTGAAAACTATAAGTAATATTGATATGGGACTTTTTCTAAAATGATCAGCATGACATGATGTTGGTCCTTGTCGAAAATCTTTTTGATTCAATGTTAAACATGGCCGTCAGTGGCCATCTGTGTTTACATAGAGTTATCTAGTTAAAACTTGTAGTGACTACTTCTCTGTAACTACTCGATGGATTTTCATGAAACTTCACAGGAATGTTGCTCTTGATGTCTTATTGATCCTAGCAACATTTCAGGACGGCCGGAAATTCAAGATGGCCGCAATTGTTAAAAATAGATTTAAAAAATGTGATTTTGTTGTGACTACTTCTCAAAAAGCATAAGTGATGTTGATTTGGAACCTTTAGCAAAATGACTGGCACGACATCTTGCAGGCTGATCAGGGTTTAACTGCCTTGGTGCTCATCAGTCATTTGATCGAAACACCCCTTTGTACTACAAATGGACTGGTCCAAATTAAAAGGACAGTCCATTATACATTCATAGAAGGGTAAGGATTTAGTCTCTTTTGTATTTTGACTCTCAGAAAAAGACTGAAAACAAATTGTAGGATTTTAAGATTTAATTTTAATTCTGATTTTTCACCTATAACCTCTACTGAGATAGTAACATAATTCTCAGGAGAAATTGCATAACATGAACTGTGTTTGACCTGGTCACACACCTGCTATATTTCTGAATACAGACCATTCCATTTCTGTTACACAGTGTGATTTGGAGCAGAAAAAAGAGGATATACTAAGGTTGATGTTGTAAGGGATTTAATTGATATAGTTTTATAATTAAACTTTTTGGTAACATTATGACATTTTTATAAGATGGAAAAAAATATATTCTTTAGAGTAGGATCAAATGGAATGAGATTATAATGTTGCATAATAAATCATAATATTTAGGAATATAGGAATATTGCTCTTGATGTCTATTTGGTCCTAAGTAAAAATCAGGTTGGCCTAAAATTCAAGATGGCCAGCATGTCTAAAAATAGATTTATTAAATACAATTTTGTGGCAACTACTTCTCTAAAACCATAAGCGGTTTGGTACCTTTACCAAAATGACTTTTATAAATTTATTTACAGGATGTTGGTTTTGATGTCCAGTTAGTTCCATTAAGTAAAAATCAGGTTGGCCGGAAATTCAAGATGGCTGCAACAGCGTAAATACTCGTTTGTGGCAACTGCTTAACAAAAAACATAAGTGGTATTGATTAGGAACCTTTACTAAAATGACTGGCATGACATGTAGTTGGTCCTAAACAAAATTCATTGATTCTATGTCAAACATGGATGCCTGCGACCATCTTTTTTTAGATAGAGTGATAATAGGAAAAACTTGTGGCGACTACTTCTCTGAAACTATTTCCAAAAAACTTCACAGGTCTATCAGTAGAGCTTCAAGGTCATTGACCTCTTGTTTATTGATTCTTAGCTGCAGAGCTTATGGGATGGTGTGTTGTCTGTCGTCCGTCGTCTGTCCGTCGTCTGTTAACTTTTATCTCGTTAAGACAATAGGGCCTTCTTTTTTCATCCGATCTTTACCAAACTTTAACAGACTGTTAATATCAATGAAAGCTCGGACAAGTTCGAAAACCAGCCAGATCGGACCAGTAACAGGGGAGTTATGGCCCTTGATTTAGTTAAAAATGCCATATTGCTATATTTTGCCTCGTTAAGAAGATAGGGCCTTCATTTTTAGCTCTACTGGCCAAAATTTAGTTAAAAATGCCATATTGCTATATTTTGCCTCGTTAATAAGATAGGGCCTTCATTTTTAGCTCTACTGGCCAAAGGCCAGGAGGACTTATGCGATCACTTTTCGTCTGTCGTCCGTCTGTCCATCTGTTAGCAATTTTATAAAATCGACATCTCCTCTGAAACCGCTTGAAGGATTTTGATGAAACTTCATCACAATGTTACTTGGGAGGGCCCCTCTCAGATTTATGTTTTTCGCGGCAAATAATCAAAATGTCCGCCCTGGCAACCCAAAATTTACATAGAGTTATATATAGGAAAAGGTTAAAAATGACATCTTCTCTGAAACCGCTTGAAGGATTTTGATGAAACTTAAGCACATTGATATTTGGGATAGTCCCTCTCAGATTTGTGTTTTTCGCGGCCGCCAGTCATCCAAGATGGCCGCCATGGCTAAAACTAGGTCAAATTTAAGGAAATTTCAAACGACATCTTCTCCGAAACCACTTATTCCATTCTTGTGAAATATCATATACGTGTTCCTTGGGTTGGCCTCTATCAAGTTTGTGTTTTTCATTATCGTCGAATAATCGAAATGGCCGCCACGGCGACTCAAAATTTACATAGAGTTATATAGGAAAAGGTTACAAATGACATCTTCTCTGAAACCGCTTGAAGGATTTTGATGAAACTTATTCACAATGATATTTGGGATAGTTTATCTTAGGTTTGTGTTTTTCGCGGGCCCCAGTCATCCAAGATGGCCACCATGGCTAAAACTAGGTCAAATTTAAGGAAATTTCAAACGTCATCTCCTCCGAAACCACTTATTCCATTCTACTGATATATCATTTACATGTTCCTTGGGTTGGCCTCTATCAAGTTTGTCTTTTTCGTTATCGTCGAATAATCAAAATGGCCGCCACGGCGACTCAAAGTTTACATAGAGTTATATAGGAAAAGGTTAAAAATGACATCTTTTCTGAAAAGCTTGAAGGATTTTGATGAACAATGATATTTGGGATAGTCCCTCTGAGATTTGTGTTTTTCGCGGCCACCAGTCATCCAAGATGGCCGCCATGGCTAAAACTAGGTCAAATTTAAGTAAATTTCAAATGACATCTCCGAAACCACTTATTCCATTCTTGTGAAATATCATATACATGTTCCTTGGGTTGGCCTCTATCAAGTTTGTGTTTTTTTGTTTTCGTCTTATAATCAAAATGGCCACCACGGCAACCCAAAGTTTACATAGAGTTATATAGGAAAAGCTTAAAAATGACATCTTCTCTGAAACCTCTTGAAGGATTTTGATGAAACTTAATCACCATGGTATTCTAGGGCCTTCATTATTAATCGAATCTTTACGAAACTTTGCCAGTGTCTTTATATCAATGAAAGCTTGGACAAGTTTGAAAACCAGTCGGATCGGATAAATTTCACCGTAGTTATGGCCCTTGTTTTGCTGAAAAATGCCATATTAAGCCTTGTGAACACTCTAGCACCTTCATTTATTATTTGATCTTTACCAAACTTGCACAGATTGTTAATATCAATGAATGCTCGGACAAGTTCGAAAACCAGCTTAATCAGATCAGTAACGCCGTAGATATGGCCCTTGTTTTTTCTGAAAATTTCTATTTTCTGCCTTGTGAATGCTCTAACACCTTCATTTATTATTTGATCGTTACCAAACTTGCACAGATTGCTAATACCAATGATAGCTTAGACAAATTCGAAAATCAGCTAAATTGGGTCAGTAACACCAGAGTTATGGCCCTTGTTTTTTCTGAAAAACGCTGTTTTCTGCCTTGTGAACGCTCTAGAACATTCATTTATTATTTGATCTTTACCAAACTTGCATAGATTGTTAATATTAATGAAAGCTTGGACAAGTTCGAAAATCTGCTAGATCAGACCATTAATAGCGGAGTTATTGCCCTTGATTTAGTTAAAAATGCTATATTTTGCCTCATTAAGACGATAGGGCCTTCGTCTTTGATTCAGTCTTTACCAAACTTTACCAGATTGTTTATATAAATGAAAGCTTGGACAAATTTGAAAACCAGCTAGATCGGACCTTTAACAGCGGAGTTATGGCCCTTGATTTAGTTAAAAATGCTATATTTTGACTCGTTAAGACGATAGGGCCTTTATCTTTCATTCGATATTTTTCCAAACTTTACCAGATTGTTTATATAAATGAAAGCTCGAACAATTTTGAAGACCAGCCAGATCGGACCAGTAACAGCGGAGTTATGGCCCTTGATTTAGTTAAAAATGATATATTTTCGCCTCGTTAGTTTGATAGGGCCTTCATCTTTCATATGATATTTACAAAATTTTACCTGATTGTTTATATCAATGACAGCTCAGACAATTTCGAAAACCAGCCAGATCGGACCAGTAACAGATGAGTTGTGGCCCTTGATTTAGTTACAAATGCTATATTTTGCCTCGTTAAGTTGATAGGGCCTTCATTTTCCATGCGATCTTTATGAAACTTTATTATGTTGTTAATATCAATGAAAGCTCGGTCAAGTTCGAAAACCAGCCAGATCAGACCAGTAACAGTGGAATTACGGCCCTTGATATAGTTAAAAATCCTATATAGACGATAGGGTCTTTATCTTTCATCCGATCTTTAAGAAACTTTACCAGATTGTTAATATCAATGAAAGCTTGGACACATTCGAAAACCATCCAGTTTGGACTATTTACATCAGAGTCATGGCCCTTGATTTTCTGAAATATGCTATATCTTGGCCTCATTAAGACGAAAGGGCCTTCATTTGGCCAGATTTCATTGAAACTTTGCAGGTATGATCAGTACCAAGTGTAGTTGTACATAGTCACCATGTTCCAGTTGAATGATTTTGGCGGAGTTTTAATACACAAACTTTGTTCTTACTAGTTCTCCTGAACCCCTGGCTGGATTTAAACGAAGCTTTTTAGGGATGATCATTTCCATGTCTAGTTTTGCAAATCATTGCCATATTCCGGTTGAATGATTTTTTTGGCAGAATTATGGCCCTTTAAAGGTTTTAATACACAAACTTTGATCTACTTCTCCTGAACCCCTCGCCAGATTTCAATGAAACTTTGCAGGGATGATCAGCACCAAGCCTAGTTGGGCATGTCATCGTCACGTTCTGGTTTACAGATATTTGGCAGAGTTATGGCCCTTTAAAGGATTTTGTTACCACAGTTTTTTCCCGGGCTAGTTCTCCTGAACCCCTGGCTGGATATAGACGAAACTTGACAAGATAATCAGTATCAAGCCTAGTTGTGCATATCATCGCCATATTTGGGTTGAATGATTTTGGCGGAGTTATAGCCCTTTAAAAGTTTTAATACACAAATTTGTCCAGATTAGTCTCTTCTGAACTCTTTGCCAAATTTCAGTGAATCTTGGCAAGAATGTTCAATACTAAGCCTAGTGGCATCTGTCATTGCCATGTTCTTGTTGAATGATTTTTGAAAGACTTATGGGCCCCTTATACATAAACTTTATCTTGAGCCAGTAGAGCGTCCACAGGACCTCTTGGGCCTCTTGTTTTTAGCTCTACTGATCAGAGATCAGCAGAGCTTATGCCGTTGTGCGTCGTCCGTCCGTCTGTCCGTCCGTCTGTCCGTCCGTCCGTTAACTTTTTTTTGTAGCGACTACTCCTCTGAAACTACTGAATAGATTTTCATGAAACTTTACAGAAATGTTGCCCATGAAGTCTAGTTGATCCTAGCAAAAATTCATGTAGATGTGAAATCCAAGATGGCCGCCAAATCTAAAAATAGGTTTTTAAAAAACAAGTTTGTAGCGACTACTTCTTGAAAACTCTAAGGGATATTGCTATGGGACTTTTTCTAAAATGATCAGCATGACATGATGTTGGTCCTTGTCGAAAATCGTTTTGATTCGACGTTAAACATGGCTGCCAGCGGCCATCTTTGTTTACATAGAGTTATATAATGAAAACTTGTAGCGACTACTCCTCTGAAACTACTTGACGGATTTTCATGAAACTTCACAGGAATGTTGCTCTTGATGTCTAATTAATCCTAGCAAAATTTCAGGTCGGCCGGAAATTCAAGATGGCCGCCTCGGCTAAAAATAGATTTTTAAAAAATAAGTTTGTAGCGACTACTTCTTGAAAACTATAAGAGATATTGATATGGGACTTTTTCTAAAATGATCAGCATGACATGATGTTGGTCCTTGTCGAAAATCGTTTTGATTCGACGTTAAACATGGCTGCCAGCGGCCATCTTTGTTTACATAGAGTTATATAATGAAAACTTGTAGCGACTACTCCTCTGAAACTACTTGACGGATTTTCATGAAACTTCACAAGAATGTTGCTCTTGATGTCTAATTGATCCTAGCAAAATTTCAGGTTGGCCGGAAATTCAAGATGGCCGCCACGGCTAAAAATAGATTTTTAAAAAATAAGTTTGTAGCGACTACTTCTTGAAAACTATAAGAGATATTGATATGGGACTTTTTCTAAAATTATCAGCATGACATGATGGTTATCCGAGTCGAACATTATTTTGATTCGACGTTAAACATGGCTGCCAGTGGCCATCTTTGTTTACATAGAGTTATATAATGATAACTTGTAGCGACTACTCCTCTGAAAATACTTGACGGATTTTCATAAAACTTCACACGAATGTTGCTCTTGATGTCTAATTGATCCTTGCAAAATTTCAGGTCGGCCGGAAATTCAAGATGGCCGCCATGGCTAAAAATAGATTTTCAAAATACAAGTTTGTAGCGACTACTTCTTGAAAAGTATAAGTGATATTGATATGGGACTTTTTCTAAAATGATCAGCATGACATGATGGTTATTCAAGTCGAACATTATTTTGATTCTACGTTAAACATGGCTGCCAGTGGCCATGTATGTTTACATAAGAGTTATATAATGATAACTTGTAGCGACTACTCCTCTGAAACTACTTGACGGATTTTCATGAAACTTCACACGAATGTTGCTCTTGATGTCTAATTGATCTTAGCAAAATTTCAGGTCGGCCGGAAATTCAAGATGGCCGCCATGGCTAAAAATAGATTTTTAAAAAATAAGTTTGTAGCGACTACTTCCTGAAATCAAAATCAATCAGTAGAGCTTCAAGGTCATTGACCTCTTGTTAATATTAGGGTTGGTGTATATCAACGGAGAGCCATTTTAATTGACATTTAGTGTTACTTTAATACAACAAAAACAGAACTGATTCACAACAAAACTTCTAAATAAATAGTCAAATTCACTATTTGTTTATTTTTTCAAACACTTTGTGCTTGCCACAAACAGCTGATCATAAATGTCAGAATTATTTGGGTCTATCCTCATGTTTTCACTGTTCATTTTACTGTTATTTGGTTATGCTCAATAATCTGCTTTAATACTTACAGACAGTGTCATTTTAAAGTTTGTTGTTATATTTTTGTACTTAAAAAACATAACAATATTGAGAAAGTAAGAGTTAAAAAAATAAATAAAAAAATTGTTTATCCCAAATATTGGGTGCGATTTTTAGCTCTACTGATCAGAGATCAGCAGAGCTTATGCCGTGGTGCGGCGTCCGTCGTCCGTCCGTCCGTCTGTCCGTCCGTCCGTCTGTCTGTCCGTCCGTCCGTTAACTTTTATTTGTAGCGACTACTCCTCTGAAACTACTGGATGGATATTCATAAAACTTTACAGAAATGTTGCCCATGAAGTCTAGTTGATCCTAGCAAAAATTCATGTTGATGTGAAATCCAAGATGGCCGCCAAAGCTAAAAATAGATTTTTTAAATTCAAGTTTGTAGCGACTACTTCTTGAAAACTATAAGTGATATTGATATGGGACTTTTTCTAAAATGATCAGCATGACATGATGTTGGTCCTTGTCGAAAATCGTTTTGATTCGACGTTAAATGTGGCTGCCAGCGGCCATCTTTGTTTACATAGAGTTATATAGTAAAAACTTGTAGCGACTACTTCTCTGAAACTACTTGGTGGATTTTCATGAAACTTCACAGGAATGTTGCTCTTGATGTCTAAATGATCCTAGCAAAATTTCAGGTCGGCCGGAAATTCAAGATGGCCGCCACGGCTAAAAATAAATTTTCAAAATACAAGTTTGTAGCGACTACTCCTTGAAAACTATAAGTGATATTGATATGGGACTTTTTCTAAAATGATCAGCATGACATGATGTTGGTCCTTATCAAAAATCGTTTTGATTCGACGTTAAACGTGGCTGCCAGCGGCCATCTTTGTTTACATAGAGTTATATAGTAAAAACTTGTAGCGACTACTCCTCTGAAACTACTTGGCGGATTTTCATGAAACTTTACAGGAATGTTGCTCTTAATGTCAAATTGATCCTAGCAAAATTTCAGGTCGGCCGGAAAATCAAGATGGCCGCCACGGCTAAAAATAGATTTAAAAAAAATAAGATTGTAGCGACGACTTCTTGAAAACTTTAAGAGATATTGATATGGGACTTTTTCTAAAATGATCAGCATGACATGATGGTTATCCGAGTTGAACATTATTTTGATTCGACGTTAAACATGGCTGCCAGTGGCCATCTTTGTTTACATAGAGTTATATAATGAAAACTTGTAGCGACTACTCCTCTGAAAGTACTTGACGGATTTTCATGAAACTTCACAGAAATGTTGCTTTTGATGTCTAATTGATCCTAGCAAAATTTCAGGTCGGCCGGAAATTCAAGATGGCCGCCACGGCTAAAAATAGATTTTCAAAAATCAAGTTTGTAGTCACTACTTCCTGAAATCAAAATCAATCAGTAGAGCTTCAAGGTCATTGACCTCTTGTTTTCAAAAACGGCCGTGCAATGGCGTCTGCACGGATGGCTGGCTAATAACTTCCCCTCTGAAAAATAACCGATAGTATGAATCAAATTGAGTACGATGTACAAAAGTACGAATCTAATTGAAATTTCGTAGGAGTTGTCGTTCTTGAATTCATTCCATTTTTAGAAGCAACAAACCTTGACAAGTCTGCTTATCAACAAGTATTCGAGAAAAAAATGTATTTTGTTAACTTGAAAAGCACCCCATCTTGATCAAAAATGTTTGAGACGCCATCTTCATTGATTTATTTCAGATACCCCACATTCCCCACAACTCAATTGATTTTGTGTGAGATTTACCCACCCATATTCCGGAGTTAGGACGGTACCATAGATGCAATTTTTGGGACAAGGCACCCTAGGCTACCATGTATTTTATATAAATTGCCGTCTGCTACCCCCTAGTATGTTTTAATGGAACAGCCCTTACATACAAATTCTTGCAGAATGAAACAATCATGTTTGTTTCTCGATCATAAACATTCATTTTCGGCAATTGTTCTTCTCAACTCAACACATGTCCCTCACCAATAAAGCACCGTGTCCTAATAATTAATCATAACACTCAACACTAACAAGTGTATACACAGGTCATGGGTCAGGTCACAGGTGGTAATCAGCATATCGCGAATATGATTGGCTGATAGCTTATTTAGTGGGAGCGACAATAAACCTGTCAACCAGATTCAGGCACGCGCAGGACTGCAATTGTTTCAAGTGGCATAATATTGCTTTGAATTTAAGGGATGTCGCGGAGATCAAAGGATGTCGGAAATACGCCGCCGGGCATTAAAGCATGTCGCATGCGACATCCGATATAGGTCTGGGGGAAACCCTGGCATTACTGAGTTGACAGTTATGTCTATTTGTTTTTGTCAAAAGTAGGTAGTCCACAGGACTTCTCAGCTTGGAGGTCTAGATAGTCCGAGACAAATTATGGTGGTCTCGGACTACCGTTAGTGTCGAACCTTAAACAGGATCTTGAACAGTAAATAACTGCCACAGCTTCATATGTCAGATAGGGCAATACTCTGGCGCCCACAGGGCATGTAAAACCACCCCAGAAGGAGCTATAGATTGCTATTGTTACTGGTGATAACTGATTGCCCTGTATCCTCTCCCTGTCTCTTGAAGCAGCCTTGCTAGCTGTATCCTCTATATGTCTCTGGGAGCGGCCTTTCTAGGTGTATCCTCTATATGTCTCTGGGAGCGGCCTTTCTAGCTGTATCCTCTCCCTGTCTTTGGGAGTGGCCTTGCTAGCTGTATCCGTCTCTGGAAGTGGCCTTGCTAGCTGTATCCTCTCCCTCTCTCTGGTAGTGGCCTTACTAGCTATATTCTCTCCCTGTCTCTGGGAGTGGCCTTGCTAGCTGTATCCTCCCCCTGTCTCTAGGAGTGGCCTTGCTAGCTGTATCCTCTCCCTGTCTCTGGGAGTGACCTTGCTAGCTGTATCCTCTCCCTGTCTCTGGGAGTGGCCTTGCTAGCTGTACCCTCTCCCTGTCTCTGGGATCGGCCTTGCTAGCTGTATCCTCTCCCTGTCTCTGGGAGTGGCCTTGATAGCTGTTTCCTCTCACTGTCTCTGGGAGTGGCCTTGCTAGCTGTATCCTCTCCCTGTCTCTGGGAGTGGCCTTGCTAGCTGTACCCTCTCCCTGTCTCTTGGATCGGCCTTGCTAGCTGTATCCTTCCCCTGTCTCTTGGAGCGGCCTTGCTAGCTGTATCCTATCCCTGTCTCTAGGAGCGGCCTTGCTAGCTGTATCCTCCCTGTGTCTTGGAGCAGCCTTGCTAGCTGTATCCTCTCCCTGTCTCTTGGATCGGCCTTGCTAGCTGTATCCTTCCCCTGTCTCTTGGAGCGGCCTTGCTAGCTGTATCCTATCCCTGTCTCTAGGAGCGGCCTTGCTAGCTGTATCCTCCCTGTGTCTTGGAGCAGCCTTGCTAGCTGTATCCTCTCCCTGTCTCTGGGAGTGGCCTTGCTAGCTGTATCCTCTCCCTGTCTCTGGGAGTGGCCTTGTTAGCTGTATTCTCTCCCTGTCTCTGGGATTGACCTTGCTAGCTGTATCCTCCCTCTGTCTCTGGGAGCAGCCTTGCTAGCAGTATCCTCCCCCTGTCTCTGAGAGTGGCCTTGCTAGTTGTATCCTCTACCTGTCTCTGGGAGTGGCCTTGCTAGCTGTATTCTCTCCCTGTCTCTTGGAGTGGCCTTGCTAGCTGTATCCTCCCCATCTCTGGGAGTGCCCTTGCTAGCTGTATCCGCCCCCTGTCTCTGGGAGGGGCCTTGCTAGCTGCATCCTCCCTCTGTCTCTGGGAGTGGCCTTGCTAGCTGTATCTTTCCCCTGTCTCTTGGAGCGGCCTTGCTAGCTGTATCCTATCCCTGTGTTTTGGAGCAGCCTTGCTAGCTGTATCCTCTCCCTTTCTCTGGGAGTGGCCTTGCTAGCTGTATCCTCTCTCTGTCTCTGGGAGTGGCCTTGCTAGCTGTATCCTCTCCCTGTCTCTGGGAGTGGCCTTGCTAGCTGTATCCTCTCCCTGTCTCTGAGAGCAGTCTTGCTAGCTGTATCCTCCCCATCTCTGGGAGTGACCTTGCTAGCTGTATCCTTCCCCTGTCTCTGGGAGTGGCCTTGCTAGCTGTATCTTCCCCCTGTCTCTGGGAGTGGCCTTGCTAGCTGTATTCTCTCCCTGTCTCTGGGAGTGACCTTGCTAGCTGTATCCCCCCCTGTCTCTGGGAGCGGCCTTGCTAGCAGTATCCTCCCCCTGTCTCTGGAAGTGGCCTTGCTAGCTGTATCCTCTCCCTGTCTTTGGGAGTGGCCTTGCTAGCTGTATTCTCTCCCTGTCTCTGGGAGTGCCCTTGCTAGCTGCATCCTCTCTCTGTCTCTGGGAGCGACCTTGCTAGATGTATCCTCCCTCTGTCTCTGGGAGTGCCCTTGCTAGCGGTATCCTCCCCTTGTCTCTGTGAGCGGCCTTGCTAACAGTATCCTCCCCCTGCCTCTGGGAGTGACCTTGCTACCTGTATCCTCTCCCTGTCTGTGGGAGTGGCCTTGCTAGCTGTATCCTCCCGTCTCTGGGAGCGGCCTTGCTAGCAGTATTCTCCCCCTGTTTCTGCGAGTGGCCTTGCTAGCTGTATCCTCTCTCTGTCTCTGGGAGTGGCCTTGCTAGCTGTATTCTCTCCATGTCTCTGTGAGTGGCCTTGCTAGCTGTATCCTCCCCCTGTCTCTGGGAGTGCCCTTGCTAGCTGTATCCTCCCCCTGTCTCTTGGAGCAGCCTTGCTAGCTGCATCCTCCCCCTGTCTCTGGGAGTGGCCTTGCTAGCGCTGTATCCTCCCTCTGTCTCTGGGAGTGGCCTTGTTAGCTGTATCCTCTCCCTGTCTCTGGGATTGACCTTGCTAGCTGTATCCTCCCCCTGTCTCTGGGAGCGGCCTTGCTAGCAGGATCCTCCCCCTGTCTCTGGGAGTGACCTTGCTAGCTGTATCATCTCCCTGTCTTTGGGAGTGGCCTTGCTAGCTGTATCCCCCCTGTCTCTGAGAGTGGCCTTGCTAGCTGTATCCTCCCTCTGTCTCTGGGAGTGGCCTTGCTAGCTGTATCTTCTCCCTGTCCCTGGGAGTGCCCTTGCTAGCTATATTCTTTCTTTGTCTTGGGGAGTGGCCTTGCTAGCTGTATCCTCCCCCTGTCTCTGGGAGTGGCCTTGCTAGCTGTATCCTCTCCCTGTCTCTGGGAGTGCCCTTGCTAGCTGCATCCTCTCCCTGTCTCTGGGAGCGACCTTGCTAGATGTATCCTCCCTCTGTCTCTGGGAGTGCCCTTGCTAGCGGTATCCTCCCCTTGTCTCTGTGAGCGGCCTTGCTAACAGTATCCTCTCCCTGCCTCTGGGAGTGGCCTTGCTAGCTGTATTCTCTCCCTGTCTCTGGGAGTGACCTTACTAGCTGTATCCTCCCGTCTCTGGGAGCGGCCTTGCTAGCAGTATTCTCCCCCTGTTTCTGCGAGTGGCCTTGCTAGCTGTATCCTCTCTCTGTCTCTGGGAGTGGCCTTGCTAGCTGTATTCTCTCCATGTCTCTGTAAGTGGCCTTGCTAGCTGTATCCTCCCCCTGTCTCTGGGAGTGCCCTTGCTAGCTGTATCCTCCCCCTGTCTCTTGGAGCAGCCTTGCTAGCTGCATCCTCCCCCTGTCTCTGGGAGTGGCCTTGCTAGCGCTGTATCCTCCCTCTGTCTCTGGGAGTGGCCTTGTTAGCTGTATCCTCTCCCTGTCTCTGGAAGTGGCCTTGCTAGCTGTATCCTCCCCTGTCTCTGTGAGTGGCCTTGCTATCTGTATCCTCCCTCTGTCTCTGGGAGTGGCCTTGCTAGCTGTATCCTCCCCCTGTCTCTAGGAGTGGCCTTGCTAGCTGTATCCTCTCCCTGTCTCTGGGAGTGACCTTGCTAGCTGTATACTCTCCCTGTCTCTGGGAGTGGCCTTGCTAGCTGTACCCTCTCCCTGTCTCTGGGATCGGCCTTGCTAGCTGTATCCTCTCCCTGTCTCTGGTAGTGGCCTTGCTAGCTGTATACTCCCCCTGTCTCTGGGAGTGCCTTTGCTAGCTGCATCCTCTCCCTGTCTCTGGGAGTGGCCTTGCTAGCTGTATCCTCTCCCTGTCTCTGGGAGTGCCCTTGCTAGCTGCATCCTCTCCCTGTCTCTGGGAGTGGCCTTGCTAGCTGTATCCTCTCCCTGTCTCTGGGAGTGCCCTTGCTAGCTGCATCCTCTCCCTGTCTCTGGGAGCAGCCTTGCTAGCTGTATCCTCCCTCTGTCTCTGGGAGTGGCCTTGCTAGCTGTATCCTCTCCCTGTCTCTGGGAGTGGCCTTGCTAGCTGTATTCTCTCTCTGTTTCTGGGAGTGGCCTTGCTAGCTGTATACTCCCCCTGTCTCTGGGAGTGGCCTTGCTAGCTGTATCCTCTCCCTGCATCCTCTCCCTGTCTCTGGGAGTGCCCTTGCTAGCTGTATCCTACCCCTGTCTCTGGGAGTGCCCTTGGTATCTCGGTGGATAAGGCATTATTGCCTTAACGCTACAGACCTCTGCCCCGCGGGGTTCACTCCATGCAGAAATGTCATCATTCATCTCATCTCCCTCTAAGGTTGCTGTCAGTCACAATATAACGTAATTTGATTGTTAATGGAACTTAAAACTTTCGGAAAGCAGCAATTATCAGGTTGTAATATCTTATTTAATGTGTTGAGCCATTAAATAAAAATAAAATTCAATTTAAGTCTATATTGCAAACTGCATAATATATCTGGTAACCATTTACATAAAGGTATGTAATGGCTCTGAAACACCAATTTGAGTTTTGAGCTCACGAAAAATGTTTTTGACAGGCAGGCCCTGAATTAATTATATAGTCAAATATGGCAAAAAAGGACAAGCAGATTTTGACAGGTCCCGGGCTTGGGGCTATCCTATCTCGTGAGCACTGGCTTTCAATAATATTTTGAGAGTCTATTGATTTTGTTTATTATTCATAAAACATAAAATTCAAGCTTAAAATCTGATAAAATACATTTGCAATACATTTGCAATCATGTCCCTAAAACATTGTTTTCTCTGTATTAAAAATGGCAGCCCTCAAACCAGACAATGTGTTGATATGTTCGTCTTTTTAAAAAAGCATATTATTATTTGAACTGCTTTTATGTTTAGGCCAAAAAAAAGAAGTGTGTTTCCTATTCAATGCATGCTAAGATGTTGGTAGGCGTTTTTTTTTTTTTTTTTTTTTTGAGCAAGATGTTGCGAGATTCTATTTTATCTCATAAGCCCCATAGGATACAACTGAAAGTTTCTCTGCTATGTTGTCATCAGTTTACCTCGATACAAGATCGCCCCAGTTAAATTACTCATTCCTGTTACAAATAATAGGACACTTTAAACCAGAATACCTTCGTTTAACATGCATTTTACTAAATAGTTTAATAGTTAATTAGCATCGCATTGTTTACCTGAAAGGAAAACGTTAAACTCTGAATGTATCATATGACATTCCAGGCAGATCATATGGCTTACCTACATATTTTCCCCTTTTGCTTTTGGTAATAATTTGCATATACCACTTGTCCAGTTCCCAGTGGATTACAGGAAATATAGAAGGGTGTTATGTTTCACTTCCATGATGTAAGCTATGTGATAAATCATTGTTCAGAACAAATTGAAATATATTTTTTTTAAATAATTTTTTTAATTTTTAGCTCTATTTTTAGCTCTACTGATCAGAGATCAGCAGAGCTTATGCCGTGGTGCGGCGTCCGTCGTCCGTCTGTCTGTCTGTCCGTCTGTCTGTCCTGTCCGTCTGTAAACTTTTTTTTGTAGCGACTTCTCCTCTGAAACTACTGAATGGATTTTCATGAAACTTTACAGAAATGTTGCCCATGAAGTCTAGTTGATCCTAGCAAAAATTCATGTTGATGTGAAATCCAAGATGGCCGCCAGATCTAAAAATAGGTTTTTAAAAAACTAGTTTGTAGCGACTTCTTCATGAAAACTATAAGTGATATTGATATGGGACTTTTTCTAAAATGATCAGCATGACATGATGTTGGTCCTTGTCGAAAATCCTTTTGAATCGACGTTAAACATGGCTGCCAGCGGCCATCTTTGTTTACATAGAGTTATATAATGAAAACTTGTAGCGACTACTCCTCTGAAACTACTTGACGGATTTTTATGAAACTTCACAGGAATGTTTCTCTTGATGTCTAATTGATCCTAGCAAAATTTCAGGTCGGCCGGAAATTCAAGATGGCCGCCACGGCTAAAAATAAATTTTCAAAATACAAGTTTGTAGTGACTACTTCTTGAAAACTATAAGTGATATTGATATGGGACTTTTTCTAAAATGATCAGCATGACATGATGTTGGTCCTTGTCAAAAATCGTTCTGATTCAACGTTAAACATGGCTGCCAGCGGCCATCTTTCTTTACATACAGTTATATAGTAAAAACTTGTAGCGACTACTCCTTTGAAACTACTTGACAGATTTTCATGAAACTTTACAGGAATGTTGCTCTTAATGTCTAATTGATCCTAGCAAAATTTCAGATTGGCCAGAAATTCAAGATTGCCGCCACAACTAAAAATAGATTTTTAAAAAAGAAGTTTGTAGCGACTACGTCTTGAAAACTATAAGTGATATTGATATGGGACTTTTTGGAAAATGATCAGCATGACATGATGGTTATCAGAGTCAAACATTATTTCGATTTGACGTTAAACATCACTAGCGGATCCAGGGGGGGGGCGCACCCGGCGCGCGCCCCCCCTAAAAATTCCGGATCATACATGTATGTCCATGTTACTGTAGATAAAATATCAAACAATTTCGTTGCACGCCCTCAGTATAAATATTTTTTTCGCTCGCTTCGCTCGCTCAGCGCATACTGGCTAACGAGTGGTTTAATTAACACATTGTTAAATCCTTTTATTGAAAACAGACTTTTTTATTCATACATGTATGTCCATGTTACTGTAGATAAAATATCAAACAATTTCGATGCACGCCCTCAGTATAAAAAAATTCTCGCTCGGCGCATAATGGCTAATGAGTGGTTTAATTAACACATTGTTAAATTCTTTTATTTGAAACCGGACTTTTTTATTCATACATGTATGTCCATGTTATATCAAACGATTTCGATACACGCCCTCAGTATAAAAAATGTTCTCGCTCGCTTTGCTCGCTCGACGCATAATGGCTAACGAGTGGTTTAATTAACACATTGTTAAATCCTTTTATTTGAAAACGGACTTTTTTATTCATACATGTATGTCCATGTTACTGTAGATAAAATATCAAACAATTTCGATGCACGCCCTCAGTATAAAACATGTTTTCGCTCGCTCGACGCATAATGGCTAATGAGTGGTTTAATTAACACATTGTTAAATCTTTTCATTTGAAAACGGACTTTTTTATTCATACATGTATGTCCATGTTACTGTAGATAAAATATCAAACAATTTCGTGGCACGCCCACTGTATAAAAAATGTTTTCGCTCGCTCGACGCATAATGGCTAATGAGTGGTTTAATTAACACATTGTTAAATATTTTCATTTGAAAACGGACTTTTTTATTCATACATGTATGTCCATGTTACTGTAGATAACATATCAAACAATTTCGTGGCACGCCCACTGTATAAAAAATGTTTTCGCTCACTTCGCTCGCTCGACGCATAATGGCTAATGAGTGGTTTAATTAACACATTGTTAAATCTTTTCATTTGAAAACGGACTTTTTTATTCATACATGTATGTCCATGTTACTGTAGATAAAATATCAAACAATTTCGTTGCACGCCCACAGTATAAAAAAATTTCTCGCTCGCCTCGCTCGCTCGACGCATAATGGCTAATGAGTGGTTTAATTAACACATTGTTAAATCCTTTTATTTGAAAACAATTTTTTTTTATTCATATATGTATGTCCATGTTACTGTAGATAAAATATCAAACAATTTCGATGCACGCACTAAGTATAAAAAAAATTATCGCTCGCTCAACGCATAATGGCTAATGAGTGGTTTAATTAACACATTGTTAAATCCTTTCATTTGAAAACGGAATTTTTTACCCTATCAATGCATTACCGCAACCGTTTTATGAGGCTAGTGACGGACCCGAAAATTTACTAAAAACTTACGCCCCCCCTAAGCTGAAATCCTGGATCCGCCCCTGAACATGGCTGCCAGTGGCCATCTTTGTTTACATAGAGTTATATGATGAAAACTTGTAGCGATTACTCCTCTGAAACTACTTGACGGCTTTTCATGAAACTTCACAGGAATGTTGCTCTTGATGTATAATTGATCCTAGCAAAATTTCAGGTCGCCCGGAAATTCAAGATGGCTGCCATGGCTAAAAATAAATTTTCAAAATACAAGTTTGTAGCGACTACTTCTTGAAAACTATAAGTGATATTGATATTGGACTTTTTGTAAAATGATCAGCATGACATGATGTTGGTCTTTGTCAAAAATTGTTTTGATTCAACGTTAAACATGGCTGCCAGGGGCCATTTTTTTTTACATACAGTTATATAGTAAAAACTTGTAGCGACTAATCCTTTGAAACTACTTGGCAGATTTTCATGAAACTTTACAGGAATGTTGCTCTTAATGTTTAATTGATCCTAGCAAAATTTCAGATCGGCCAGAAATTCAAGATGGCCGCCACAGCTAAAATTAGATTTTTTAAAAAAGAAGTTTGTAGTGACTACGTTTTGAAAACTTTAAGTGATATTGATATGGGACTTTTTGTAAAATGATAAGCATGACATGATGGTTATCAGAGTCAAACATTATTTTGATTCGACGTTAAACATGGCTGTCAGCGGCCATCTTTGTTTACATAGAGTTATATAATGAAAACTTGTAGCGACTATTCCTGTGAAACTACTTGACGGATTTTCATGAAACTTCACAGGAATGTTGCTCTTGATGTCTAATTGATCCTAGCAAAATTTCAGGTCGGCCGGAGAGTCAAGATGGCCGCCACGGCTAAAAATAATTTTTCAAAATACAAGTCTGTAGTGACTACTTCCTGAAATCAAAATCAATCAGTAGAGCTTCAAGGTCATTGACCTCTTGTTATTTTTTTATATTTTTTTTTAGCACGTGCTCAAGAATGAGCTATTGTGACCACATTTCGTCCGTCTCTGTCGTCCGTCATCCTGTCGTCCGTCGTCAACTCTTAGCTTGTTTACATGATAGAGGCCAAATTACTTGAGCAATCTTAACCAACCTTGCATAGATTGTATATGACCATAAGATCTCGGACGAGTTCGATAATGGGCAAGATCAGACCACTAACACCAGAGTTATGACCCCTGAATTAGCAAAAAATGCAGTTTTTAGCTCTACTGATCAGAGATCAGCAGAGCTTATGCCGTGGTGTGGCGTCCGTCGTCCGTCCGTCCGTCTGTCTGTCCGTAAACTTTTATTTGTAGCGACTTCACAGCTGAAACTACTGGATGGATATTCATGAAACTTTACAGAAATGTTGCCCATAAAGTCTAGTTGATCCTAGCAAAAATTCATGTTGATGTGAAATCCAAGATGGCCGCCAAAGCTAAAAATAGAGTTTTAAAATACAAGTTTGTAGCGACTTCTTCTTGAAAACTATAAGTGATATTGATATGGGACTTTTTCTAAAATGATCAGCATGACATGATGTTGATCCTAGTCAAAAATCGTTTTGATTCAACGTTAAACATGGCTGCCAGCGGCCATCTTTGTTTACATAGAGTTATATAGTAAAAACTTGTAGCGACTACTTCTCTGAAACTACTTGGCGGATTGTCATGAAACTTTACAGGAATGTTGCTCTTGATGTCTAATTGATCCTAGAAAAATTTCAGGTCGGCCGGAAATTCAAGATGGCCGTCACAGCTAAAAATAGATTTTTAAAAAACAAGTTTGTAGCGACTACGTCTTGAAACTATAAGTGATATTGATATGGGACTTTTTGTAAAATGATCAGCATGACATGACGGTTATCAGAGTCAAACATTATTTTGATTCGACGTTAAACATGGCTGTCAGCGGCCATCTTTGTTTACATAGAGTTATATCATGAAAACTTGTAGCGACAACTCCTCTGAAACTACTTGACGGATTTTCATGAAACTTCACAGGAATGTTGCTCTTGATGTCTTATTGATCCTAGCAAAATTTCAGGTCGGCCGGAAATTCAAGATGGCCGCCACGGCTAAAAATTTTTTTCAAAAAACAAGTCTGTAGCGACTACTTCCTGAAATCAAAATCAATCAGTAGAGCTTCAAGGTCATTGACCTCTTGTTTGTTCTTGTTTCTTTACTGAAAGCGCCCCGTTTGGTCAAAGAATAGGGCCACTGCAGGTACCTTTGGAGGGGTAGACAGAATGGTAGAATCCCCCAAATTCATGTTCATTTTATAATTTTTTGTTCATGTTCATTAAAGGTCTTCATCATGATCCCTGCATTGTTTCAGGTGCCATCTCGCTCACATCAAAAGAGCAGTGGCAGAAAAACAATAAACGTGGCTCCAGCATAAATGGAGTTTCTACGATAGAATTTGCAGCAACTCTGCAGTTCAGGGTGAGACGGTTCTAGGCCCATTTTCCATATTTTATCTCAATGTACATGGAGGATGAGCCTGGCATGTTCATGCCTGTTAGGCGCCATATAACCTTTCATGTGTTGGTGCACCTTAAAACCCAATTTAGTTCAATTCTTTACTGAATATTCATGAATAAATATTCATATTCGTCACCCAGTATTCATGAAATGTATCGTATTCGCCACCCCCTGTGTTCGGCCCTACAAAACACCCTCATAAGGGCATTGTGGCATTGTCGGCAAACCAGAAAGTTTACCATATATGTCTTGATGGCGAAAAAATTACAGCAGGATTCGGAAAGACTGCAGGCGAGGTTGACCTCTTTGGACACGAAGTGCAACCAACACTTTCCCAGAAGGAGAAAAGGTTAAAAGTAGAGATCCAAACTATACAAAACACGTCGATTGAGATCAACAAATGGATTGAACGAGATGTTGAAAGTATTTCTGATTTATCACGCGAAAGCCAATTAAACGTATCTGAAGAACCAAATACTCCATACAATGTCTATTACCAAAGAATGTATAAAGGAAATGAGATATGCAAGAGTCCGTCGTCAAATAACACTAGACAGACTTATGAAAATGGTGATATTCGATACGGCTGAAAGAAAGAATCCATAACAACGTACGTTAGAATCTAGAATATTGTACAGAAGAATCTGTAACATAAAACTTGTATGCCTGCAGAATCTGATATGCATCCAGATTATTCAATGCAGTGATGTTTTACCATTTTGGCAATTTATTCAAATAATAAATCTCTTCTGAAACATTTGTTGCCGCTTGAAAATATAATTAACAGTGTAATTGTAATTAACATCACTGTTCATGTTTCTCGGATTAAGATAAATTGAGCTAAAACATATAAGATTACAATAAAAGACAATTTCCTTTGTATTGACCAATCCGCTTTATAGACAGTCTAACAAGTGCGTGGTTAGAAAATAACAAAAGAAACTAATTCATAATTTTGATATAGCATCATCCAAAAAACTGACCAATCAGTGACCAGAAATAAGAGCATACCAATACATTCTGGTAGGTGATAAACGAGGTCTTTATCCTTGATGTTCAACCAAGTTTACTATTAAAATTAAGGTATGTACAGTGTTATTCTTTTAAAACCCTGCATATTTCATGCACAGTCATGTACATTGATTCAGTATATGTCTCTTTCAATATCAAAATCTTGAAATTTATCGTCTTTTTACTCTGCCAAAGATTTTTATTTTACTATAGAACTTAAGGATAAAAACCGAGTAACACAAGTTTTATCACCTACTGAAAATAAGATAACATCTCAACATCTCTGCAATGTAAAATTATGAATTGGACAATAATTCATGCACTCACTTACCTGAACTTAAATGACAGAAAACAGTGTGTGTAATGTTGATATGCTTTTCAAAACAATGTGTCAGTGAAAGTGAAAGTACACAATCCTGTAAATAGCAACAAGAGTCATAGGAATCTGATACGTGCTGTACATAGGAACCAATCATCATGTAACTTCTTTTCGTCCCAGTGAAACTACAAAACTTCATTTCATGGTAAATATAATTCTGCTTAGCCCAATAGAATCAGATATATTAAATTTAATATATGTAAAATTTACTTCAGTTATAGCCTAGATTCAGTTTTTTTCCCCCTTCATAAGGTACCGACCATTTTGATTTCTGGGGGGGGGCCTGGGATTTTTTTTTAAAAAATATTCTGGCCCTTGAATTGCTGAAAAAAATTATCCTGGCTCTGACTTGAAGGAAAAAAAATAAACAGTCCCTCAAATTGTTGGAAAAAAATAATCTGGCTCTGAGTCCAATTAGAGGAAAAACATTTGGCTCCCTGACTTCAGTCTATAAGATAGGCCTAATCGTAGATCTACTTCATCAGCCACTGGATTCAACACAGAGATGTTTAACCACACTCTGGCTACATCCACAACTTCTGCTCAGAAGTTTATTGAAATCTCAAGTTGAAATGTGTTGTAGAAGACAGTGATAGTATTCATGGTTGTAATAAATGTGATGTGCATAGATCATGGTAGTAATACATGTGGTATACATTAGTCATGGCAGTTATAAATGTAGTATACACTGGCAATGGTGGCAGTATATGTGTTGTATAAAGTGATATAAAGTGATCATGGTAGTAATTTGGTATACATTGATCATGGTAGTAATGAACATGATATTCATATAAAGTCATGGTTATAATTAATTTGGTATACATAAGGCATGGTTGTAATAAGGCCATTATTTTTTGATAATTTGTTTAACGAACCCTCCTACGACAAAACGAAATTAGGTATTTTAGTTTTCCATAGGGAATTTTATTTTATTTTTTATTTGTTTCCCTTCCTCCTACAACTATTCTCTGTCTTGATGGTTCTTAAAAATAATAAAAAAGAATGGCCTAAAAGTGATATACATTGGTCATGTTAGGTAAATATTTCAATCCTGTGAGGGTGACAGTGAACATTTGTCAACCGTCTAAGGCTATTTATTTTATTATACTGAAAAATATGTTTGAAAAAGATATTTGGTTCTGCTAAATATTCCTTTGAAATACATGGTCACTTCTCTCTGTTCAAAATCACTATTATCAGCACCTAGAAAACATTTTTTGGCCTATGGTTCTTTGTGTTCTTTCGGAATCTTCAGCTGTGAACTCAAATCATCTTTAGAAAGTTGTGCAAACTGTGTCAGCCATTTTAGTAAATGTTCATTTATTTTTATTTGTGTATGTAGACATACACTTTTCAGCATTGGACATCCCCATATATAATTATAAACTTGCTTTGACTTCACAATCATAAGACAGTATTATACTGGGGTGACATTACAAAAAAAATACTATCATTCAGCGACTCTCTCCACATTACAAGTGATATGCGATATTACAAAAATGGGAAAATAACAGTCTTTGAACATTGAACAAGGATGTTTGACATGAGGTATATTATTAATAAATATGGTATCGGTGGCCATGGTAGTAATAAATGTAGTATGCATAGCTCATGGTAGTAATACATGGGGTATTCAGTGGTCATGGTAATAATGAATGGGGTATTCAGTGGTCATGGTAATAATGAATGGGGTATTCAGTGGTCAAGGTAATAATGAATGTGGTATTCAGTGGTCATGGTAATAATGAATGTGGTATTCAGTGGTCATGGTAATAATGAATGGGGTATTCAATGGTCATGGTAGTAATACATGGGGTATTCAGTGACCATGGTAATAATGAATGGGGTATTCAGTGGTCATGGTAATAATGAATGTGATATTTAGTCTTAGTAGTCCTGGTAGTACTAAATGTGATATACAGTGGTCATGATAGTAATACTTGCAATATGCAGTGGACATGGTAGTAGAAAATGAGGTAAAGAGTAGCCATGTGATGTACTTTGGGCATGTTAGTAATCAATGTGGTATGCAGTGGTCATGGTAGTATTACAATACAGGGGTCCTGGTACTTGTGCGATGGACTTTGTGAATATCATCAACAAGTAAATGGACTTAAGAAGCAGCTTCAGCCACATGCAATGCCAGGTTACAGACAAAGCCTGGATGCGCTATATGCCAGTGTTAATAAGAATGGTATGGAACATGGTAGTCATTGCCCAGTACAAAACGATCCCCTACCAAATAAAACATCCAATCCTTTCATAATTCAGAAGAGCAAAAGGATGCTCACATAGAAAGCAGACAAGTACAAGCATAACTAAATACTGACACCAGCACATGAAGTTCTATCCACCAAATATGGAAAGATCCATATTAAACAAAAGAGCTGTCGAAAGAGCTGTCGAAAGGACAGCATTCTCCACTATTCAAGGTCAATTTTAAACAAGGTCACTGACACTTCTGTTTCACCAACCATGGTGCCAGTTCATTCACAAGGTCAAGTCCTTATTGTGGAGGTTAATAGGTGGTGGCAACTGAGGTGAGGGTGTAGGGGTGCGGGGAGGGTGTGGTCAGTGAACATATATACCAAATATCAAAGCAAGACCTTCAATACCCCAGAAAGAATATGAACTTGAAGAGGGTGGGGAGGGGAAGTGAAGTGTTACTGAATAGGGAAAAACACACAGAAATAATACAATATTTTCATTGGAGATGGGGGTTGAGAGGAGGGTGTTGGGAAGGGGATGGAAGAGAACAGGATGGATGCAGACATGGTAACAGGGTAACGGAAGAATAGAATAAATATTTGTCTATCTGGGGTGATGGTGGTGGTGTCATGTAGGAGTGGGGAAAGTGGGGTTTATGAGGCTAATGATATATACAGGCTTGCCATTGTTATTGGATGTATGCAGTGAGTTTCATTGAAATATATAATTATATATGAAGCTGCTTAAAAAACTTTAACTGAAACTCTAAGTTGAAAAATGGCTAAAATGAAATAAAAAGTTATGAAACATGATTGTGTCTGTAAGTGATGACACTTATCAAGCTCCTTTGGCTGAGATATATGGCTAGTGGGTATTAAAATAAATGGACTTGCCAACAAATAAAATAAAAGCAATTCTAAGTCTAAAATTATAGGCTTCACATATTCTAAAATACAATACAGAAAATATTTATCCAGAAAAAGGGCCATAATTTTGCTAAAATGCAATACAGAGTTATGGAACATGTGTCTGCTAGCATTCACGCTTTACTGAAGTTGTATTAATAATTAACAATCACCTATTGAAATAAAGGAGGGGCGTCCGTGGCCGAGTGGTTAGAGTCTCTGACTTGCAATCACTTACCCCTCACCGCTGTAGGTTCAATCCCTCAGGGGCCTAGGAATCTTTATGTGAGGAAGCTATCCAGCTGGCTTGCGGAACGTCGGTGGTTCTACCCAGGTGCCCGCCCGTGCACGAAAATTGCCCGGAGGGGCACCTGGGGTCTTCCTCCACCAGTGGAAGCTGGAAAGTCGCCATATAACCTTAGCTGTTGGTGCGACTATAAAATCCAATTCAATTCAATTCAATTGAAATAAAGGACTTGCCTAAAAACTTTAACCAGCATTTTGAAGTCGAAAAAAACAACATAACTTTGCTTAAATGCAATACAGAGTTAATATGGAACATGTGTCTACTAGTGCCCTTGATATTCCAAGCTTTACTGAAGTTTTGTTGATGTACGACTTTAAGTTGTTAAAATAAATGGACTTTGTCAAAAAAGAACTTTAACCAGAAATTCAAAGTAATAAAAAAACACATGCTTTTGCTTAAATGCCATACAGAGTTATTTCGGTATAAGTTTCACTGACCATTGGTTGCTGAAATAACAGAACTTGGTTAACAACTGAAAACCAACCTGACGACGCAGACGTTGAGTAGATCTACAACGGCTCTTCTTATTCTACGAATAGTAAAACTTAAAAAAAAAATATTCTGGCTTTCAAGTTCACGAAAAAAAAAAAACTGGCCAGTGTATGAGGCGAAATAAAAATCCTGGCTTTAAAGAAATGAAAAAAAAAAAATCCGGCTCAAAGGAAAATCCCAGGCCCCCCCCAGAGATCAAAATGGTCGGTCCCTAAACAGGGGCCCGAATATCCAGCGAATATCGGCCCCTTCCCCTAGCAAAACAGATTACTTTTTTTCCCCTCTGTGGCTGAGAAAATTCCCCCGCCACACCCCCACAATTTTTTTTTTTTTTTTTGCTTAACATTATTTCCCCCTCTAACTTTCTCAACAGCATTATATTTGGGATAGACAGTTTATCTCTAAAATGTATCTCTTTTGCATATTTGCACACCCAAATCTTCAATTTCTGCCTAATTCTGTTCCCCCATATATCTCGAAATCGCAATATTTTTTTCCCCTTTAACTTGAAAATCACGTTTTTTAGCGGGAAGGAATGGTAGGAATATAGCCTATATTGGTGTTAGTGGGAAGGAATGGTAGGATTATAGCCTATATCGGTGTTAGCTGGAAGGAATGGTAGGATTATAGCCTATATCAGTGTTAGCGGGAAGGAATGGTAGGATTATAGCCTTTATCGGTGTTAGCGGGAAGGAATGGAAGGATTACAGCCTATATTGGTATTAGCGGGAAGAATTGGTAGGATTATAGCCTATATTGGTGTTAGTGGGAAGGAATGGTAGGATTATAGCCTATATCAGTGTTAGCGGGATTGAAGGAATGGTAGGATTATAGTCTATATCGGTGTTAGTGGGAAGGAATGGTAGGATTATAGCCTATATCGGTGTAATGGGGAAGGAATGGTAGGATTATAGCCTATATCCTATAATAGGTGTTAGCGGGAAGGAAGGGCAGGATTATAGCCTATATCGGTGTTAGCAGGAAGGAATGGTAGGATTATAGCCTATATTGGTGTTAGCGGGAAGGAATGGTAGGATTATAGCCTATATTGGTGTTTGCGGGAAGGAATGGTAGGATTATAACCTATATTGGTGTCAGCGGGAAGGAATGGTAGGATTTTAGCCTATATCGGTGTTAGCGGGAAGGAATGGTAGGATTATAACCTATATTGGTGTTAGCGGGAAGGAACGGTAGGATTATAGCCTATATTGGTGTTGGTTAAAATGAATGGTAGGATTATAGCCTATATCGGTGTTAGCAGGAAGGAATGATTATAGCCTATATCGGTGTTAGCGGCAAGGAATGGCAGGATTATAGCCTATATCGGTGTTAGCATGAAGGAAGGTAGGATTATAGCCTGTATCAGTGTTAGCTGGAAGGAATGGTAGGATTATAGCCTATATTGGTGTTAGCGTGAAGGAATGATAAGATTATAGCTTATATCGGTGTTAGCGCAAAGGAATGGTAGGATTATAGCCTATATTGGTGTTAGCAGGAAGGAATGGTAGGATTATAGCCTATATTGGTGTTGGTGGGAATGAATGGTAGGATTATAGCCTATATCGGTGTTAGCAGGAAGGTATGATTATAGCCTATATCGGTGTTAGCGGGAAGGAATGGCAGGATTATAGCCTATATCGGTGTTAGCATGAAGGAATGGTAGGATTATAGCCTATATTCCTGTTAGCGGGAAGGAATGGTAGGATTATAACCTATATTGGTGTTAGCGCGAAGGAATGGTAGGATTATAGCCTATATTCCTGTTAGCGGGAAGGAATGGTAGGATTATAGCCTATATTGGTGTTAGCGGGAAGGAATGGTAGGATTATAGCCTGTATCGGTGTTAGCGGGAAGGAATGGTAGGATTATAACCTATATTGATGTTAGCAGGAAGAAATGGTAGGATTATAGCCTATATTGGTGTTAGCGGGAAGGAATGGCAGGATTATAGCCTATATTGGTGTTAGCGGGAAGGAATGGTAGGATTATAACCTATATTGGTGTTAGCGGGAAGGAATGGTAGGATTATAGCCTATATTGGTGTTGGTGGGAATGAATGGTAAGATTATATCCTATATTGGTGTTGGCAGGAAGGAATGGTAGGATTATAGCCTATATCGGTGTTAGCGGGAAGGAATGGTAGGATTATAGCCTATATTGGTGTTAACGTGAATAAATGGTAAGATGATAGCCTATATCGGTGTTAGCGGGAAGGAATGGTAGGATTATAGCTTACATTGGTGCTAGCAGGAAGGAATGGTAGGTTTAAAAAAAAACAGGATGTGAACTAACTTGCACTAGACTTGGGATCCAGAAAAAATGCTATGCCTTAACCATATTTTAAAATCATGTAGGATGTTGGCAAGATTTAGTGGACAGCTTGGTGTTTTTTGAATCTGCAAATCACATGTTCGAGCTTCACTTGTGTGTCCTTGGGCAAGACACTTCCCTTAGCCTTATCCATCGGATGGAGACGTAAACAGGGCAGTCGTGTGTTATGAGTCTCCCAATATGT
The DNA here is from genome assembly GCA_037043455.1 of Cyrtodaria siliqua. Classification (NCBI taxonomy): domain Eukaryota; kingdom Metazoa; phylum Mollusca; class Bivalvia; order Adapedonta; family Hiatellidae; genus Cyrtodaria; species Cyrtodaria siliqua. Next base: position 91,464 of record JAWPHD010001852.1, on the reverse strand, counting down.
AAAGATGTTTGTATGGTGTTTTACACATTTTCAACACGCGTAAGGTTATATATGACGATCGATTTTTTGTGGTATAGGCAAACTACCCACTTTTCCTTAGAACCAGTACTGTACACCTCGCGCAGTTCGTAAGAATCGACACTTCCTCAAAAATCTAGCTCTCAGTGGGATTCAAACCCTCAGTGGTGAGAGGCGAGAAGTTTTACCAACGTGTTAAAGAACTAAAAACAAAAGAAGCGCATGACTCCTGGAGGACTCTCAGTTAATGTGTTTGATGAGCTGTTAAAAACAACAATGGAACAATTCAGTTTTAAATTATGTTGAGTAAAACTTTTTGACTGGTTTGACATGCAAAGAAATTCAGTCATCGGAATGTAGTGACAATAATCTTAAATTTGACAGTTTAACTGTGAATGAATTGAAAAGTTACCTACACAACCATGGAGAGTATGTATCGAGGGTAAAAAGATTGAGCTGGTGAAACGTTCGAAAGGTGCAAATATTTGGAGAAAAGACCTTTAGGCGAGTTACGTTTAGAGGTCGAAAATAACGCTAATCAAAGGTGATTGGAAAGGTTTATTTCACCACTCGGAGAGGTTTTTCCAGATCCTATACTTTTAAAAGATGGTTGGAGTGCTGATACTGGACATATGTTTAATAATAGGCTGTGAGCTAATAATTAAGGTGAACCCTGGCCCCATCCCAAGGGAATTTTGTAGACCCTATTTTTCTGAAAGCTCATTATGTATGTAGTATTTTGCAACTTGTCTGCCATCTGAGCATCGGGGTGTTATCGTGTTCAGGGTGTATAATACTTTACCTATAAATAAATAATTAAACTGTATTTTGATGACTAGAAGGTATGGAAGAAAGGGTTTGTATTTTAAATTGTCTTTGTTATTCATGCTTTTTATAACACAATCTTTCGTTTCAAACTTCATAGGTACGTACCATTCCACTAGGTGAGAGGAGGATCCCTATTGTTTTTGGGGTCAGTAGGTCAAAGGTTGTCAAGGTCACATTCCGGACGATAACTTCGAAGGTTCTAGGCCCATTTTCCATATTTTATCTCGATGTACATGGAAGATGAGCCTGGCATGTTCATGCCTGTTAGGCGCCATATAACCTGTAATGTGTTGGTGTGCCTTAAAACCCCAATTCAATAGCTTCACTCATGAAACGTTATAGGTACATTGCCCTAAGTGAGAGGAACCCTATTTTTGAGGTCAGTAATTCAAAGGTCAGGGTCACCATGACCTTATATAGAAAGAGGCATCCTGACAATAACTTCCAACCCTTTACAGCTTCACTCATGAAACGTCATAGGTACATTGCAGGTCAAGGTCACCATGATTGTATATAGAAAAATGCATTTCAGACGATAACTTTGAAACCATAACACCTATACTAATGAAACATCATACGTACATTGCCCTAGGTGATAGGAGTATCCCTATTGTTTTGTGGTCAGTAGGTCACCATGACCTTATATGGAAAAAGCATTCCGGACGTTAACTTCAAAACCATAGCACATACACTCGTGAAACTATAGGTACATTGCGCTAGGTGAGGGGAGCATCCCTATAGTTATTGGGATAAGTAGGTCAAAGGTCAAGATCACCATGACCTTATATAGAAAGATGCATTCTTGGTGATAACTTCGAAACCATAACACCTACACTCATAAAACTTCATGGGTATATTGCCCTAAGTGAGAGAAGGATCCCTGTTGTTTTTGAGGTCAAAGGTCAAGGACACCATGACCTTATAGAAAGATGCATTCCTGACGATAAATTCGAAACCTTTACACCTACACTCATGAAACTTCATAGGTACATTGCCCTAGGTGAGAGAAGGAACCCTATTGCTTTTGGGGTCAGTAGGTCAAAGGTCAAGGTCCCAATCATCTTATATGGAAATATGAATTCTGCATAATAACTTCAAAGTGTTTGCTAAATATAGACACTTGATTGTGTAAGGTGATTGAAGGTAGATAACTTTAAACTATGACATGTACAGAGGAGGAGAGGGTATTCTCACGTACAGTATTTATGTTAATCAGCCAAGTGAGTGAGGAAAATGTGAGACATTAATTTCTCCATTTTGCTTTTAAATGCTGCCATTGATAAAATTTGGTTTCCGGGATTGTTTATATATTGTACCTTGGAAAAATGTTTCTTCAAAAAAAAGAGTTGGCAATATTAATATTAACAACAAAAAAGCTGCGTTGGAGTGTGCGTGTTGACTAAGACTTTAACACAAATAAGTACAGTTTAAGTTTTACGTTTGCTTGCAGTGAGTTTCTTCAACGGGCCACATGGCGAACAATCTTAATTGAATTGGATTTTATAGTCGCACCGACAGCTAAGGTCATATGGCGACTTTCCAGCTTCCACTGGTGGAGGAAGACCCCAGGTGCCCCTCCGGGCAATTTTCGTGCACGGGCGGGCACCTGGGTAGAACCACCGAAGTTCCGCAAGCCAGCTGGATAGCTTCCTCACATAAAGATTCCTAGGCCCCTGAGGGATCGAACCTACAGCGGTGAGGGGCAAGTGATTGCAAGTCAGAGACGTTAACCACTCGGCCACGGACGCCCCTCAATCTTGATATATTTTCATCAAATTTTATTTAAAAAAAAAAAAAGAGTATAATTTCTCCATACTGTTTTAAGAAAAAATTAAACCCGAAACTGCTCTGTAGGTTTTGTTGGTTTAATTAGTTAAAAAAAATATTAGTTAAAAAAATATAACAGAATCCAAAAATGGAAATAACTAAGTAACAGTTTTGTTTGTTTCAAAAGTACCCCATGCAGCACTGTATATAATTTATTAACAATAATTTATTTAATATCAAGTTTACTAACTTAAAAGAAGTGCTTGGTTTCAAATTGTTACGTATGCATACTTGTACATGTTGCAGACCTGTAGATACATTTATTGATCATGCTTTTTCTACACAACATTGGATCCTGAACATGGCCCCTGTTCCTTTACCCAATACTTAATTCTTTATACCTTTTTAATAAGTTTCAATTTGGAGTATGTTGTATATTTTTATATCTGTTCCCGACTGGGAGTGTGATGCCAATGTTGAGTGCCGTGATGTCTCAACGTGGCAGCGTTCGGGTCCTGGGACACGTGTACCGGTAAATAAATGTATGGTAGAATAATGAAAGAAGGAAGATTGAAGCTCCAAATTGTAATATGTTTTACTAACAGGTTTAAAATGAAAATAATACTGGATTAATAAATTTAGGTGCTTATTTTAATGCTTGATAAATACTTCAAAATTGTTATGTGTCCCTTTAATAAGAAGATCAATTCATGCACTAGTAATCACATGTCAGTAAGCAGTTAGAAACTCTGTTTTGTAGGTATGTGTGAAGCTTCGGACTCCCAGATATCGGACAAGTGTTATCCATGCCCACTGGTGGATGGTGACTACAGTACACGCACGGGTATGCTGCTCCGTGACACATACCAGCCCATGCTGCACGTGCTACGTGAACATCTTGCAGAGAGCCTCGACACATCCACTAGTGGTAAGCCCGTGTCGGTTTTCAAAACAAATGATAATATCATAGTTATACTCTTAGTTATACCTAGACATGCCATGACAGTTGTAAACTACATATTCGTGCTTATTCATGTATATCCACTGGGCCAAGAATGATGAAACCAAACGAAATGAGATGAGGAGTTATACTTAAGAATGATGAAACCGAACAAAATGTGATGAGTGAGTTATACTTAAGAATGACAAAACCAACCTAAATGTGATGAGTGAGTGAAACCAACCTAAATGTGATGAGTGAGTTATACTTAACAATGACGAAACCAACCTAAATGTGATGAGTGAGTTATATTTAAGAATGACAAAACCAACCTAAATGTGATGAGTGAGTTATACTTAAGAATGACAAAACCAACCTAAATGTGATGAGTGAGTTATACTTAAGAATGACGAAACCAACCTAAATGTGATGAGTGAGTTATACTTAAATATAACGTGTAGGTATGTGTGAAGCTTTGACGAAACCAACCTAAATGTGATGAGTGAGTTATACTTAAGAATGACAAACCAACCTAAATGTGATGAGTGAGTTATACTTATGAATGATGAAACCAACCTAAATGTGATGTGTGAGTTATACTTAAGAATGACAAAACCAACCTAAATGTGATGAGTGAGTTATACTTAAGAATGACAAAACCAACCTAAATGTGATGAGTGAGTTATACTTAAGAATGACAAAACCAACCTAAATGTGATGAGTGAGTGAAACCAACTTAAATGTGATGAGTGAGTTATACTTAAGAATGACAAAACCAACCTAAATGTGATGAGTGAGTTATACTTAAGAATGACAAAACCAACCTAAATGTGATGAGTGAGTTATACTTAAGAATGACAAAACCAACCTAAATGTGATGAGTGAGTGAAACCAACCTAAATGTGATGAGTGAGTTATACTTAACAATGACGAAACCAACCTAAATGTGATGAGTGAGTTATATTTAAGAATGACAAAACCAACCTAAATGTGTTGAGTGAGTTATACTTAAGAATGACGAAACCAACCTAAATGTGATGAGTTAGTCATACTTAAGAATGACGAAACCAACCTAATTGTGATGAGTGAGTTGTACTTAAGAATGACGAAACCAACCTAAATGTGATGAGTTAGTTATACTTAAGAATGATGAAACCGAACGAAATGTGATGAGTGAGTTATACTTAAGAATGACAAACCAACCTAAATGTGATGAGTTAGTTATACTTAAGAATGATGAAACCAACCTAAATGTGATGAGTACTATACCTAAAGGGGTTGTTGCACTGTTCTGGAACTAGCTTCATTTAAAAGGGCGTTAAAATAATGGAAAAAGCTGTAAAAAAATATCAAAATATCTTTAAAATGACCTTTTGAAAATTTGCAAAAAGACTCCAATGGAGGCAGCCATCTTTGAATGATGACGTCATCGCGCCGTTTGCCATATGTGGAAAATAGATAATAAATAGTGTTTAAAGCAAATAAATGTATTAAATTATAAATATAAAGTAAAATATTTATACTGTAAAAGCTATTTTTACTATTTACATGTATTTGCAGTGATATTCTTTGTTTTTAGATCACCTGAGCCGAAGGCTCAGGGTGATCTATTGAGATCACTCTTCGTCCGTCGTCCGTCCGTCATTAACTTTTGCTTTAAACGACTTCTTCTCAGAAACCGCTCGACCAATTTTGACCAAACTTCACATGGATAATCCTTAGATGAATGCTTTTTAGATTTGTTAAAATTAGGTCAGCGCGACATCCAAAATGGTGCCATTACCATATATGGTTGAAACTTTAAAAAATCTTCTTCTCAAGAACTGCTGGACAGATTTCGACAGTTTTTCTTTTAAAATGATCGCCAATGCCTAGACTATCAAGTTTGTTCAAATAAAGTCCCTGGGGTCAAAAATGGCTGTGCCAATTTTAGTTTTTATATTGGGATTTTGTATGTTTTTCATAGACTTGTATAGGAAAAAATCTACTTCTCTGAAACCACAAAGCACAGAGCTCTCATGTATTACATGTAGCATCAGCTTATGGTCCTCTGGTAAGTTTGTTCAAATGGTGACCTGGGGTCAAATTTGGTCCCGCCCCGGGGATCACAATTATAAATAGACTTATATAGGAAAAAAATCAAAATAATCTTCTTCTCTGAAACTACATGAGCCAGAGGTTTAATATTTTGCATTTACTATCAGCTTATGGTCTTTCACCAAGTTTGTTCAAATGGTGACCCTGGGGTCACATTTGGCCCCGCCCCAGGCTCACATGTTTTACATAGAATTGTATAGGGAAAAACTTAAAAATCTTCTTCTATGAAACTACAGGAGCCAGAGGTTTAACATTTTGCATTTACTATCAGCTTATGGTACTTCACCAAGTTTGTTCAAATGGTGATCCTGGGGTCACGTTTGGCCCCGCCCCATGGGTCACATGTTTTACATAGACTTGTATAGGGAAAAACTTAACAAATCTTCTGCTTTGAATCTAAAAGAGACAGAGGTTTAATATTTTGCATTTACTATCAGCTTATGGTCCTTCACGAAGTTTGTTCAAATGGTGTCCCTTGGGTCACATTTGGCCCGCCCCAGGGGTCACATGTTTTACATAGACTTGTATAGGGAAAAACTTTAAAAAATCTTCTCCGAAACTACAATAGCCAGAGGTTTAGGTAATATTTTGCATTTACTATAAGTTTATGGTCGTCTACCACGCTTGTTCAAATGATGGTCCTGGTGTCACATTTTGCCCCGCCCTAGAGGTTTACATGTTTTACAAAGACTTACATAGGGACATTTTTAAACAAATCGTCTTCTCAGAAACAGCTTTGCCAATTTTTACCAAACTTCACACGGATGAATGTTTTTCAAATTTGCTAAAATAAGTTAAACGTGACATCCAAGATGGCCACCATAGAAAAATCTTTGAATTACTTCTTGTACACTGGGAAGCTAGGGTTTGGGTTCAAATCCCACTGGTGTTTTTTTTTCTTTTGTTAAGTTTTCTAAAGTTTGTATATAAAGATTGTGCATCTTAAAAAAACTTCTTTTAAATTGTTAGCATGGAGTTGTGGATTTTAATTTTGGTTTAGGGTGTTGTTGTGTTATGCACTTGTAAACATGTATTGAAAGAAATTTAATGATGAAACCCTTTGATATAAGAGCCGTTTTAGCTTGTAGAGCATCCACAGGCCCTCTTGTTCTTTATTATTATTAATGACCGCTAACCCCTGGTCTATCAAGTTTGCTCATTTGAAGTCCTTGGGGTCAAAGATGTCTGAAACCCCTGGGTCAAAGTTTGTATGTAGAGATTTTGCATGTTTTTACATAGACTTACATTAGGAAAGACTTAAAAACATCTTCAATCAGCATTTGCGAGAGGAGAATTTTTTCTTCATTGCAAAGATCCTCAGGTGATCAATTTAGGGCCATTTTGGCCCTATTGTTTTAAAATTATATTTATCAGTATGCAATAAATGGTAAAAATGCACGATGACATCATCAATCCAAGATGGCTGCCTCCATTTGAGAATTTTTGCAAATTTTTAAAAGATCATATCTCCTGTATTTTTTATGATATTTTGATAATTCTTTCAGCTTTTTTTCATGTTTTTTAAAGCCCTTTTAAATGAAGCTAGTTCCAGAATAGTGCAACACCCACTTTAAAAACTGAAATTTCAGACAGGAAATAAGACACATGAATTATAAGTCCATGTTCCAACTTTCCTACAGATTCTGACAGACGAGACACAGAAAGCATTGTACCAGATACAGATGTTCGCAAAGGCCAGCACAAAAACATCCAACCCAGACAAACAGCCGGGCGACAGTCTCACGAAACTCATGCTTCAGCTGAATATTCTGAATAATAACCTTCAGGTAAGATATTGTTACCATGGAAACAAGTGTATGGAATATATTTTAAATCATGCCCATTACACAGCAGCGTGTGACTGTATACCTGAATGAACCCTGCTTACTGTTTCTTGGCCATCTTGAACTTTTTATCAAGCATTAAAATGTTCATCTCAATTTCTTAATCCCGTCTCATTTTGACTTTAAACTTACTTGCATATAATTAAAAATAAAATATAATTAAATAAAAATATTATTAAATAAAAACTTGCGTTTTCACTTTTCTTCTTGTTCTTCCATAGGTTTAAATATATTATTAGGTTTAAATATATTACTGGTGCAATAAAATCGACAGTTTGTAAGATGCAAAAAAACAACTTATGATTAAACAAGAGCAAGTTATGTAGCACAAGAAATGTCACAGTAAGTGACAAATGCCCCCGAAGTGACCTTTGACCTGTAGGTGTGACCTTGACCTTGGAGCCACGGACCTGGATTTTTTGCGCGCCACGTCGTCTGGTTGTGGTGAACACTTGTGCTAAGTTATTTGACAATCCGTCCTGGAATACCAGAGTTATTGACCAGACACGATTTGACTTTTGACCTCTAAGTGTGACCTTGACATTGAAGCCACGGATCTGGATTTTGTGCGCGACACGTCTGGTTGTGATGAGCACTTATGCTAAGTTATTTGAAAATCCGTCCAGGAATGCCAGAGTTATTGACCAGACACCATTTGACTTTTGTCCTCAAAGTGTGACCTTGACCTTGTAGCCACGGACCTGGATTTTGTGCACAACGTGTCGTCTTGTTGTGGTGAGCAATTGTGCGAGGTTATTTGAAAATCCGTCCAGGAATGCCAGAGTTATTGACCAGACACGATTCGACTTTTGTCCTGTAATTGTGACCTTGACCTTGTAGTCACAGACCTGGATTTTGTGCGCAACATGTCGTCTTGTTGTGTTGAGCACTTGTGCCAAGTTATTTGAAAATCCGTCCAGGAATGCCAGAGTTATTGACCGGACACAATTTGATCTTTGACCTCTAAGTGTGACCTTGACCTTGGAGCCACGGACCTGGGTTTTGTGCGCGACATGTCGTCTTGTTGTGGTGAGCACTTGTGCCAAGTTATATGAAAATCCGTCTAGGAATGCCAGAGTTATTGACCGGACACCATTTGACCTTTGATCTTTACGTCTGACCTTGATCTTGGAGCCATGGACCTGGGTTTTGTTCGCGACACGTCGTCTTATTGTGTTGAGCACTTGAGCCAAGTTATTTGAAAATCCGTCCAGGAATGCAAGAGTTATTGACCGGACACAATTTGACCTTTGACCTCTAAATGTGACCTTGGCCTTGAAGCCACGGACCTGGGTTTTGTGCACGACACGTCGTCTAGTTGTGGTAATTGTGCCACGTTATTTGAAAATCTGTCCATAGTTGGCAAAGTTATTAACCGGACATGAAAGCATTTTGTTTTTACCTTTGACCTCTAAGTGTGACCTTGACCTTGGAACCACAGACCTGGATTTTGTGCGCGACACGTCTTGTTGTGGTGAGCAATAAGTTATTTGAAAATCCGTCCATTATTGTCAGAGTTATTAAGCGGACACGATTGTACAGACAAACTAACGGACAGACAGTGCGACTACTATATGCCACCCTTCTGGGGCATTAAAACTAATGGGACACCCAAGTTTAAAAAAAATAAGACTGTCATGTGTCCCTTTAAAACAAAAATAAATATCCATTATGCAAGTTTGGAAAAAACAGACAACTACTGTTAACTCTACAGTATTAACAGTTATATAAGACTTTCTTTTATGTTCCTAAAATGTCATAATTATGATTTGTTTGCAAGAGTGATAAAATACAGGATCATTAGATTTCCATTGAACTTACAATACTTCATTTAGTATGTATACTTCATTTAGTGTGTATACTTCTATTAGTATGTATACTTCATTTAGTATGTATACTTCTATTAGTGTGTATACTTCTATTAGTATGTATTTCATTTAGTATGTATACTTCATTTAGTATGTATACTTCATTTAGTGTGTATACTTCATTTAGTGTGTATACTTCTATTAGTATGTATACTTCATTTAGTGTGTATACTTCTATTAGTATGTATACTTCATTTAGTATGTATACTTCATTTAGTATGTATACTTCATTTAGTATGTATTTCATTTAGTATGTATACTTCATTTAGTATGTATTTCATTTAGTATGTATACTTCATTTAGTATGTATACTTCATTTAGTATGTATACTTCATACTTCATTTAGTATGTATACTTCATTTAGTATGTATACTTCATACTTCATTTAGTGTGTATACTTCATTTAGTATGTATACTTCATTTAGTGTGTATAATTCATTTAGTATGTATACTTCATTTAGTATGTATACTTCATTTAGTATGTATACTTCATACTTCATTTAGTATGTATACTTCATACTTCATTTAGTATGTATACTTCATTTAGTATGTATACTTCATACTTCATTTAGTATGTATACTTCATTTAGTGTGTATACTTCTATTAGTATGTATACTTCATTTAGTATGTATACTTCATTTAGTATGTATACTTCATTTAGTATGTATTTCATTTAGTATGTATACTTCATTTAGTATGTATTTCATTTAGTATGTATACTTCATTTAGTATGTATACTTCATTTAGTATGTATGTATACTTCATTTAGTATGTATACTTCATTTAGTATGTATACTTCATACTTCATTTAGTATGTATACTTCATTTAGTATGTATACTTCATACTTCATTTAGTGTGTATACTTCATTTAGTATGTATACTTCATTTAGTGTGTATAATTCATTTAGTATGTATACTTCATTTAGTATGTATACTTCATTTAGTATGTATACTTCATACTTCATTTAGTATGTATACTTCATACTTCATTTAGTATGTATACTTCATTTAGTATGTATACTTCATACTTCATTTAGTATGTATACTTCATTTAGTATGTATACTTCATTTAGTATGTATAATTCATTTAGTGTGTATACTTCATTTAGTGTGTATACTTCATTTAGTATGTATACTTCATTTAGTGTGTATACTTCATTTAGTATGTATACTTCATTTAGTATGTGTACTTCATTTAGTATGTATACTTCATTTAGTATGTATAATTCATTTAGTGTGTATACTTCATTTAGTATGTATACTTCGCTTAGTATGTATACTTCGTTTTCCTAATAAAAATGACTGCATTGGCTCCATAGCCATTGAAGAACTCCAGTCATGTTTTGTTTCATGAAAATGTTTATGTTTATTTAAATCTAAATCAATACACAACAATAGATATTTACAATTCACACATTGCAGTATCTGTGAAAAGCGAGAATAAGATTTTGAATAAGATTTTATTTGATGACGTAGAAACTTTGAACAGGTAAATTAATCCACAGGTAAATGTATTTATCAATTATCTGGCAAAAATTGTGCAGCTATACAATTCAGATTTACCTCATTTCTCCGTGTAGTCAAGCAGTGGTAAAAGTAGTATCTACATCATGCAAATAATACTTATTTTTACATACAACTTAGTAGCGGTTTTCAATGTATATGTTTCTCTCCGAGACTATCAAGAAATGTTCATATGATGTTTACGAGTTAAATTTGTTAATTTATAATACTACAAAAAGGGTGGCCATTCACCTTTAATTGTCTTGGTGAAATTTTCCATAAGAATACAGGTGATTTGTAACGGACAATTCAGTTTCTGCAAGTAGATCAAACAGTAGAGCAGTTTCAAAGATCTGAAACTTCTGTGTTTCAGTGATGATTTCATTTATTACATGTTTAATTTCATTTCTATTTGCGTTCTCAGTGTGACCGTGTTAATGTTTGGGGTTATACTCGCTTGGCTTAGGTACTCGGGGTGGTCACTTCTGTGGGGCCTGAGAAAATAATCAATTCAGAATGTAGATCAACTTCTTTTAATGTATCACGTTGAAGTATAAGGGAGCAAGTGATCTTTAGGTAGCTACATGCCATTTTATGTGATTATTTCTCAGATTGGTTGTCATGGTGAAGTGGACACTTTGACCAATGAAAATCTGTCCAGGCTATTTGCTGACCTGTAACCCTTGCATATATTTAAATATTGACCAGTATATTTCGGCAAAACTGAACTGACTATGATTGATTAGGTCCGTAGAAATTCTCAGATATGACAGCAACTGCTACCAGGGGGTTCGGCAGCTTCCTGTATTCAGACAGGGAATGGTCAATTGATTAATGTGTGGTTACCTTGAAGTTCTTAAAGTATACATATTTTTCTATTAATATCGCTTTTTGGCTGACCACTTGATATATATAAGCCTGGTGAGAAACTCAGAGAATGGCCGTTCAGAGTTAAACTATTTGTAAGAAGCACTACGTCTTAATATTAATTACCGCTGCATATTTGGAAATAAAACCTTAAACATAGATAGCTGCAAACTACAATTAACACAAATCAAATTCTAACGACTATATATATATGTATATGTAAATGAAAATGCAATATTAAAGAATTGGACAGGAGAAGAACATGCACACAATACGTAATTAATTATAGCTGGGTAACAATCCCCTCTGGATTGGTGAATGTTTTAGCTCCGGCTAAAAATAATGTTCGCATTTATAACTCTGTCAATAGTCTCGTATATGGAACACACGTTTCGAACAGGAATGTTCATTTATATCTCGCGTGATTCACATTACTTCTTGATAGTTATTGGATATCGTTATCGATGAAACATCGTATCAAATGTAATTAAACATAGTGATGTTTGTTCTTTGAAACACTAGAACAAGTCACTGGAAGTTGCGGAATACACTTGGTGAACTGGAGGTATATATTTACAATGATGTTTTGGAACACCCTTCATGAACAGGAATGTACATTGTCCGGAATGGGAGTAAATGTCTGCCGCTGATTAGCACTATGCACACACTGACACACTGACCGCAGTATATTGTTGTTTTTGTTTTGAACTGGATCGGTCCTGGAAACTGGTTATATGAGGTTGTGTCCTTGTTTGAACTCGCTGTCGGTATGCCTTAGATTCCACCGTTTTCAGACATAATGACACACCGAAATTGGTAGACCATGTTCAATATTTGGAAAAAATAAATAAATTCCCTATTAAATCTATTCATATTGTAATAAAAAAGTTGAATAAGAATTGGAATACAGCTTTTAAACCGAAGTTTACAACTGAATAAAACAAAAACTCGGGAAAGATTAAACTATGTCATACATTCAAAATAATGGGGATGGGTGTATGTATATACTCGAGTAATTGTTCAAGGCTAGGCCTAGTTCCGAAATGCAGCATTTCTTTTTTTTTTGTATTGTTGGAAATTCCGATGTTGGTGGTGTTGTTTTTTTGCAATGTATGCAGTATACTCACTAATATAATTGTATTTCATGGTAATAATTGTGTATTTATAAAGTTTATTTACATAAAGCAGCCATTCTATTACGGTGAATTATTATTATTATTATTATTATTATTGTTATTATTATTACTTGCTGTAAAACCTGCAATGCTGCCGTAAATCAATGTGTATAAATGAGGGATAGTATTTCACTGCTTATTTTTATGCTGAATGTTGATAGTGGTGTAACAGTGTACCGGTATGTGTGTCCGGTAGTCGGAATAGGTATGAAGGAAGCGTTGTTTCATAGATTAATATGTTGCTGTATGCTTATAGTTCCGGCCGACAGAATCCAAGATACGAGTATTATTGCTAAGGCCAAATAAAATTATACCTGTGTTTACTGTAACATTGCTGAAAAAAATTGGGTAGGTAGGTAGGCATTTTATTTTATTTTATTTTTTTATTTTATTTTTTTGCGAAGTTAATTTAAGGTGGCGATGAGCTTTGATGAATGGGAAAATGTGGTATTTTAAAAACTACAATAGATAACAATATGAAATTGTGTATACATGTGTTATTGTTTCCCAAAAGGCATGGCAACAACTGGATCTTTTCCCAATCACTTGCAATTATTGCAAAGGGGTAAAACAGTTTAATTTATTTTTCGCAAGTCCGGAAGAGGGTCAGTTCCAACAGCAGGACAATGAGCACATGAGTCGGCCGTGATAGCGTGAACATAATTATTAATTTATTTTTTATTTATTTTTTTTTTATTTATTTTTTTCAATAAAAAAAAAAATGAGTCGGGGGTGTTTTCAGCGGGTCGGTCGGGTTACAGTAAACTCAGGTATAATTTTATTTGGCCTAAGCAATTAGACTGGTGAATACGACTTCCATTACCTTTGTTAACAGTTAATTTAATGTGGGGCACTGTTGGTGTAATGTTGGTCATAATTTAGATTATTTAATTGGAAGTAGTAATACACAGTCTCTTCTTCGTTAAAGCAAACAAGTTCTAAAGTTCTTTAAGCAGGAAAATGCAATAAACTGATTACAATTTTTACTGAAAAAAACATTATACATGCATATTAATTTTATTTTTAACAAATTTCTATATTGATATGATTCTTCTATGTTTTTAGTTAATACTTAAATTTGCTAAGAACTTTCTTCATCAACAAATTTTTGTTTGTTTTGAGAAGAGAACTTGTATGTTTAAAGAGACACACGGCAATCTTGAAATATTAATTAAAATTAGCCCCTTAATTTATTAATCAATTATTCTTCACACTTTAAACTTACCTGCATGTATTTAAAGGGACACTGTCCGTAAGTTAGCAGATATTGAGCATAACCAAATAACTGTCCGACTTTTATTCAGTGAAATGTGCATACATGAAAACATGAGCATAGACCCAAAGAAGTCGGTAGTAATATACCGGTAATTATTATTTGCTGATCTGCTGATCTGCTGATCACGTGACATCCATTAGCGCATTAGGTTTTCTACATTATAGTATGTATTGCGTAATATGCACACTGTATGGCCCGTTTAGCTCAGTTTGGAGCGACGTCGACTATTGCGCGCTCACTATTATTACCCTCACATGTAATTCTAGTTCGGTCTGCGAGATCAAACTCACGAAGCGGTACTACTTTTTTTGTACCGTGATTGAATTCCGTCAATCTTACTTTTAATTAGTAAATTTTCAATAATGTTTAGTGTGTAATGTTTCTGAACGTAATAAATATGTGTTTTATAAGCTAAAAGTTACGGACATTGTCCCTTTAAATAAAAAGTTACAAATAAAAAGCTAAAGATTTTACCTCTTTGTGCTACCATAGATTTAAATATAATATTGATGCAGTATAATCAACAATTAGTATTATTATACCTCATGTTTACACCCCTGTATATATTGCCCATACCCTTAGCATGAAGCAGTTTTTACTATCACACAATTGTGACGTCACGGGAAGTATAAAAGTAGGTTTTTTTTTTTTCCAATTGCGACACGCTTTGCGCAATTGGAAATCGGTGGATGCTTATTAAAATACAGTTGAAGCTAGGTCAATCGTTAGACATTTGGTTTACCAAACAAGACGTTTGGTTTACCAAACGATAATAAAAAAATATGGCGAGCAGATTCGTATCAAATTTGAATCAAAACATTTTTTGTTTGGTATAATTAAATAAATATTACATCCCAGTGAGGGTGACAGTGGATATTGTCAATCTTCGCCTCGGTTGACATTATAAAAAATAAATTAACTTGAATTTAACTAGTCAAATAGGTATTAATAATGGTTTTCATAAGTGGAAGTTACATATAGTGGGGCAGGTTGGTGACATATATTGGTAAAATTGTGCATTTTGTGATAAAAGCACCAAACTTGACACATAGCTAGACAATACTCTGCTAAACATTTCTGGCTATGGACCCACGTCAGATTTTGAAAAAATGGCCGCCATTTTCAAAATGGCCGCCAAATATTCCATAAAGAATTAATGAAGCCCATAATTAATTGATTTCATCAAAACTTGTTATTGTAAATACACTAAATTCAGAACATTGATAGACAATAAAATATGCCATATAATTTGGGTCATTTTTTTCTTCAAAATGGCCGCCATTTTCAAAATGGCCGCCAAAACTGCTTTTTTAAAAATAAAAAAATATTATAAAGCAATCAAAATGTTGATGTGTTTTACAAAGGGTGTTGTCTTGATATATTTATGTGTATGTCTAGACTTCAATAAATAGTTGTTAGATACACCCCTATACTTCAGGGGTTAGGGGTTTTACACATGTACTACGCAACTTTGAGACTAGTTTTGTCTCAGTTGTCTTTAGCCTTAAGCATTTCTGAAGTGTGTTTAAGTTTCAGTCTCATCTCTATTGGCGGCTTTTAGTATATAATAACTCGTAAGTATACATCCAGTGACTTGGTAAAACACTATTAAAGGTATACGCAACAATCTTGAATCATTTATCAAGCATCCAAATTGATTAATCCAATATCAGGTTAACTTTAAAACTTCTTGCATATACTTAAATACAAAGCAGAATTTTTAATTGTTTGTGGTTATTGTATTACAAGTTTTAATATTGTATTGGTGCAATATATTCCCCAATGAGTAATATGTAAAACTAATTTGCTTTGAACTATTTACATAATTATAAAAACTGATTTTAAAACATGCATATAAAGTAACAAAACTAATGGGACGCCGCAGGTTATAAAAAAATCAAGCTTGCCGAGTCTTCTAAACTCTTGGAGAAAACATATCGGAAAGAATGCTTAAACAATATTTTTCATCTCCAATTTATCGGAATTAAGATTTAATTACGACCTTAAATTACATTTGTTGATTTAAACAATATTAACAAGACACTATCAGAAAACAAAATCAAAAAGAAGTTTGTTATATACACAAACTCAAATGTAGTAAGTGGTCATATCATTTGAACATTTTCAATATGAGAGCTAACATTAAATGTAATCTAATCTTACTATCTATGATCTAAATGGTATAAATTTTCTTAATCACAGTCACAGTACCCAACATCCCATTTTTAAAAGACTGTAAACATCATTTCTGCTTTAACACTTCGTTTTAAATTGCAACACACTTGTCTCTTTGACATCTACATTTAATAAATCCCTTGCAAACGCTGATGCCTGTGGTAGTGTTATCGAGAATGGCTTCAACATACCCTCTTCCAACCGCAGTCACCGGATGTAGGCATTTCAAAGGTGGACCTTAAGGCCATGTCTCCAACAATGTCCAATTACAACCTGTAAACAACTTGGTAGGTGTCCTTGAAAAGAGCTACATCAATTGGTGACATGGACTTGTTGTATCTTGGAACCATTGAATGTCAACCATTCTTTGCGACATCAACAGCACTTCCTCTTGTCGAACATGCACTTCCTCTTGTCATACATTTTCCAACAAGAACAAATTTTGGAATTGGAAAGCTTGTTCAACCTCAACATAGTATTGCCAGATTCTCCAAGAACAGGTTTTACCTTTTTCAGCAAATGAAGATATTTCATTGCATCTAGTAAGTGTGAAAAGCAACTATTCGTCTTATTTTATATGAACTAATGAATAGGCAATACAGTGTGCAACGAATCACCTAAAGTGATTCCTAGCTCCTAAAACTAACACATAGCTCATCTAACTGTATTTACATTACCACTGCTATAACAAGTAATACAACGTCTGTGTCTACTGTATATAGCATAAGTTTAATGAAGTATTGTTTGCCACCTGCCACATGCATCACACGCATTGTATCGCATCATCTTAGTGAAATGATCGAGATCAGTCCCAGATTCTCGTTGTCTGATACAAGGCACATCTTCATCTCTGTTTTAATGAACGTGTTTTTAGTTTCTCTTCTAGCCGCAACTGATTGCTATGCCAGTTAGCCAGAGCTCTAATTTTGTTTTGCATGATAGCCGTCACATACTAAACATTCTGCAAGTGACATTCAAAAATGTGTAAAGGATCTTGTTGATCATACTTACTAATGTTTTCCAAGCATTAAAATGCATTTTAAGGCAGCTCGCTTAGTCTGATTAAAATCCAAAAAAGTTTTCCAAAGTTAGAAAAGGCTGGTGAGACACCCTTATCTGCCGTTAATTGGAACCTAATATGATACATATATATGCGAGAAAAGAAAGCAAGTTATAGCATCTGTTGTAGGTGACCACTGAGGAAAGAAAACATGTTCTGGTTTATCTGTTTAAAAAAAGTATGATAATGGACCTTTGGAAACAGCCGAGCACGACACATACGAAATATTGCAGTCTCGGTTTGATTGAGACTGTCCATGAGCGGTAGTGAAATATGCTGGCTACCGCTCACGCCCTCTAGCCCCGAGTTGATCAGAACTCAATATTCATAAAATCAACAGTACACAATTTTAACCATCCCAAAGATGGCATGCATAGACAGACTTGGTTATGTCCTCTATAAGCTCTGTTACAAATGTGTCATGCTTTGCATTACATAATTTACCTATTTGTTGCAACTTCTGTCACACGAGAGTCGTCTATGTAACGTAAGTCAAGTGCCAGTAAAACCTCAATATTGTCCTTAAATATATTTTCTAACTCCTCTACTGTGTCACTCAAACTGTCTTACGAATATCTTTAACTTGTTCATGATGGAAAAGATCACAGTATTTTCATAGGCAGCACCTGATGAATTATTGCGATAACTGAAATTAACAGATAACTCTAACCATATCTGGTTCAGAGATCACCCAGTGTGGAAGCTGCGATGTGTATACAGCACCTACTGCACCTGCATCTTCTTCCACAATCTTGTTTTTCTGCTTGTGAGCTAGTTTACTGGGTATTGATGAGACAACACTAATGACGTTTATCTCACACACAGAGATGACTAATTTTAAGATTTAAAGTGTACCGGTAACTGAACAGTACTGCAATTGCGAACTTTTGGTTTCTCTTTATGATCGTCATGTGCAATATGCAATGGTTTAAGGCGTAAGCCCGGTTTACCATAAGTATGGTAATCACATAATGAATATGCAATGTCATAATTGCCTCATGGGCACTGGTCCATCTATAGTCTTCAAACAAGTCTCAGATTGTTTAAGTACCTCCATTTTAAATACGAAGGTTTCAACGCAAAATGCCATTATGATCTTCACATTGGGTTTCAGGCCAATTTCATTTCTGCTCGGCAACTATATAGTTTTGACGCAGTTAATCCGTTAGAATAAGATGTCTTCACGTTTAGGTTTTGTTTATGTTTTGTCTTGTAAATAAGGTTTACCAAGTCAATGTATTTTAGGGTTTTATAAATATATTTTATAATGAAGTTTCTGATAAGAAAATTAGTTTAGTACCCTTCAGAAATTCCAAAGGCTGGAGAAAACCTAGAGTCAACCGGAAGTGAAATGTGATTTAAACTTGTAAATCCCTCAACACATTAACCATAGGGTGCTTCTAAATAACTCTTTATTACAATATTAACAAACAAATAATATGCCAGGACAACTGAGTGTACAAATTCAACATATTAATTACTTTCTTACAAACAACTATTAAACGAATTATAAATTTTACTATTTTCAACACATTTTGGCGGCCATTTTGAAAATGGTAGCCATTTTGAACTTAAAATATACCCAGATTGTATTGCATGACTTTTTGTCTATTATTTTGCGGAATTTGTTGCGATTGCCATAATATATGTTGTTAAAACCTGATACATATAGGATCAACTGATTATTTATTACATATTTGGCGGCCATTTTGAAAATGGCGGCCATTTTGAAAAATCTTGCGTGGGTCCATAGCCATTTTTTTTCAGTATGGTATTGTCTAGCTATGTGCAAAGTTTGGTGCTTTTATCAAACAATGCACATTTTTTTCACCAATCTGCCCCACTAATAGTATAACAGACCGCTATGAGTTAAAAAAATCAAATAAAGGTTGCCGTGTGTCCCTTTTAAAAGATGGACACTAGTTAGTTACACTCGTTTTGTTCTATAAGTTTTGTAGATTGTGAGTTCAATGTTTCTTCTTTGCACCAATTAGTTTCACAGCAAGCAGAAATGCAGGAATCCACTCAGACCCAACCAGGTAGTGTGTTATATATCCACCGTACCATTCTTGTTGTTGTTCTTGTTGTTGTGTGCATTTTGAAAAGTTGATTTAGTTTTATGCTGTAACTATGGACACACGGTTTTAAGGAGAATAGTTATACAATCCTTTTTTTCTTTTTTTTAAAGTGTGCCAATGATTTAGGTTCAAAAGCTTTTAAATGCTTCTGTTGATCTTGATCTTGTGACGATTTGGCTTATTTTCAGAAAATATAGAAAAAACACTGGTTAAAGCATAGTGCAGGCGAGACTTTCAATTCCAGTTTTTTTTTACATTGTAGTACTTTAAAAGTAGATACATTTTAAGGAGAGCCTCAAGGAAAATAAAATTGTCTAACCAAATGTGTCACCCTGTAATTGAATGAAGTCTTTACTTATTTTGAATCACACTTAGTTATATAAATATTTTACTTATTTACTTAAGGTAACTGACCTCTTGATGTAGACTCATTAACTGTTAACTGTGCCAAAATATGCAACACTGATAACGTTATATTGACAGAAAAGATCAGTGATGCAATCATTGATTTTGTATACGTGCATGCAGGCAAGCACTCTCAATGATTATCATTGAATTTTAGCTTCATATTTCAACCGTGATTTTATGAGTGTTTCCATAGTTACATTGTATTTTAAAGAGCTTCCATATGTTTAGTCATCACAGCAAATGTGATTGAATGGGAGTTATTCCTTTGCATCATTCGGAGTACAGTAATGGGGAATAACTCCTGTATAACACATTTGCAATGCATGACTGTAAGTTCAATACCTTCGTTGTGTTGCTTTTGTTCACCTTATTTTATTTATTAACAAGTTTATTTTGATAAAGAGTTAAATTATTATTTGAAGTATTAAGTTCTGCAAAATTGAATATCCAATAACCCACTAACAAATTTCTAGATGATGATTAAACACTAGATCTTTATTTATCAAAACAAATTTGTGTTTGGTAAATCAATTTCTTGTGTAGATAAAATTAAATAAAATTGCAAAGTTGTATTCTTATCTTGAGAATGTCATCACATCTTCGAAAAGATTATGTCATCGTAAAAATGTTATCATCACATTATCACGCCATCCCATCTGCAAAATGTCACCCATCTTCTTCTGCAGAATGTCATGTCATCCCATCTGCAAAAAACCACCCCATCTTCTGCAGAATGTCATGCCATCTCATCTGCAAAATGTCTCCCATCTTCTTCTGCAGAATGTCATGTCATCCCATCTTCAAAATGTCACCCCATCTTCTGCAGATTGTCTTGCCATCTCCTCTGCAAAATGTCACCCCATCTTCTTCTGCAGAATGTCATGCCATCCCATCTGCAAAATGTCACCCCATCTTCTGCAGATTGTCTTGCCATCCCCTCTGCAAAATGTCACCCCATCTTCTTCTGCAGAATGTCATGCCATCCCATCTGAAAAATGTCACATCTTCTTCTGCAGAATGTCATGCCATCCCATCTGTAAAATGTCACTCCATCTTCTTCTGCAGAATGTCTGCAGAATGTCATGCCATCCCATCTGCAAAATGTCACTCCATCTTCTACAGATTGTCTTGCCATCCCCTCTGCAAAATGTCACCCCATCTTCTTCTGCAAAATGTAACCCCATGTTCTTCTGCAGAATGCCATGCCATTACATCTGCAAAATGTCACCCCATCTTCTTCTTCAGAACGTCATTCCATCCAATTCTGCTATAGATAATTCCAAATTCCATCTTCAGAATCTCCTCCATTCTTCTAAATGTCACAATGTCAAAAGACATCTGATATACAGTCATTTAAAGCACATCATCCCATCTTCAAAGTATCTAATAAAACCATATCTTAGTAATGAACATGTTGTAACCTGGTCATCAAATTCAGGCCAGATTAGGAATCAGATGCTAGACTTGTAGCATATAGAGTTTATAGACTGTGAACAGTTGATCTAAAAGAAAGAAGAAAAAAATCACCATGGCAGCATGTGGTTGGATTGCATTTGATCACTGTTACATTGTTTTACTCACACTCATAATTATGTTCTGAAAAAACGTACAATTACTGCATGAAATACAAAATATTGCATGAAATACTAAATATTGAAGAGAAATATATTTACTTGGTGTTTTGTTCTCTACCAACCAAGTCAGATGTCGCATAGAATAATCTGTAGAGACTGGTTATGTAATCATTCATGAAAAATAAAAGAAAGAAAAAATACTCATATGAATGCTTGCTGCATTTAACTTGTATTATAATTGGATGCCATATTAATTGAGGTTCTTTAAGCTTGCTTCGCACACCAGTTGCCAGCTGAGTTATACTTGGTTGTCAGGCTGCGTGACACACTGTACCTGTATTATGATTGGATATTATTTATAGGTTCACAAAGCTTGCTCCACCCACCAAATGACTGCTGAGTTATGATAGTAGGTTGTCAGGCTGCATGTCGCACAGTATCTATATTATGATTGGATATTATTTATAGGTTCTTTAAGCTTGCTCCACCCACCAATTGATCACACAAGCTGGGATCCTGTTGTCCCATTTTTACTACCAGGCCCGGTGATAGGTTTGTATAATCATGTGTAGGCTGTTTGCAGTTGACAAGCATGTGTTCACTTAACAGGCTTATGGCTTAAATGTTTTTATTTTATGTTTTCCTGCAGTGTTTCTGCTAACAGTATTTAATCTAAATGGCTATTTGCAGTGTGTTAGAATGAATTATGTGCAAGTTTGCTTGATTATTTCTTGGTGAAGAGATAAAACGATAATATTATATATAATTAATATAATTAATTACAAGTCCTATTTGGTTATGATTGATTCATAGCATTTAGTGCCAAGAACCAGGGTTGTTATATTGTATGGTCTTGAAACAAGGCTGTATTTCATTGATTTACGCCTTAGCAAGCTAATGTTACGCATATCGGCTCTACAAAAAAACTAACAGTTTTGTTACATTTTAATTAATAACTTGAAGAATAGTTGAGAATGTTGTTTTTGTTTTAATTTTTCTGATTTTACCAATTTTCAGCCACCTGACAGACAGACAGGTATCACACCTTTATGGTAATAATATCTCGTAAAATATTATGTCTTTCATTTCCTTGGCCTTTCATCTTTCCATAAAGATTACATCTAACAAGTTGTGTTTAGAAATGTTGAAGAAGAATATTAAATAGTAGCACCATCTTTTGCAGCGGATTATGTGTTCTAATAATTGATGTGTTTCTTCAACCAAACAAAATGGCGGTTGCCTAATGAAGAAAGCTAGTTTGTTTCTAAACCAGCAAATTAGATTATCACCAAAAAATAATAAAGAAAATTGTCTAAAAAGGAAATTTTGTACACTTTCTATCGGTATATGACTTTTGGCAATCGGTAAAATAGAATTCAAAATATTAATTAAAATGTAACACCACAGCTCGCTTTGTGTATAGCCGATACACATTAAATTCTTAATTACTCTCGATTAGCCAGAAATCGATATATACATGTAGAGACGACAACCATTATAAGTTGGCAATACAGATATATTTACATTGGTGTTTCAAGACCATATATATAACGACCCTGCAAGAACTTAAAACAAAAAAAATCTAAAGGGGTGTGAAAACAATTTTATCATTTGACTGAAAAGGCAGTCAATATTTGTTTGCTTATAGTGTATATTACCATCTCTCTTTGATCATGTACTCAGCAGATCATTGCTGTATCATTAAAAACAGTATATTAAATCATTTTAGAATTATTTTATTTTTAGAACTGTGTGATTCTTGGTTTCAAGAAACTCATTACTCAATGAGTGATACAGTCTAAATCTGTTTCTCACAGCAATTAAAATGCTCATTCAGTTAGCAATAATAGCATGACATGATGTCATAATACCAGAAAGTGATGTCATGATAGAAGCAACCAAATGAAAATATGAATGAAGCATTCTGATTGGTTCAGTGATAAAAATTGGACCAATGAAACCAGTTGATTTAAAGCTTTACGTTCTCAAAACACACAGGTTTTACTGGACACTGAATAATGTGGTTCTTGAAACCCAGAAACACAAAATTCTAATACTAAAATAATAAAAATGATTTAATAGACTGTTTAAAGATTTGTCCAAATTGTTCATTAATGTAACTGGCTTTAAATATATGCTGTAACTACTTCTGTTAACTTGTTTGCTAAATACAGACACTTGGTTGTGTAAGGTGATTGAAGGGAGATAACTTTAAACTATGACATGTACAGAGGAGGAGAGGGTATTCTCATGTACAGTATTTATGTTGACTAGCCAAGTGAGTGAGTTGCATTTTAGGAAAATGCGAGACATTAATTTCTCCATTTTGCAATATAACCATCTAATCACAAAACTCTTAAATGCTGCCAATGATAAAATTTGGTTTCCGGGAATGTTTATATATTGTATCTTGGAAAAATGTTTTTTTTGAAAAAAAAGAGTTGGCAATATTAATATTAACAACAAAAAAGCTGTGTTGAGGTTGAGTGTGTGACACTGTGTGTTGACTAAGACTTTATTACAAATAATTTCAGTTTAAGTTTTACATTTGCTTGCAGTGAGGTTCTTCAAAGGGCCACTTGATATATTTTCATCAAATTTTATTTTAAAAAAATGAAGTACAATTTCTCTATTCTGTTTTTAGAAAAAATTAAGCCCGAAACTCCTATGATTATAGGTTTTGTTGATTTAATTAGTTCTTTTAAAAATATAACAGAATCCAGAAATGGAAATAACTAAGTAAATATATATATACATGTATATGGTTTTGGTGTTTCAAAAGTACCCCACATAGTGTATAAGATTTATTAACAATAATTTATTTAATATTAAGTTTACTAACTTAAAAGAAGCGCTCGGTTTCAAATTGTTACGTATACATACTTGTACATGTAGCAGGTAGATACATTTATCGATCATCTTTTTTTTTACACAGCATTGGATCCTGAACATGGCCCCTGTTCTTTTTACCCCAAACCTTGATTCTTTATACATTTTTAATGATTTCAATTTGGAGTATTATATGGTGTATATTTGTAGATCTGTTCCCGACTGGGAGTGTGACGCCAATGTTGAGTGCCGTGAAAAAATGTCTCAACGTAGCAGCGTTTGGGGCCTGGGACACATGTAAGTAAATGTATGGTAGAATAATGAAAAAAGGTTGATGCTCCAAATTGTAATGCGTTTTACTAACAGTTTAAAGTGAAATTCTAGTGTTACTATTATATAACACCAGGGAGTACGTTATAGGGAGGAGAAACGGGCTCGTTTTGCCGATTTATGTTGTCGCGCATGTGTTTCACTACTCCGTGAAAATGACTACTTCCGATTTTTTCGCGAGTGTGTGAAAAACAGCAAATTCTTATAAATGATTACACTTACAAAGTCAATAAAGGTGCTAAATTTAAACATAAGTATTATTTATTCACATTGTGTCCTCTGATACAGAGCGTGTATTTGTTTGCATGTTTAAAAGCACATTTTACCAGACGGTTCCGTGTAACAAAGATGGCGCCACTCTGCGCCAAATAAAAAATGGTGACAGTGTATAGCTATTGCAAACGAGATACGAGACTACGGGCTATTTAGGCATTAATAATAACAAAAAGTGAATAGTAAACATATTTATCTTTGTCAAGAAGGTAATTTCATGGTGGTGATTATAAGACAAAGCCTAAAAAGAGGTGATGAAAATGTGCCTTTTGAGATATCAGCTAAATTTTTAGTTTTATAGAATTAAAAATGGTGTGGAGCTATTGCAAACGAGATACGAAGTATGGGTTATATTTGGCATTAATAATAACAAAAAGTGAATTGTAGACATATTTATCTTTGTCAAGAATGTAATTTCGTGATGTTGATTATAACAGAAAGCCGTAAAAAGGGGCTGTAAAAACTGCCTAATTTGAGATGTTGGCTGAAATTTTAACTTTTCAAATGTAACGCGCTTACGATCGATTTACCTGTATCGATAAAATAGTAAATGGCGGCGTTCTAGCGCGACAACATAAATCGATAAACTAGAGCGTTTATGAACCCGTTTCTTCTCCCTATAACGTACTCCCTGATAACACGTTGCTCCATTGGCTTATGTCTCAAATTTGCGACCGTAAATCCCCCCACTTACCGTCTGGAAAATATGTAACGTTTATACAAACAACGTCATTGAATGGCGTCTACAAAATGCTGGCATCCATGAATTTGAGTTTCCATAGAAAAACAAGTGTGTATGTATGATTTTATTTTATATTTGTAGCATTTGAATGGAAAAGCATTAGAATCGAGATAATCATGCTTCAATTTTCAATCTGGGACGGTATGTGGTTGGTTTTACGGTCTGAAACGAAATTTCAGACTGTAAATTAAAACCACTCATAAACCATCCCAGATTGAAAATATTAGCATGGTTATCTCTTAAACAGTAATGGATTAGTAAACTGAGGTGCTAATTTTAATGCTTGATAAATACTTCAAGATTGTTGTGTGCCCCTTTAATATGAAGATCAATTCATATACTAGTAATCACATGTCAGTAACCAATTAGAAACTCTGTTTTGTGTGAAGCCTTGGCCTCCCAGATATCGGACAAGTGTTATCCATGCCCGCTGGTGGATGGTGACTACAGTACACGCACGGGTATGCTACTCCGTGACACATACCAACCCATGCTGCACGTGCTACGTGAACATCTTGCAGAGAGCCTCGACACATCCACTAGTGGTAAGTCCGTGTCAGTTTTAAAAACAAATGATAATATCATAGTTATACTCTTTAGTATGCCATGACAGTTGCATGTAAACTACATATTCGTGCTTATTCATGTATATCCTCTGGGCCAAGAATGATGAAACTGACCTAAAGTGATGAGTGAGTTATACTTAAAAATGACGAAACCAACCTAAATGTGATGAGTGAGTTATACTTAAAAATGATGAAACCGACCTAACTGTGATGAGTGATGAAACCGACCTAAATGTGATGAGTGAGTTATACTTAAGAATGACGAAACCAACCTAAATGGGATGAGTGAGTTATACTTAAGAATGATGAAACCAACCTAAATGTGATGATGACACGAACCTTAATGTTATTCTGAGCTATTGAAGGTCATGAAACAAACCTAAGTGTTAAAGTGAGTTATGTCACAGAACAAACACAAGTATTATAGTGAGTAAATGCTCCTTTTTCTTACTTCAGGTACTGGTACTGTCGCATCCTTCAATGAGATGGTTGCCTTGACGACACGTCTAGCAGCAACCTCTAGTGTAGCGTTCAAATGGTGTCGAATAAAAACACATCAGTTCCTGGCTTCGATGTCTGTTGGCAATTTTCTGTTGATTTCACAAACCGATTTAAAGGTAAAATTGAGATATCAATATAATTTTGTCATATATATTAAGTCCATGTTCCGTTTTAGCCGAATTGCGTAGCAAATCCAGGCTTATAGTTTGGCAATTTTCATCTGTCTATCTGTCCGTCTATGCCTTTTGATGTTTTGGTTAAAGTTTTTGTTCTTTCTCATTTCTCATAAACGAAATGTCGGAAAGCTTTGAAACTTGGCACACATGATCATTATCATTATACAATGTTATTTGACAAGAAATTGAATTCGCAATCCTGCGTTCGCAACACCATTGGTGCTTCACTTGCACCTATTTTTGGCATAGCTGCGCTGAAGATGGGTAGCATGCTACACTGAACTATCAAGGTACCATGATTTTACAACGATAAGTTTCTTTTTTCTTTTTTTTAAACTGGGATTACTTTCGTTCGACTTGTTAAATTCTGCCGTGAAAGGGTATTTTTATAGTAATATAAGATCAAAGCTTTTTTCATATTAATTAAACACTGAAATATAAGAAAGACAAAAACACAATTGTTCTTCCAAAGTTGTTTTTTTGCTTTACAAGTACCTATTAAAATAGGTTATATCTTAGTTTTCGAAATTGGTTGAGAAATGAAAATTTAAGCATGAAAGATTTTTTTGATATGATGTTTTCAAGGCAAAATTCTGCTCCATCAAATTACATTTTTTTTTCCTTCAGAATTTTCATCCAAAAAGGATAAATCTAAATTAAGACACCCTGAGTGTTATTGAGGTTTGCTTATTTTCTTCTGTCCCAGCAACAAGAAGTTTACCTGGGAAAAGCGCAATCCAAAAGGTATTTTGGCTCTAAGATATTTATTTCTCAAGCGATTTTCAAAACTAAGGTGTTTTTATTTACTACAAAACTTCCCATTACCAATGTTATCAATTTATAAGTATTGTCAAACTTGTTCTTGTAAATGCTCAAACCATTCACTTGAAACATGCACCCCAAACAATAGGTTTAATAATTACAATAATTAAAGGGGATGTTGCACTATTCTGGAACTAGTTCTACTTAAAAGGGCTTTAAAAACTGTGGAAAAGCTGAACAAATTAGCGAAAAGACTCCAATGGAGACAGCCATCTTTGAATGATGACATCATCGCACCTTTTTCCACATATGGAAAATATATAATAAATAGTGTTTTATGCAAATAAATGTATTAAATTATAAATACAAAGTAAAATATTTATACTGTATATGCTGTTTTTAAGATTTACATGTATTTGCAGTGATATTCTTTGTTTTAAATGATATTTATCAATATGCAATAAATGGTAAAATGCGCGATTAATCCAAGATGGCTGCCTCCATTTGAGAATTTTTGCAAATTTTTAAAAGATCTTATCCTGTATTTTTTATGATATTTTGAAAGATAATTCTTTCAGCTTTTTTTCCTGTTTTTTAAAGCCCTTTTAAATGAAGCTTGTTCCAGAATAGTGCAACAACCCCTTTAAAAACTGAAATATCAGAAAGAAAATAAGACATGAATTATAAGTCCATGTTCCAACTTTCCCATAGATTCTGATAGAAGAGACACAGACAGCATTGTACCAGATACAGATGTTCGCAAAGGCCAGCACAAAAACCTCCAGCCCAGATGAACAGCCGGGCGACAGTCTCACAAAAATTATGCTTCAGCTGAATATTCTGCTCAATAACCTTCAGGTAAGATATTGTTACCATGGAAACAAGTGTATGTACTATATTTTAAACCATGCCCATTACACAGCAACATGTGACTGCACCTGACTGAACCCTGCTTACTGTTTTAAAGGGACACTTGGCAATCTTGAACTTTTTATCAAGCATTAAAATTATCATCTCAATTTTTTTAATCCCGTCTCATTTTGACTTTAAACTTGCTTGCATATAATTAAAAATAAAATATAATTGAATAAAAATATTATTAAATAAAAACTTGAGTTTTCCGTTTTCTTCTTATTCTTCCATAGGTTTAAATATCTTACTAGGTTTAAATATATTATTGGTGCAATAAAATCAACAGTTTGTAAGATGCAAAAAAAATACTTATGATAGAACAAGGGCAAGTTAGGTAGAAAAACTAATGGACACCCAAGTGAAAAAAAAAAAAATATTGCCATGTGTCACTTTAAAACGAAAATAAATATACATTATGCAAGTTTGGAAAAAACAGACAACAATACTGTTAACACCATATTTCAAATCTACAGTATTAAAGGTGTTGATGCACTATTTTCAAACACCGTTTTATTTTAAAGGGCTCTGAAAAACTTGGAAAAAGCTGAAAGAATTATTAAAATGCCATGAAAAATAAAGGAAATATGACCTACTGAAAATTTGCAAAGAACATAAATGGAGGCAGCCATCTTTGAACGATGACGTCATCGCGCCGTTTTATCATATATGGCGTATTGATTAAATGTCTTTTAAAGCAAAGAAAATCACTCAAAGATCTGAAACTTCTGTGTTTCAGTGATGATTTCATTTACTACATGTTTAATATCTTTTCAATTTGCAACATACTTCAAAGTTTGCTTTAATATAAAAGGCAACTTTTGTCTGATTTGTTTATCATTCAGTGATAGAAGGTTGATTAAAAATGTGTCTTATCTTGTTTTTGATGAGAGAATTACAGTTTTGTTAATTCTGTTTATTTGTCATTGCAGAGTTTCCCAGGCCTGTGTATGAAGCAATTCTCTTTGAATTGTAACAACTCGGCGATTGAATACTTTAAAACTAACATGCCTACAGGAAAGGTTTGGAGGCAAAAACAAGAATCAGGTATATAATGATTACTTACACATAATATACAATATATTTGATTGTTGAAAGATAGGACTTTCTGCCTGCTGACTGGTGCAATAGTCCAGCGGTTAGTGTACTACTGACTGGTGCAATTGTCCAGCAGTTAGTGTACTACTGACAGGTGCAATAGTCCAGCGGTTAGTGTATTGGATAAGTCAACTAGGGATTGTGTCTCAGCCATAACTCATAAACTGCCTGCTGACTGGTGCAATAGCCCAGCAGTTAGTGTACTACTGACAGGTGCAATAGTCCAGCGGTTAGTGTACTACTGACAGGTGCAATAGTCCAGCGGTTAGTGTATTGGATAAGTCAACTAATGATTGTGTCTCAGCCATAACTTGCCTGCTGACAGGTGCAATAGTCCAGCAGTTAGTGTACTACTGACAGGTGCAATAGTCCAGCGGTTAGTGTATTGGATAAGTCAACTAATGATTGTGTCTCAGCCATAACTTGCCTGCTGACAGGTGCAATAGCCCAGCGGTTAGTGTACTACTGACAGGTGCAATAGTCCAGCGGTTAGTGTATTGGATAAGTCAACTAGGAATTGTGTCTCAGCCATAACTCATAAACTGCTCATAATCTAAGGAATTTAATAAAAACAACCCAAAAATGTTCAACATTATAAAAAGATATGTCACACATTAGAATCAGGTTTGTACCTCAAAGATCAAGGTCACATCCATCCAGGGTTCAACACAAACTTTTATAAGTAGGAAGCCTGCTGTCTTTGAAAAGTGGTGGTCCTTCTATGATGTAGAGCTATAATTACCGAAACATTACAATAAAAAAAAAAAACACATTCATGTTCTATTCAGTGTTTACATTATTTTTAGCTCTACTGGCCAAGGGCCAGCAGAGCTTATGGGATGGTGTGTTGTCCGTCTTCCGTCGTCCTCTACTAAGTTTGTTCAAATGGTGACCCTGGGGTCAAATTTGTCCCCGCCCCGAGGGTCACAGCTTTACATAGACTTACATGTATATAGGATTTTTTTTTTAAAAATCTTCTTCTCGGAAACTACAAGAGCGGTGATATTTTACATATATTATAAGCTTATGGTCCTTCACAAACTTTGTTCAAATGGTGACCCTGGGGCCACATTTAGCCCCGCCCCAAGGATCACATGTTTTACAAGGACATGTATAGGGAAAAACTTAAAAAATCTTCTTCTCTGAAACTGCAAGAGCCAGAGGTTTAATATTTTGCTGTTGCTATAAGCTTATGGTCCTTTACCAATTTTGTTCAAATGTTACCCTGGGGTCACATCTGGCCCCGCCCCGGGGGTCACAGTTTTATATAAATGCTTGTATAGGGAAAAACTGCAAAAATCTTCTTCTCTGGAACTGCAAGAGCCGGAGGTTTAATATTTTGCATTTGCTATAAGCTTATGGTCCTTTACCAAGTTTGTTCAAATGGTGACCCTCGGGTCACATTTAACCCCGCCCCAAGGGTCACATGTTTTACATAGACATGTATAGGGAAAAACTTAAAAAATCTCTTCTCTGAAACTGCAAGAGCCAAAGGTTTAATATTTTGCATTTGCTATAAGCTTATGGTCTTCTACCAAGTTTGTTCAAATGGTGACCCATTGGTCACATTTGGCCCCACCCTGGGGGTCACAGTTTTACTTAGGCTTGTATAGGCAAAAACTGAAAAAAATCTTCTTCTCTGGAACCACATGGCACAGAGCTGTCATGTATTACATGTAGCATCAGCTTATGGTCCTCTACCAAGTTTGTTCAAATGGTGACCCTGGTGTCAAATTTTGACGCGCCCCAGAGGTAACAGTTTTTTAATTATTATTTTTTTGTTGGTTTTGTTTCAATTTAAATTTTTTTTCAATTTAAATTTATTTATTTTTTTTGTAAATTTTTTTTTTTTTTTTTTTTTTTGTAAATTGTTTTTAATTTTTTTTTTTAATTTAATTTTTTTTTTTTGATTGATTTAAAAAAAAAAAAAAATCATTTTTTTCATTATCTTTTTAATTACTTGACACTTACTTTAAAATTTCTTGTCGGCGCTACTCCTCTTAAACGACTTGTTGGATTTCTACGAAATTTGGCAGGAAGCCTCAATATTATGTCTAGTTGTGCAAAGCGCGGTATATCAATGAAATCTTGGACAATTTCGAAAACCAGCTAGATCTTGTCAGTAATAACAGAGTTATGACCCTTGATTTGTTGAAAAATGCTATATTGTATTTTCCTTTGTTAAATCTATAGGAGAAGAGAGCTATATCTAGCTATATCTATCTAAATCTATAAGAGCTGTTTTAGCCAGTAGAGCGTCCACAGGCCCTCTTGGGCCTCTTGTTCAACTTTGTCTTTTGTTATTTTGGTGGCAGAGGGATGTTTTTGAGAATTTTCCACATTTTTAATGCGAATGATTGAGGGTCCTATATGTATAATCCTACTACATGGGATGAATATACATCATGTTTATTTTTAATGTCCGTAATTGAAAATAGCAGGCCTGATGGGCTACCAATCTTTAGGAAAGTGGTGGTCCTTCCGAAAATCAGGTGTCCTTGGGCCAGCGGACCTGCGTTAGTGTCAAACCCTGTTCATCCTCCACCAAATCAACCTTGGAACCAAGAACAATATTATGTAACTCTAATTATCACGAATAAAGGTTTAATTCAAAATGATCCACAGTAAAAACACTGAACATTTATGCTTGTTTAAATTTGCACACACCACATCCACACACCACATCCACACAAGCAATCATGTTCCAACAGACCTCAAATTGTGTTCTGTCAGTGCCAATTAAACTAAGCATAGAAATATAAATTTTGTCACATTAATATTCAATCTTATTGTGTCATGCTCTTTAATAGTTACTTTTAAATTTCAACACTCAAACTGACATGGGGTGCACCTAAAACATGTAGGACATAGACCAGAACTAGTTACTGCTAAGCATAGTATGTGTTTAAAACAATAATAAAAACAAGAGGGTTTAAGATTTTAATAAAATGGTAGTTACCTTAAAGGGACACACGACAAACTTGCATTGTTTATCAATCATTGAAATTAGCATCTATATTTATCAAATATCATGTTGAGTTTTCATGTTTTCATCTTATTCCACCATAGGTTTAAATATAGTATTGGTGCAATATAATCAACAGCTAATAATTTGAAAAACAATTTGCTTTTATACTATTCTTAATATTAATGTTTGTTAAGCTAATGCAAGTTATTAATGAAATCTAACTGGATGCCGTGAGTTTTTAAAAAAATCAAGGATGTTGTGTGTCCCTTTAACTTACTGATACGTACACTTTTTTATGCCCCCGGAAAAAAAAATTCGGGGGCATATTATAATCGCACCGTCCGTCCGTCCAAGTTTACAGGAGGGCCTTGTATGTCTTTTTTTGTGTATAAAGTATACTTGTGTGACTTTTTTTTCTTGTGTGACTGACACACAAGCAAGTCTCTATGCGCAGGAAATAGCCTAATTCTTCATTTAAAGCAATAAAAAAGTGCAGTCACACAAGGGAAAGGGAGCTTGTGTGACTAAAATGTGTCCAAATGGTAAAAACGACACACAGAATGTAAAAAACAGTCACACAAGATACGAACGTATACACAAAAAAACAACACACAAGTCTTGAGTCACACAAAGCCTGATTTTGTGTAAGTCCGTCGGTCCGGATTCTGTCCGTCATTCCGAAGTTCGTGTCCGGACCGTAACTTCACAACCCCTGCAGGGATTTTTTAATAACTTGGCACAAGTGATCACCATAACAAGACGATGTGTCCCCTGCAAAACCCAGATCCGTACCTCAAAGGTCAAGGTCACATTTGAAGTTCATAGGTCAAAAACAGGTACGCAATTTCGTGTCCGGACCGTAACTTCACAACCCCTGCAGGGATTTTTAAATAACTTGGCACAAGTGATCACCATAACAAGACGATGTGTCCCCCGCAAAACCCATGTCCGGTACTCAAAGGTCAAGGTCACACTTGAAGTTCATAAGTCAAAAACAGGTACGCAATTTTGTGTCCGGACCGTAACTTCACAACCCTTGCAGGGATTTTAAAATAACTTGGCACAAATGATCACCATAACAAGACGATGTGTCCCCCGCAAAACCCATGTCCGTACCTCAAAGGTCAAGGTCACACTTGAAGTTCATAGGTCAAAAACAGGTACGCAATTTCGTGTCCGGACCGTAACGTCACAACCCCTTCAGGGATTTTTAAATAACTTGGCACAAGTGATCACCATAACAAGACGATGTGTCCCCCGCAAAACCCAGATCCGTACCTCAAAGGTCAAGGTTACACTTGAAGTTTATAGGTCAAAAATAGGTACGTAATTTCGTGTCAAGACCGTAACGTCACAACCCCTGCAGGGATTTTTAAATTACTTCGCACAAGTGATCACCATAACAAGACGATGTGTCGCGCGCAAAACCCAGGTCCATACCTCAAAGGTCAAGGTCACACTTGCAGTTCATAGGTGAAAAACAGGTATGCAATTTCGTGTCCGGACCGTAACGTCACAACCCCTGCAGGGATTTTTAAATAACTTGGCACAAGTGATCACCATAACAAGACGATGTGTCGCGCACAAAACCCAGGTCTTCAAGGTCAAGGTCACACTTGGAGGTCAAAAGTCAAATTGTGTCCGGTCAATAACTCTGGCATTCATGGACGGATTTTCAAATAACTTGGCACTAGTGCTCACCACAACAAGACGATGTGTCGCGTGCAAAATCCAGGTCTGTGGCCCCATGGTCAAGGTCACATTTAGAGGTCAAAGGTCAAATCATGTCTGGTCAATAACTTTTGCATGCCTGGACGGATTTTCAAATAACTTGGCACAAGTGCTCACCACAACCAAATGAGGTGTCTTGCACAAATCCAGGTCCATGGCTCCAAGGTCAAGGTCATACTTAGAGGTCAAAGGACACTTCGGGGGCATTTATCACTTTTAGTGATATTTCTTGTTTTTACCCTTTTTTAATCAAATATGAAATGTTTGTACATTTTAACCTCATACAATACAGAAGTTATTTTGAAAATTACCTCTCTGCTCACCCTGTTGAGAATATGCCTACTGATAATTACTTGTTATAGATTGTACAAACCTTGCATTTTCAGACGCGCCTATCACCCACAACATCTATATAGAACATGTTCTAGAGACTGTTCTGGAACCAGTTCTGGAGGGAGTTGGCAAGCTCAAACAAACGGTCCAGCTCAGTGTCATTTCCCTGGCAACAGAGGCCCTGTGTCAGGCCTGGATATCATATATACTGCAGGAAAAAATCAAATTCAGGTAGCTTTTGTCAGAGACAGATATTTTAACTTAAACATTACAACATAAACCATATTTTATTCAAGTAATGAATGGGATTGGACAGCAGGCAATGCCTATGTAAGACCTCCCGGACAGTGACAAGATACCGGTAATGACTCGTATTAAAATTAATGTACAATGGAGCCTTCGTTAACAGTCTACTCTAAATGTGGTTTTAAGCTATTGTTTGACACTTTAAGAAATCCTTTTTGAATCTGAAATACCACTTAACGGTGTGGTGGAACATGTAGAATAACACTGAATGTATGCTAAAAGCTTTTCTGGAATACAGGAGGCACCTCCATGGCCAAGGGGTTAACAACGTTAAACCTTGTCTCACCACTGCTGGTTTCAAATCCCACTGGAATTGAATTGAATATTGTTTTAACAGCTCATCAACACAGTATAGGTTATTTACAGCTGCCCCAGAGAGAGGGGAAGGATACATGGGAATCTGGGAACCATGCCCTACTATTACTATCGAATAGATTCCTATGGTTCTTTAATGTGCTCGGATGATAGACTGATACACGGGACCACCTGGTTTACATCCCCATCCGATGGGCGAGGCTGAGGGAAAGTGTCTTGCCCAAGAACACACCGATGAAACTCAGTGGCACTCCCATAAACAAATTTGATGTCATATACCGTATTTTACCTTGTATAGTACGCACCCGTGTATAGTACGCATCCCCTTCTCAAAGGTCAAAACTGGTGTAAAAAAGTTGTTTCTGTGTATAATACGCATCAAAATATTAGTTTTCCTAGATGAACCATTCGACGAAAATAAAAGGTTGAATTTTTTTTTTTAAAAATCACGATCGAGAAAATTAGCGTACAAAAGAAAACAACACCGGAACAATATAATTACTTCAATCATTAATTACCAATCTTCAGGGGAGTACCTATCTTGTATCATCTCATCAACTCATCAAAGAGCCGATTATAATGCCGCAGATAATTGTCCGTAATCCGATAATTACATCTACTAAAACAAATACAACAAAGTCGTTGGTTTCCGCAATCCATTACGCCGATTATACGAACATTGTGTATTCACGGGAACCAGTGCTTATCAAGTGTAACGCGTGATCAGTTACCTGTACCCCGTGGCTAAATCTGGTAAAGGTCACACAACGTGTCAAAGTGCATCCTCAGAAATAGTCGCTACTTGCGGCAACTTCAAAGGATTATAGAAATAGAATAACCCACTCTACCCGTGTTTAAAGCGTGTCTATACTGCAACCGAGGTGCGATCTTGTTTGGCCGAATTATCAATCATCAAATGTGTACCGCAGTCTAAAATAATATGTCTTTCAAAATAAAGCAAAAACTTCATTAATTTTTATAAATTATTAAATAAAATCCTATAAATATTAGAATAGAATAGAACTGTAACAATACTTCATGTACCAGTCTAAACACCTGGAAGTCACGTGATATTACGTCATGCGATACTGTATAAACAACAAAAAATTATTGAAGTTTTACAACAAACATGCAAACATTTATACAAAAACAAGCATCATCATACACTTTATTCATTTATAATTCGAATTAAGTCAATATATTACTTATATGAAGCGGGTAAATTACGAAAAAATTGTGTATTATCGGTATTCACAATTTTCTGTCTCGATGTCTGCTCGTCGTCAAGGTTTTTCTTTCCAGACATCGATTTTCTGCAAGAAAAAAAAGAAGTTCTTTTTATTGTTTCCTTATATTGTACGCACCCCGCTTTCTGAAACCGTAAAAGTGGTAAAAAAACTGCGTACTATACAAGGTAAAATACAGTATGGCCAAAAATGTGCTAAAGATGACGTAAAACACCATTCAAACAAACTGGAATACAGAACATCATTTACAATTTCACACATACTTGAACTCTGTTTGGAATAACTGCTTTTATTTTATGATAAGCAATGAAATACTGTATTTTATTAGTGAAATAAAAGTGTTATTCCATACTGTGGAATATAGAGTTTTATTTCCACAGCTGCCGGGACTACTTTTTGAATGTACAACCAACACAAATGCACAGTAACAAATCTAACAGATATTCCAACTGTTATATTGTTCAATCCACTGTTTATTTAATTACTTTCTATGACGTTAATAGTTTCAAAAATAGTCACATCGTGTAACGTTTCGTTACGTCATCGTGAACAGGGCGCGTAGCCAGGTGTGTAAAACAGTTTAGTTACTGAAATTGCTTAAATAAAATCATAAAATAAAAAGAAAATTTGTTTTGTCGTGAATAACATAATATTGTATTTCATCTCGAAGTTAGAAAACTTTTATATTTTGACTCATGCTTTGCATTCATGAAAATATAAAGTTTTCTCACTTCTCGATGAAATAATATTTGTTATTCACTCCAAAACAACAAATATTCTGTATTTATTAGTCACCCACGTTTGCTTCCTGTCCGTCCGTCCTTCCATCCGTCCTTCCGAAATGCTTGCCCGGGCCATAATTACAATACTATAAGACTTTGAGATATCAAACTTGGTATGTGGATACATCTTCGGATAGCGGTGTGTCACGTACCAAATAAAGGTCACTGTGACCTTGACCTGTGACCTCTGTCAGAAAATGCTTGTCCGGACCGTATTTTCAATACT
The DNA here is from genome assembly GCA_037043455.1 of Cyrtodaria siliqua. Classification (NCBI taxonomy): domain Eukaryota; kingdom Metazoa; phylum Mollusca; class Bivalvia; order Adapedonta; family Hiatellidae; genus Cyrtodaria; species Cyrtodaria siliqua. The sequence continues at coordinate 53,890 of JAWPHD010001852.1, read as the reverse complement.
ATAACACTTCGAGATACCAAACTTGATAATTTAATACATCTTGGGATAGCAGTGTGTCGCATACCAAAATAAGGTCACAGTGACCTTGACCTGTGACCTCTGTCATAGAAAATGCTTGTCCGGACCGTACTTTCAATACTATAACACTTAAACAGATACCAAATTTGGTATGTGAATACATCTTGGGATAGCGGTGTGTCGCATACCAAAATAAGGTCATTGCGACCTGTGACCTCTGTCATAGAAAATGCTTGTCCGGACCGTATTTGAAATACTATAACACTGAGATACCAAACTTGGAATGTGAATACATCTTGGGATAGCGGTGTGTCATGTAGCAAAATAAGGTCATTGTGACCTTGACCTGTGACCTCTGTCATAGAAAATGCTTGTCCGGACCGTATTTTCAATACTGTAACACTTAGAGATACGAAACTTGGTATGTGGATAAATCTTGGGATAGCGGTGTGTCACATACCAAAATAAGGTCACTATGACCTTGACCTGTGACCTCTGTCATAGAAAATGCTTGTCTGAACCTTATTTTCAATACTATAACTCTTAGAGATACTAAACTTGGTATGTGAATACATCTTGGGATAGCGATGTGTTGCGTACCAAAATAAGGTCATCTTGACCTGTGACCTCTGTCATAGAAAATGCGTGTCCGGACCGTATTTTCAATACTATAACACTTAGAGATACAAAACTTGGGATGTGGATACACCTTGGGATAGCAGTGTGTTGCGTACCAAAATAAGGTCACTGTGACCTTGACCTTGCCCTGTGATCTCTGTCATAGAAAATGCTTGTCCGGACCGTATTTTCAATACTATAACACTTAGAGATACCAAACTTGGTATGTGAATACCTCTTGGAATAGTCGTGTGTCGCGTACCAAGATAAGGTCATCTTGACCTGTGACCTGTGTCATAGAAAATGCTTGTCCAGTCAGTATTTTCAATACTATAACACTTAGAGACACCAAACTTGGTATGTGAATACATCTTTGGATAGCAGTGTGTCGCGTACCAAAATAAGGTCATTGTAACCTTGACCTTGATCTTTGACCTCCATGTTTGTCTGGGCCGGTGGTCGACTATAGATTGCCCTACAATTCTTGGTGGTCTTGTTGCTTGTCGTAATATTTATTATCTTATTTGAAAAGAGTTTCTCAATTTTAAAGTGTCATTTTTAATCGAAAGGTTATAATTATGCGAATTAAACTTGTTTTTATGGAGTTTGTGCATGATTGGTAGAGTTTACACTTGCATAAACTCCATAAAAAGTACTATTGTATTTGTGTATACAACTTGTCCAGTTTGTTTGAATATATAAACACATGGAACACCATCATTTTCTTCATGCCAATATACAAACTATTCTGACATTACAGTTTTATGGGTGCCTGTCAGCTGGGCATGGATGTGAAGTACCTGAAGTCATGGCTACATCAGAGCATTACCACAGACACGGTGCGACAGAGTATCCTCGATCTGGCCGTCCTTAAAACACTCCAGGGGGCGGTACTGTTGCTGATGAAGCAGTCATCCAAGCGTCCGTCCAGCAAGTTTCGAGAGTCTTCCAGGGAAAATAGTAAGCTGTCTCCATATTTGGCCATTCAATTTGAGATTAAGATTTCTCTCATGTGAGATTGGGTTTTTCCCCATGGAAGATTTTAAGAATCTTTCATGGGTATCCGGTGTAGATAGGGAATTCCAACCCGAGGTATAAGTGTTTTTATCGGAACCAAGACAGAGCCTCGGTTCCGATTAAAACACTTTTACCGAGGGTTGGAATTCCCTGTCTGAACCGAATACCCATGATAGATTCTTTTTCTTGCATATCAGACGCCGCCAGCTACTAACATTTTGCATGATTTCCTGCATACCGGATGTTGGTGCGCACGTGACTTTTATCTTTACCCATAAAGATAAGACTTTCCATCCCTCATGTAAAATGTGGATAGCCTTATCCATTGTGCAAGAATATAAGAATCCATTATGAGTATCCATGTGAGATAGGCAAATCTCACCCGAGGGTCAGTATTGTAACCAAGGACGAGGCTCTGCCGAGTTCCTGGTTGCAATTCTGATCCATTATGCGTTTAGTACAGGCATACTTCAATGACTATTTGGTTTTACGCTAGAATAAGGTGATGTCACCAACATGACGTCATGACATTTAAAGCAAGAGTCACATGTCATAGGCATGTACTTAGGGCATAATGGGAGAAAAATAACCCATCATGAGTTCATCCATGTGAGATAGGTAAATCTGAGCCTTGGGATCAGAATTGCAACCAGGAACTCAGCAGAGCCTCATCTCTGGTTAAAATGCTGACCCTCAGGTGAGATTTCCCTACCTCATGTGGATATTCATGATGGATTCTTACATTCTTTTTCCCTCCAAAAATAAATGAATGGTCTTATTTATTTTTACATCGATAGTAACGAAAGCTCTCTGAGCTTATTTTAATCACTCTCGATTTCTTTCTGGGTAGAACCAGTACTAAGTAAATGCAGATAAAATGTCCTGCTCAGGGACAAAGCACAACCCTTTACCAGCTTAGGTCGTATCAGGTTGGAATAGGGAATTGTGGTGAGCAAATGGTGACAGTAATGGAGATGAAGATGGTTGCTGCAATTTTTAGATCACCTGAGCTGAAGGCTCAAGGTGATCTATTGGGATCACTCTTTGTCTGTCGTCCGTCGTTAACTTTTCTTCAAACAACTTCTCCTAAGAATCCGCTTGGCCAATTTTGACCAAACTTCACACGGATGATCCTTAGATGAATGACTTTTAAATTTGTTAAAATTAGGTCAGCGCGTCATCCAAGATGGCCATCATTACCATATATGGTTGAAACCTTAAAAAATCTTCTCAAGAGCCGCTGGACAGATTTCAACAGTTTTTCTTTTAAAATGATCGCCAACGCCTAGACTATCAGGTTTGTTCAAATGAAGTCCCCGGGGTCAAAAATGGCCATGCCCTGTGGATCCAAAGTTTGTATATCGAGATTTTGCATGTTTTTCAGACTTATATAGGAAAAAACTTTAAAAAATCTTCTTCTCTGAAACGCTACTAAGTTTGTTCAATTGGTGACCTTGGGGTCTAATTTGGCCACGCCCCGGGGGTCACAGTTTTACATAGACTTATATAGGAAAAAAATATTTTCTGAAACTGCAAGTGCCAGAGGTTTAATATTTTGCATTTGCTATAAGCTTATGGTCCTCTACCAAGTTTTTTCAAATGGTGACCCTGGGGTCAGATTTGGCCCCGCGTCACAGTTTTACATAGACTTATATAGGAAAAACTACAAGAGCCAGCGGTTTAATATATTGCATTTACTATACTTTTATCGTCCTTTACCAAGCTTGTTCAAATGGTGACCCTGGGGTCATATTTGGCCCCACCCCGGGGGTCACATGTTTTACATAGACTTGTATAGGGAAAAATCTTCTTCTCTAAAACCACACATATGACCATAAGATTTCGAAGAAGTTTGATAATGTGCCAGTACTCATGGTGATCGATTTAGGGCCATCTTGGTCCACTTGTTTAATATCAGTTCATCTTCTTGATCCCCATTTAACCCTTAACCCGCTAAGCGTGACTATAATAGCCTTTGCGTTCATTGTAAACCCAGATCAGCCTGCGAGTAACAAATGGAATGGTCTTGATTCAAATAAAGAACAGTCCATTGTATATATGTAGCAGGTTAAGGGTTAATATAACACCATGGTATTCCATTTCCTGACCTCATTGGGGTAGTTTTACCTCCTACTGGAACAACAGTTGTCTAATTCTTTGGCCACCTGCCAACTTGGGCTGCCTTCAAGAGTGCGTGTTATAAATTAGCATAATCAAAGTGCTGCAATCACATTAATTCACTACCAATAAACGTTTTACGATTCCACCATAAAATATTCTTTGATTTTGAATTTTCTACAAATTGATTTAGGAGTCATCTATCTTTAAAGACTGTCTGAAGTGACAAATGATCTAGACGAGTATTAATTTTGCAAAATGTAAATGAGCATACTGCAATCTGGGATTACAATACTTCTGTCAGATCTCTAGTTATTGGCAAAGGTTTAATCAGTGAGCAGAATTTAATCTTTGTATCAACAAAAAATATGTCAGTTATATTTAAGATGCATTCAGAGTTTGTCTGTCTTTGTTCATGATTGTTCTAGTAAATGTTCAGAAGTCAGTGGTTACAAAGCAATTCAGAACTTATTAACTTTAATTTATATAAAGCAGAAATTGATTCCATGTGAACATAACAGAATTAAATTGGGTTTTAAGGTGTACCAACACATGAAAGGTTATATGGCGCCTAACAGGAATGAACGTGCGAGGCTCATCCTCCATTTACATCAAGATACAATATGGAGAATGATTCTAGAACCTTCTAAGTTTCATATAGATACAATATGGAGAATGGTTCTAGAACCTTCTAAGTTTCATAAAGATACAATATGGAGAATGGTTCTAGAACCTTCTAAGTTTCATATAGATACAATATGGAGAATGGTTCTAGAACCTTCTAAGTTTCATATAGATACAATATGGAGAATGGTTCTAGAACCTTCTAAGTTTCATATAGATACAATATGGAGAATGGTTCTAGAACCTTCTAAGTTTCATATAGATACAATATGGAGAATGGTTCTAGAACCTTCTAAGTTTCATATGAAAGTCATGAGTCGTATGTGGCAAAATCGATAGATATATTTGGGATATTGTAATTAGAAGGAAAAATAAGAGAAAAGTGTGTACCAGCTGTAGTGTAAACCTTTACTATTAATTTGACATATTCTGTCCTAGAGAACTATAGAATTTAAATCAATGAATTATTTAAAAAATATGAAATATTCATTTGTTACAGGTGTGGACAGTATGGCTGACATGTACATCCAGGGTGAGAGATCTATACATGAAAGTGAGGACTACATGAACCACGTGCCCAACCCCGAGGACTGGCTGGCCCTCAGGATACAGGGTGGAGGGCGTGGCTGGAGAGGCATATCGTCGTGTTTAAACCCAGATACATAGGAATGATATAGCGGAGGTTGTAGGCAGTCGTAGAAACTCCATTTTGGAAGATTGAAAGATGACCAAGTTTAAACAATGAATAGAGTGATGTTGCTTTGTTTAAATACTGGTATACGAAGCAATGGAGTGAAATTAAATGTGGGATGTGCAGAGAGATGTGCTTAAGCACAATATTGTGGCTATACATAGACAGAGATAAAGAAATCCAGATTTTAAAATGGCTGCACAAACTAAAAAAAATAAATTGTTATTGAACGACCATGAAAAAATGTCTTCACAATTTCTTACTGATGTTTACATTTAAATACAAATTTGGCTAAAATGTATTTTTATCATATTTTAGAGCTTATAATTATAACATTGTAAAATGCAGGATAAGGCAACATGTTTCTATGTATTACGTAGTAAATGACGCGACTGATTGATTTAAAATGCAAACTCAGTTGAGACATATATATGCTCTTGTATTATGTTAATACAACATATTAACTGTGTTAACATGAACACAGTATCAGTTTTAGTGAGAATATGTAGGTTGATGATCTGTTTGTTTATTCTAGATGGCCATTTTTAGGCATTTGTTGGTACACTCCAGGTAGCAGTTGCCTGACACCTGTGATTTTACATCATTTTATTTAGCTTGTTAATCTGATTGGATGAACGTGTTTTTTTTTTATGTTAACATATCACACACCATGTAAAAAAAATGCAAACGGAAAGGTATATCTGCAATTATCACATAACTTATGGTGTGGGAGTGGAATAACACCATTCTATATTGTTGATATACCACAAAAAATTGATAATGACTATGATCCAATTCCCATGGTTTATGTCAGTTTCGCGTGTTAAAGCGACAGGCAATATGCAATAAAAGTCGATATGTGATAAATAGAATCTAACATTCGTTCTCATTCATTCTTGAATTAATTAAACTCGTTAGCAAATTTAGAGCCTTGCATTATATCATTTTGCCAAATCGTTTAATAAATTCAGTAATGATTGAGTACTCGTGTAAGATCCTCTATGTCTTGCATATCTTTGAAGAAACTAATCCACCACATTTGACACACAGAAAACGAGGTGATAAGTTATACAAAATTTAAAGCTATTGAGCATTTTCAATGACTTTTTTTTTCTGCTGCTGTCTTTATATTTTTTACAATTGATTATTTAAACTAAAATTAAAATACCTTGTGCGCATGATAACTATATGTCGTTGTGATTGGACCTCATTGTCTCAAAGTGCTATACTTCTGTTGTTTTATTAGTAGTAATATTGCATAGTCTAGTGTGTGTGTGCGATCAGAAGATTTATTGTCCTTGTCTTTACAGACCTGTATAAATGAGCTTAGTTTAAAAACTTGATTAGTAACTATAAAGTAACTCCAGCAGTAAACACCGATGAAGTCTATGCGATACAGCCAAAATTTCCAAGTAGGTACTAATTTGCTCTGAATTCAACTAATTTAACGAATCCAGAGCAAGGAAACAACATTTTTAGTTTATTAGTAACAGTTTTCCTTGACTGTTTTACTTAATTCTGTAATCCTATAATCTCATTTCGCCTTAATATTCGTACATGAACCAAGCTTATTTAGTATGAATGTATGTGGTGTGACCCTGCCGGAAGTCGTACCCACAACCTTCTGCACATGAGGCAGACGCTCTAACGTGAGAATTTAAAGATCAGCTGACGATTGAGTGTACTCCCTTTATAATTGTTGATAAATAAATGTGTTTGAATTGCTTTACAAGCAATATAATTATGATCTTATAGTGTCGCTTGCCTCATGCAGAGTATGTCAGTCATACGGAGTAGACAATTCTTCTAGCCAAACGCTCCACCCCTGATATTATGACCAGAATCTCTTTGCTCAATGTATATTTATAAGGAACAATTTTTCACAGTGAAATATTAAAACATGTATCACAACATTGTCATAATGTTGTGTAGATACTTATGTGTGCGTTTGTCATGGTGTACCGTTACATATGTGTATTACTTCTGTGTAGTCGTTAAAGGATGTATATAATAGTTTGTTCTGGTTATGTTTTAGAAATGATGCATGAAGGCATATAATGAAAGGCCCAATTCTAGAGTATCTGGTTCTAGAAGCTTGATCCCCTCTTTTTGGTATGCCACAACTGCAGGATAAAGCCTCTGGAGGAATACTACTGATTTGGCATATCCCCTCACAGTTATACAAGCTTCCGGAACAAGTTACTCTATTGATAATCCTATTTTATTTATTTTATTTGTACACTCTTCTAGAGAAAGCCAGCAACAGCCAAATTTAACAAAATATTTACACCATTTCTAAACCTACTGATGGCAAGAAATATATATAAAATAGAAATTTTGAGAATCCACAATATAAACGGCATTAACAAGCCAGGCTAAACCCCAAAACTGGAGCTTCAAATTAGAGTTACCAACTCAATTCATTTTGGCGGGATAGCTATTTAAATGCAAGCTTCTAGAGCAAGTTACTGTAGTAATACTCCTATTACATTGATTATTTGTTCAAGCTTGTAGAGCAAGTTACTGTAGTAATACTCCTATTACATTGATTATTTGTACAAGCTTCTAGAGCAAGTTACTGTAGTAATACTCCTATTACATTGATTATTTGTACAAGCTTCTAGAGCAAGTTACTGTAGTAATACTCCTATTACATTGATTATTTGTACAAGCTTGTAGAGCAAGTTACTGTAGTAATACTCCTATTACATTGATTATTTGTACAAGCTTCTAGAGCAAGTTACTGTAGTAATACTCCTATTACATTGATTATTTGTACAAGCTTGTAGAGAAAGTTACTGTAGTAATACTCCTATTACATTGATTATTTGTACAAGCTTGTAGAGCAAGTTACTGTAGTAATACTCCTATTACATTGATTATTTGTACAAGCTTGTAGAGCAAGTTACTGTAGTAATACTCCTATTACATTGATTATTTGTACAAGCTTGTAGAGCAAGTTACTGTAGTAATACTCCTATTACATTGATTATTTGTACAAGCTTGTAGAGCAAGTTACTGTAGTAATACTCCTATTACATTGATTATTTGTACAAGCTTCTAGAGCAAGTTACTGTAGTAATACTCCTATTACATTGATTATTTGTACAAGCTTCTAGAGCAAGTTACTGTAGTAATACTCCTATTACATTGATTATTTGTACAAGCTTCTAGAGCAAGTTACTGTAGTAATACTACTATTACATTAATTATTTGTACAAGCTTGTAGAGAAAGTTACTGTAGTAATACTCCTATTACATTGATTATTTGTACAAGCTTGTAGAGAAAGTTACTGTAGTAATACTCCTATTACATTAATTATTTGTACAAGCTTGTAGAGAAAGTTACTGTAGTAATACTCCTATTACATTAATTATTTGTACAAGCTTCTAGAGCAAGTTACTGTAGTAATACTCCTATTACATTGATTATTTGTACAAGCTTGTAGAGCAAGTTACTGTAGTAATACTCCTATTACATTGATTATTTGTACAAGCTTCTAGAGCAAGTTACTGTAGTAATACTACTATTACATTGATTATTTGTACAAGCTTCTAGAGCAAGTTACTGTAGTAATACTCCTATTACATTGATTATTTGTACAAGCTTGTAGAGCAAGTTACTGTAGTAATACTCCTATTACATTGATTATTTGTACAAGCTTCTAGAGCAAGTTACTGTAGTAATACTACTATTACATTGATTATTTGTACAAGCTTCTAGAGCAAGTTACTGTAGTAATACTCCTATTACATTGATTATTTGTACAAGCTTGTAGAGCAAGTTACTGTAGTAATACTCCTATTACATTGATTATTTGTACAAGCTTCTAGAGCAAGTTACTGTAGTAATACTACTATTACATTGATTATTTGTACAAGCTTCTAGAGCAAGTTACTGTAGTAATACTCCTATTACATTGATTATTTGTACAAGCTTGTAGAGCAAGTTACTGTAGTTATGGAATTCTAAAATAATTGTACATATACTTACTGAAGATTAATACTGTACTTGTGTTTATCAATATAGATCCAACGCAATTTATTCATGTGCATTAAAGGTCTGCATCATGATCCCTGTATTGTTTCATGTGCTACTTGAGTGGTGGCAGAAAACAATGATCGTCAACTATAGGCTATGAATACCTTTTAATGAAGTACTAAGTCAACTATAGGCTAAGAATACCTTCTAATCAAGTACTAAGTCAACTATAGGCTAAGAATATCTTCTAATCAAGTACTAAGTCAACTATAGGCTAAGAATATCTTCTAATCAAGTACTAAGTCAACTATAGGCTGTGAACACTTTCTAATCCAGTAGTAAGTCACCTGTAGGCTATGAATATCTTCTAATCCAGTACTAAGTCAACTGTAGGCTATGAATACCTTCTAATCAAGTACTAAGTCAACTATAGGCTAAGAATACCTTCTAATCAAGTACTAAGTCAACTTTAGGCTAAGAATATCTTCTAATCAAGTACTAAGTCAACTATAGGCTAACAATATCTTCTAATCAAGTACTAAGTCAACTATAGGCTGTGAACACTTTCTAATCCAGTAATAAGTCAACTGTAGGCTATGAATACCTTCTAATCAAGTACTAAGTCAACTATAGGCTAAGAATACCTTCTTATCAAGTACTAAGTCAACTATAGGCTATGAATACCTTCTAATCAAGTACTAAGTCAACTGTAGGCTATGAATACCTTCTAATCAAGTACTAAGTCAACTATAGGCTATGAATACCTTCTAATCAAGTACTAAGTCAACTATAGGCTGTGAATTCTTACTAATCAAGTACTAAGTCAACTATAGGCTAAGAATATCTTCTAATCAAGTACTAAGTCAACTATAGGCTATGCATACCTTTTAGTCAAGTACTAAGTCAACTATAGGCTATGAATACCTTCTAATCCAGTAATAAGTCAACTGTAGGCTATGAATATCTTCTAATCAAGTACTAAGTCAACTGTAGGCTATGAATACCTTCTAATCAAGTACTAAGTCAACTATAGGCTAAGAATATCTTCTAATCAAGTACTAAGTCAACTACAGGCTGTGAACACTTTCTAATCCAGTAATAAGTCAACTGTAGGCTATGAATATCTTCTAATCAAGTAATAAGTAAACTATAGGCTATAAATATCTTCTAATCAAGTACTAAGTCAACTGTAGGCTATGCACACCTTCTAATCAAGTAATAAGTAAACTATAGGCTATAAATATCTTCTAATCAAGTACTAAGTCAACTATAGGCTGTGAATACTTACTAATCAAGTACTAAGTCAACTATAGGCTAAGAATACCTTCTAATCAAGTACTAAGTCAACTTTAGGCTAAGAATATCTTCTAATCAAGTACTAAGTCAACTATAGGCTAAGAATATCTTCTAATCAAGTACTAAGTCAACTATAGGCTGTGAACACTTTCTAATCCAGTAATAAGTCAACTGTAGGCTATGAATACCTTCTAATAAAGTACTAAGTCAACTGTAGGCTATGAATACCTTCTAATCAAGTACTCAGTCAACTATAGGCTAAGAATACATTCTAATCAAGTACTAAGTCAACTATAGGCTAAGAATATCTTCTAATCAAGTACTAAGTCAACTGTAGGCTATGAATACCTTCTAATCAAGTACTAAGTCAACTATAGGCTATGAATACCTTCTAATCAAGTACTAAGTCAACTATAGGCTGTGAATACTTACTAATCAAGTACTAAGTCAACTATAGGCTAAGAATATCTTCTAATCAAGTACTAAGTCAACTATAGGCTATGCATACCTTTTAATCAAGTACTAAGTCAACTATAGGCTATGAATACCTTCTAATCCAGTAATAAGTCAACTGTAGGCTATGAATATCTTCTAATCAAGTACTAAGTCAACTGTAGGCTATGAATACCTTCTAATCAAGTACTAAGTCAACTATAGGCTAAAAATATCTTCTTATCAAGTACTAAGTCAACTACAGGCTGTGAACACTTTCTAATCCAGTAATAAGTCAACTGTAGGCTATGAATATCTTCTAATCAAGTACTAAGTCAACTGTAGGCTATGCACACCTTCTAATCAAGTAATAAGTAAACTATAGGCTATACATATCTTCTAATCAAGTACTAAGTCAACTACAGGCTGTGAACACTTTCTAATCCAGTAATAAGTCAACTGTAGGCTATGAATATCTTCTAATCAAGTACTAAGTCAACTACAGGCTGTGAACACTTTCTAATCCAGTAATAAGTCAACTGTAGGCTATGAATATCTTCTAATCAAGTACTAAGTCAACTATAGGCTATGCACACCTTCTAATCAAGTACTAAGTCAACTATATGCTGTGAATACTTTCTAATCCAGTAATAAATTGACTGTAGGCTAAGAATATCTTCTAATCAAGTAATAAGTCAAGTTTAGGCTATGAATACCTTCTAATCATGTAATAAGTAGGCTATGAATACCTTCTTATCATGTAATAAGTAGGCTATGAATACCTTCTGACCAAGTAATAAGTAGGCTATGACTACCTTCTGACCAAGTAATAAGTAGGCTATGAATATCTACTGACCAAGTTATAAGTAGGCTATGAATACCTTCTGACCAAGTAATAAGTAGGCTATGAATACCTTCTGACCAAGTAATAAGTAGGCTATGAATACCTACTGACCAGTAATATAAATAAGTAAAGACGATGATTGGGTTTAATATCTTACAAGTTAAAATTCATAACATACATATTTGTACACTTTTAATTTTGGTTGTTGAACGTGAATGTGGCGATTTATCGGATTGCCAATTCACCTTTTTCGGATTTGAGACAAACCATTTGTCATGCATGTCAAGTGACAACGTCAAGTAGCTATGTGGATGTCAGGTGTGCTAAATACAATGTTACAGCTATGTTGTGCCATTACAAATTTACATATTTATTTATTGTCAGTACCTGTTGTAGAACGTGTTTGTGCTTTTAGTTATTTTATTATTATTCATATTTTCAGTTTACATATAAGCTTAGAAAGGGCATGTCTTTGTAATGATTAGGCTTGTCTAACCCAGTGGAAAGAAGGAAATGGGGTTGTTTGTCACGCCATCTTATTAGGTTATATTGGGATAGTAACCTGAGAGGGAGGCGAGATGAAGGATAACGTTTTCCATCAGACATGCCTCGGCTAGGGAGCAAACTCGATCGTGGCAAGTGAAAAAAACAGAAAGAAAAGCCTGGTTACCCTTATCATGCTTATAGCTGGTTATGTTGTTTATTATTTTAATTACAATGAAGCTTATAATGGTATTGTTATTATGTTTGGTGTTTACGTCATTTTTAGCACGTTAGGTCGTATATGATGATCAGTTTTGTTGGTGGTAGTGGCAGATCTCCCCATTTTTTACTGGGTGGAACTTGTGCTGTATACCTCCCGCCATCCGTAAGAATTGACACTTTCTCACTTAGATGCTGAGCTCCCAGTGAGATTCGAACCCACAATGTTATGTGTATGCTGTTTGGTATTGATAACTTTGGCCTATCATGTTCAACTGATGGAAGTGAAGTAATCAAAAATTAAACGCTGTGATAATGCTGGCCAGTATAACTTTAAATTTGTCAGAAATAAAAGTATATGTTCTGTTTATATAACATGTATAATAGTCATGCTTTACTTATTAAAATTAATGCTCAGTTTGTAATAAACGCAAGTAGTGTGTGTTGCCATAGAAAACATTGTTTACATCTGTCCTTCTTGTCGGTTAGTGCGCTTAAAGGGACACCTACCAATCTTGCTTTATTACACCTAAAATGATTGTGAAGCAACAATCTTTTTCCATGCTGTTTTATTGTGTAAAACAGACCTTAAAAGTGTCGCGTGTCCCTTCAAAATAGAATATGTTGACCAAAGTTGATATACTAGTTTTGATTCAAACAACATAATTTGTTCTATGACATAACATCGTTAAATGGTAAAGTGTTGGGTTGTGCCACTCTATGACATAACATCGTTAAATGGTAAAGTGATGAGTTGTGACACTCTATGACATAACATCCTTAAATGGTAAAGTGTTGAGTTGTGCCACTCTATGACATAACATCCTTAAATGGTAAGTGTTGAGTTGTGCCACTCTATGACAAAACATCCTTAAATGGTAAAGTGTTGAGTTGTGCCACTCTATGACATAACATCCTCAAAAGGTAAAGTGTTGAGTTGTGCCACTCTATGACATAACATCCTTAAATGGTAAAGTGTTGAGTTGTGCCACTCTATGTTTTGAGGAGCATCCAATTTTTTGTTTGGGTCAGTCGTTAAAATATTGTAAATTGTCAAATGTAGAGACATTACAAAATTAATATACATCATTTATGATTATATCGAGGACTTATAATTATCATGATTTACTTTTTATGAGTTGTAATAAAAAGAAATTACTGAATATTCTCTCATTTTTTCCTTACTGTCAGATCCCGAATTTGCATTAAAATCGATTTCCGCAACTGTGTAACTACCAGATAAAACCATTAACGGAGTACATAGTTACCTTTAAATCAAGAGGTTGTCAGGTATCGTAAGGAGAAGACGGAGTCAACATAGGCTGTCATCAGACGACAATGTATGATACATGTAACCTATGAGGCATTTTTGGAGTTATGTGGAAACAGAAGCTCAAATTTGTGCCTGTTTTTATATTGAAGATATTAAAACTCAGTGAATAAAACTGATATGATGCTCGGCACAGCCTCGTATTGTATAACTTAACCCAACTCATTTAAGTCATTCAATATTAAACAGGCACTCATGTAAGCTCCTCCATATATTACTTCTGTGATACATTAAGCACATTTGATGATTGTATGCTGACGTGACGCGAGTTGTGTGATGTAAGCTCCTCCATATATTACTTCTATGATACATTAAGCACATATGATGATTGTATGCTGACATTGTGACACGAGTTGTGTGATGTAAGCTCCTCGCTATATTACTTCTGTGATACATTAAGCACATTTGATGATTGTATGCTGACGTGACACAAGTTGTGTGATGTAAGCTCCTCCATATATTACTTCTGTGATACATTAAGCACATTTGATGATTGTATGCTGACGTGACACAAGTTGTGTGATGTAAGCTCCTCCATATATTACTTCTGTGATACATTAAGCACATTTGATGATTGTATGCTGACGTGACACAAGTTGTGTGATGTAAGCTCCTCCATATATTACTTCTGTGATACATTAAGCACATTTGATGATTGTATGCTGACGTTGTGACACGAGTTGTGTGATGTAAGCTCCTCCATATATTACTTCTATGATACATTAAGCACATTTGATGATTGTATGCTGACGTTGTGACACGAGTTGTGTGATGTAAGCTCCTCCATATATTACTTCTATGATACATTAAGCACATTTGATGATTGTATGCTGACATTGTGACACGAGTTGTGTGATGTAAGCTCCTCGCTATATTACTTCTGTGATACATTAAGCACATTTGATGATTGTATGCTGACGTGACACAAATTGTGTGATGTAAGCTCCTCCATATATTACTTCTGTGATACATTAAGCACATTTGAAGATTGTATGCTGACGTGACACAAGTTGTGTGATGTAAGCTCCTCCATATATTACTTCTATGATACATTAAGCACATTTGATGATTGTATGCTGACGTTGTGACACGAGTTGTGTGATGTAAGCTCCTCCATACATTACTTCTATGATACATTAAGCACATTTGATGATTGTATGCTGACGTTGTGACACGAGTTGTGTGATGTAAGCTCCTCCATATATTACTTCTGTGATACATTAAGCACATTTGATGATTGTATGCTGACGTGACACGAGTTGTGTGATGTAAGCTCCTCCATATATTACTTCTGTGATACATTAAGCACATTTGATGATTGTATGCTGACGTTGTGACACGAGTTGTGTGATGTAAGCTCCTCCATATATTACTTCTATGATACATTAAGCACATTTGATGATTGTATGCTGACGTTGTGACACGAGTTGTGTGATGTAAGCTCCTCCATATATTACTTCTGTGATACATTAAGCACATTTGATGATTGTATGCTGACGTTGTGACACGAGTTGTGTGATGTAAGCTCCTCCATATATTACTTCTGTGATACATTAAGCACATTTGATGATTGTATGCTGACGTGACACGAGTTGTGTGATGTAAGCTCCTCCATATATTACTTCTATGATACATTAAGCACATTTGATGATTGTATGCTGACGTTGTGACACGAGTTGTGTGATGTAAGCTCCTCCATATATTACTTCTGTGATACATTAGGAAAATTTGATGATTGTATGCTGACGTTGTGACACGAGTTGTGTGATGTAAGCTCCTCCATATATTACTTCTGTGATACATTAAGCACATTTGATGATTGTATGCTGACGTTGTGACACGAGTTGTGTGATGTAAGCTCCTCCATATATTACTTCTGTGATACATTAAGCACATTTGATGATTGTATGCTGACGTGACACGAGTTGTGTGATGTAAGCTCCTCCATATATTACTTCTGTGATACATTAAGCACATTTGATGATTGTATGCTGACGTGACACAAGTTGTGTGATGTAAGCTCCTCCATATATTACTTCTATGATACATTAAGCACATTTGATGATTGTATGCTGACGTTGTGACACGAGTTGTGTGATGTAAGCTCCATATATTACTTCTATGATACATTAAGCACATTTGATGATTGTATGCTGACGTTGTGACACGAGTTGTGTGATGTAAGCTCCTCCATATATTACTTCTGTGATACATTAAGCACATTTGATGATTGTATGCTGACGTTGTGACACGAATTGTGTGATGTAAGCTCCTCCATATATTACTTCTGTGATACATTAAGCACATTTGATGATTGTATGCTGACGTGACACGAGTTGTGTGATGTAAGCTCCTCCATATATTACTTCTGTGATACATTAAGCACATTTGATGATTGTATGCTGACGTTGTGACACGAGTTGTGTGATGTAAGCTCCTCCATATATTACTTCTATGATACATTAAGCACATTTGATGATTGTATGCTGACGTTGTGACACGAGTTGTGTGATGTAAGCTCCTCCATATATTACTTCTGTGATACATTAAGCACATTTGATGATTGTATGCTGACGTTGTGACACGAGTTGTGTGATGTAAGCTCCTCCATATATTACTTCTGTGATACATTAAGCACATTTGATGATTGTATGCTGACGTGACACGAGTTGTGTGATGTAAGCTCCTCCATATATTACTTCTATGATACATTAAGCACATTTGATGATTGTATGCTGACGTTGTGACACGAGTTGTGTGATGTAAGCTCCTCCATATATTACTTCTATGATACATTAAGCACATTTGATGATTGTATGCTGACGATGTGACACGAGTTGTGTGATGTAAGCTCCTCCATATATTACTTCTGTGATACATTAAGCACATTTGATGATTGTATGCTGACGTTGTGACACGAGTTGTGTGATGTAAGCTCCTCCATATATTACTTCTGTGATACATTAAGCACATTTGATGATTGTATGCTGACGTGACACGAGTTGTGTGATGTAAGCTCCTCCATATATTACTTCTATGATACATTAAGCACATTTGATGATTGTATGCTGACGTGACACGAGTTGTGTGATGTAAGCTCCTCCATATATTACGTCTATGATACATTAAGCACATTTGATGATTGTATGCTGACGTTGTGACACGAGTTGTGTGATGTAAGCTCCTCCATATATTACTTCTGTGATACATTAAGCACATTTGATGATTGTATGCTGACGTTGTGACACGAGTTGTGTGATGTAAGCTCCTCCATATATTACTTCTGTGATACATTAAGCACATTTGATGATTGTATGCTGACGTTGTGACACGAGTTGTGTGATGTAAGCTCCTCGCTATATTACTTCTATGATACATTAAGCACATTTGATGATTGTATGCTGTCGTTGTGACACGAGTTGTGTGACGCTATATTACTACTATGATACATTGAGCACATTTGAGGATGTCATGCTGTCGTTGTGACATGAGTTGTGTGATAAACACAATCTTACATTCATGCTGGTTTATTATTTACTATTTGGCTCTTTGGCAAAAAAGGCAATAATTAGTTCAATCAGAACACTTGTTTAAGACCTTTTATAAATATTATACACATTTATTATGAGCCCACTTCGACGGAAAGTGGATATATTGCTTTGCATTTTTCGGTCTGTCAGTCGGTTCCATTTTTGGTTTCCCCTCTCTAAGTTGTTGAGTAAATTTTATTATTTTTTTTATGTGGTCACAATGTTTATAGTCATGTCAAGGTCAACTTTGATAACCAGCCTAACTGCTCCAAAAACACTAAAGTTGTGGCCCATGAATTGGTAAAAAACAAGAAGCACAAATATTGATGCAAACTCCGGATTGCAGATTGGTCACTTAATTCCACCGCAAAAAACTTATATCAAAAGGGCAAAAAATTTGGGAAAATACAAGACAGAGTTATATTTGGAATATGATTGTACAATCATCATTTTAACAGAAAATCTAAGTGAAAATGGGGGATAATTCAGGTAAAATATTTGGCAGAGTTATGGTGCTTGTCATATAACATGTGCCAAGTTTCAAAACATTAAAACTCAACACTGTGTTTAATTATATACAAGCAGGTCAAAATTATACTGGATAAATAAATCGAGATGCTAATTTCAATGCTAGATAAACACTTGAAGATTGCCATATGTCCCTTTAAAATCCAGCCTTCATAAAATCTCGGTAACTGTTTATGGTTAGGATGTATAAGTCAAGTTTGATAATCAACCTTACTGCCCCTGAAAATGGAGTTATGGCCCTTGAATTGGTAAAAAATAGTATAAAAATTATTAATATTAATGTGTCCCCGCTATTGCTTCACATATTAATAATTAACATTACTTTTGAGAAAGTTTACTATTCCAAGAGGCATAAATCTGGAATTACTGAGGCAATGGGGGCCAATTATCAAACTTGGCCGAGATGTTGTGCTCATATACAATTAATAAACTGAACTTGATGTCTATTTGATTCTAGCAAATTTTCAGGCTGACCGGAAATTCAAGATGGTCGCCAGGGCTATAAATAGAAAACTATAAGTGATATTGATATGGGACTTTTTCTAAAATGATCTGCATGACATTATGTCGGTCCCTTTCGAAAATCTTTTTCAATCGACATTAAACATGGCTGCGCGGCCATCTTTATTTACAGTTATATCGTAAAAGGTTGTAGCGATTACTCCTCTGAAACTACTGGACTGATTTTCAAGAAATTTTACAAGAATGTTGCTCTTGATATCTTGTTGATTCTAGAAAAAATTCAGGTCGGCTGGAATTTCAAGATGGCCATTACAGCTAAAAATAGAGATTTAGCTCTATCGATCAAAGATCAGCTGACCATGGGGCGGCATCTGTCGTCTGTCCATAAACTTTGTTTGTGATGACTACTCCTCTGAAACTACTGGACGGATTTTCATGAAACTTCACAAGAATGTTGCTCTTGATGTCTAGTTGATCCTAGCAAAAATTCAAGATTGCCACCTTGGCTAAAAGTAGATTTTAAGAATGCGATTTTGTGGCTACTTCTCAAAAACCATCAGTGATATTGATTTGGAACCTTTATCAAACTGACTGGCACAACAAGTGGTTGGTCCCAGCCAAAGTTCATTTTGATTGGATGTAAGACATGGAAGCCAGTGGCCATCTTTCTTTACATAGAGTTATAAAGGAAAATCTTGTTGAGACTACTCCTCTGAAGCTACTTGATGGTATTTCATGAAACTTGACAGGAATGTTTCTCTTGATGTCTAGTTGATCCTAGCAAAAGTGTGATTTTGTGGCAACTACTTCTCAAAACATAAGTGATATTGATTTGGAATCTTTATCAAAATGACTGGCACGACAAGTAGTTGGTCCCAACCAAAGTTCATTTTGATTGGATGTCAAACATGGAAGCCAGCGGCCGCCATCTTTCTTTACATAGAGTTATATAGGAAAAACTTGTGGCGACTACTCCTCTGAATCTACTTGATGGATGTTCATGAAATTGCACAGGAATGTTGCTCTTGATGTCTAGTTGATCCTAGAAAAAATTCATGTCGGCTGAAAATTCAAGATGGCCTCCACGGCTAAAAGAAACCCACTCTCGTTATGTAGCAACTAGGCCCATTGTTGTCATACATCCTCAATATGTAAATCACTAGGCCCAGTGCTATCATCCATCCTCTATTTCTAAGCAACTAAGCACATTGTTGTTATGCATTCTCCATATGTAAATAAATAGGCCCAATGCTGTCATCCATCCTCCATATGTAAACAACTATGCCCATTGCTATCATCCATCCTCTATATGTAGGCAACTAGGTCCACTGCTGGCATCCTTCCTCCATATGTAGGCAACTAGGCCCATTGCTATATCCATCCTCTATATGTAATCATCTAAGCCTATTGCTAACATCCATCCTCTATATGTAAGCAACTAGGCCCATTGCTGTCGTCCATACTCCATATGTAAATAAATAGGCACATTGCTGTAATCTATCCTCTACATGTAAGCAACTAGGCCCATTACTGTCATCCAAATAAATAGGCCCATTGCTGTCATCTATTCACCACACAGGGGCGTCCGCGGCCGAGTGGTTAATGTCTCTGACTTAAAATCACTTGCCCCTCACTGCTGTAGGTTCGATCCCTCAGGGGCCTAGGTATCTTTATGTGAGGAAGCTATCCAGCTGGCTTGCGGAACGTTGGTGGTTCTACCCAGGTGCCCGCCCGTGCACGAAAATTGCCCGGAGGGGCACCTGGGGTCTTCCTCCACCAATGGAAGCTGGAAAGTCGCCATATGACCTTAGCTGATAGTGCGACTATAAAATCCAATTCAATCAAAAGCAACTTGAATAATAAAGAAAAAATGCACACATAAATAGGGTTGTGTATAACATAAGCAACGTTGTTACTGAAGATAACAACAGCTTGGGCATTAGATGCAGGAGAGCTTT
The DNA here is from genome assembly GCA_037043455.1 of Cyrtodaria siliqua. NCBI lineage: Eukaryota > Metazoa > Mollusca > Bivalvia > Adapedonta > Hiatellidae > Cyrtodaria > Cyrtodaria siliqua. Next base: position 33,740 of record JAWPHD010001852.1, on the reverse strand, counting down.
ATAGGCAGTTATTTACCAACTGGGCCATATATACTGAAAGTGTACGGGTACGTTATATGCGGCCATTAGTCAAATGATATAGGCCTATATTAGGACTTTTCTTTGGAAAGAAGATTAAAACAGCACATAACACACTTATTTTTTTCGCTTCAAAGTATCATTATTGACAGAAAACTCGTTTGTCTCAAGCCGGTGAGCAAACAAAGGCTGTTAAATGTTGCAATACAGAACTGAAATGGTTCAACATTTATAAGCAGAATATCGGCAGCCAACCTTCCTTGAAGCCCTCTTAATAACATATTTACAAATATAAAACAAGTAAATGTAAGTTATCGAAGCATGTCAAAGCAGGCTTCATAATCCCTACTTGTTACTTTTATATTATAGTATGAGTTACTCCCATTTTATGGCACTAGTATTCAGTAGTGTATATATAATACATAACGCATATTACACAATCCGATTTGAAAGGCCAGTAGAATCAATATATTTTAAAAGGGAGTGAGGAACTTGTTCGTCCAGTTTTGAGTGTAAGTGGTCACTGTTTCCATTAATAAAGTCCCACCTTTCTGTTCTAACACATTAACTTAGGCACTGTTCTAGAAGATGTCAAGGGAGTAGCATCTCCTTTACACTACTCAGTTGTAGATGTCAAGGGAGTAGCATCTCCTTTACACTACTCAGTTGTAGATGTCAAGGGAGTAGCATCTCCTTTACACTACTCAGTTGTTTATAATAGGGAGTAGCATCTCCTTTACACTACTCAGTTGTTTATAATAGGGAGTAGCATCTCCTTTACACTACTCAGTTGTTTATAAAAGGGAGTAGCATCTCCTTTACACTACTCAGTTGTTTATAATATTTAGTTTTGCAAATACCGACTAAGATAGTCGATAGCTATGTATCAACCTGGCTTTTAAAGTTCCATTGTCTGGTAAGATATTTGTTTAAAGACTTTAAACTAACCCGCCAAATAATGGCAAAATTACGCTACAAAACCGTTTTATCAAAACTCTAGTATCCAGGTGTTCAGGTCATATAATAACGTATATGTGCCGATTAAAAGTTTTGGTTTATTCACAGGTTTTAAAAATTCCTGGGATTGAATATGCGTAAAATAAATTATGAGTTAATAATTCAACGCTCCAGTTTTGGCATTTGGCTTGGCTGGTTAAAGTGGTTTATATTAATTGTGTCTAATCGACATAAAACATACATATGCTTTGGGTACATGAGCATAGATATACATATATAGAGTATCCATCATAACTGCTTTCTACCCATGTAATTAACAATGTGTAAAAACAAACTAGATTCTGCATTTAGATTTGATTTTCACTTTTTACCCCTTTCAAGCATTTGTATTAATATATTTAATGATGTAGAGTTTTTAATATCAAGTTGAATACTATTCCATACCAAAGTTTCAAAATATGATAAACTCCCTTTGAATAGTTTGTTGTGATTGTACTAGAGCACAGTTTTGTCCTTTCTCTAACTTAAGCTGTACATGTAGTTTTTCTTTTTCAAAATACCTACCTTGGGATATCTCTGAAATATTGATGGAATTAATGTTGTATAACAATGTATTGTAGGCAAATTTGTGATTTCCTTTCTGTATAATTTTATCTGTATCGGGTGTGGAATGAACATCTTGAAGGCAGTCAATGTGACACTTTTTTATTTCAAATAATCAAAGACATCGGCATGATAATGATAAACTTCCATCTACCTATAAATAGCATTTGCAAAGGTATACAAGAAGAAATATTTAAAAAAAAAAAGAAGTGAAACAAATAAAACAAAAATTCAATGCAATTATTAAAGAAGTACGAGGGCTGTGCAAATAATACGTGGACTTTACTCATTTTTTTGACGTAAACCATTAAGATTCATATATGTAATCTAACTCAAAAGAAATCAAATGATTTCAACAAAATATCGATACCATGTCTTGTTACGCTGCAAAGAATGATCTTAATAGGTACGGAGCAGTCAAAAATGTGACGTCATTATTTCGGGAATGAGTATCAAGAGGGCATCGTCGGATAACCCCGTGTGATTTGTTCCGTTACTCTGTGATGAATGGAGTATAACATAATCAATCAAACGTGGGTTTCGACGATGGGGAATGAGTAATTGAAAGGAAATTCGTCTGTAAAAAGGCATACACTGAAACATGGCTTGGCCTCATTAGCCTGTCCTGGCCTGGCCTAAGATAAATTGGTCCCTTGGGGCTAGTTTAGGTCAGGCCAAGGAGTCATGGGTTCAAAACTGGGGTTAATGTTTGCATATCCAAGGTAATTTATGTTATTTCTACACGGTCAGTGGCTCACATTAAGGTTAGCACCTCTCTCATGGGACAATGCAGCTGTATGGAGTAGGTTAGGAATTGTACACCTTGTGAGGGTCATTCAAACTTAAACTTCGATATTTATCATGTTGAAACAACGAATTTTTATCTTCATATGATAGAATGCAACCAGTTTATGATGTAATGGAAACATGTTTTTATTAATATGAAATAGACAATTGACATGGAATAATGGAAAAAAATATAATTTCTAAGCAAATAACTTCAAGCGCTTAATGCAACAATCACATGATTATAGCATTTAAAACATATCCCTTGTTGTTGTTGGCATAATTACAGTGCGTTTTATATTTTGAACTTTGAACAAGTTCACATGAACCAAATGCATATGAAGTTGCAATCCTCTGGAACAATAATCTGGTGTTAATAATTTGTCTCCTTTAAATCCTAAATCTCTTTAAAGAGACATCTCTCTGGCTTAAAGAGACATCTCTCTAGCTTAAAGAGACATCATTAGCTTAAACAGACATCTCTCTAGCTTAAAGAGACATCTCTCTAGCTTAAAGGGACATCTCTCTTGCTTAAAGAGATATCTTTCTAGTTCAAAGAGACATCTCTCTAGCTTAAAGGGACATCTCTCTAGCTTGCAGAGACATCTCTCTAGCTTAAAGGGACATCTCTCTAGCTTGAAGAGACATCTCTCTAGTTTAAAGCAACATCTCTCTAGTTTAAAAGAGACATCTCCCTAGCTTAAAGAGACATCACTCTAGCTTAAAGGGACATCTCTCTAGCTTAAAGAGACATCTCTCTAGTTTAAAGAGACATCTCTCTAGTTTAGAGACATCTCTGATGCTTAAAGGGACATCTCTCTAGCTTAAACGGACACCTCTCTAGCTTGAAGATGCATTTTTCTAGTTTAAAGAGACATCTCTCAGTTTAAAAAGACATCTCTTTAGCTTAAAAGGATATCTCTCTAGCTTAAGGAGACCTCTCTCCAGCTTAAAGGGACATCTCTTTAGCTTCAAGAGACATCTTTCTAGTTTAAAGAGACACCTCTCTAGTTTAAAGAGACATTTCTCTAGTTTAAAGAGACATCTCTCTAGTTTAAAGGGACATCTCTCTAGTTTAAAGAGACATCTCTCTAGTTTAAAGAGACATCTTTCCAGCTGAAGGGACATCTCTGTAGCTTAACGAGACATCTCTCTAGTTTAAAGAGAAATCGCTCTAGTTTAAAGAGACAGCTCTCTAGTTTAAAGAGACATCTCTCTAGTTTAAAGTTACATCTTTCTAGCTTAAAAGGACACCTTTGTAGCTTAAAGAGACATCTTTCTAATTTACAGGGACATCTCTAGCTTAAAGAGACATTTCTCTAACTTAAAGAGACATATCTCTAGAGTTTAAAGAGACATCTCTCTAGCTTAAAGAGACATCTCTCTAGTTTAAAGAGAAATCACTATAGTTTAAAGAGACATCTCTATAGTTTAAATAGACATCCTTCTAGCTTAAAGGGGATGTAGCGACACAGCCAAACAAGCTCAATTATTGAGAGTTCTCAAAAAAATGGAAAAAGTTGAAAGAATTATCAAAATCGGATGATAAATAAAAAAAAATATGACCATTTAAAGATTGTTCTAAAACAAATATGGGAGCCGCCATTTTTAGAATAATGACGTCATAGTTCTATATTATTATATATGGAATATTGATAAATATCATTTAAAACGAAGAAAATCACTGCAAATGAATGCATTTTTTACTGGTCATATAAAGCATTATTGCCATTAAGTATTACTTATTTTTCATACAGTTGCTGTCATTTTTTCCCTATAAATCAGTAAATTGTCATATTTATAAATATTCCATATATGGTCATTTAGAACCGTGATGTCATAGCTCTCAAAATGGCAGCTTCCATATTCGTTTTACCTGGAACTTCAAATGATCATATCTTCTTTGTTTATTATCCGATTTTGTTAATTCTTTCACCCTTATTCAAGTTTTCCAGAACTCTCAATAATAAAGATGGTTCGGTTGTGTCGCTACATTCCCTTTAAAGGGACATCTTTGTAGCTTAAAGAGACATCTTTCTAGTTTACAGAGACATCTCTCTAGCTCAAAGAGACATTTCTCTAACTAAAAGAGACATATCTCTAGAGTTTAAAGAGACATCTCTCTAGCTTAAAGAGACATGTCTCTAGATTAAAGAGACATCTCTCTAGCTTAAAGAGACATCAACGTCCGTCCTTAACTTTTGCTTAAATGACGTCTTTGCATAAACCGCATAAACCGCCTGGCTGATTTTAACCAAACTTCACATGGATGATCCTGAGGTCAACGCTGTCAAATTTATATGAATTAGGTCAATGAGACTTCCAAGATGGTCGCCATTACCATATATGGTCAAGACAGCTTATTTTCAAGAACCGCTGAACATATTTTGACAGTTTTTAGCTCGACTATTCGAAGAATAATAGAGCTTATGTAATCACGTCGGCGTCCTACATAAAGGTTTACGTGTAAGCTGTGTTTACAAGTCTATATCTCTTACATTTCTTATCCTGGCACAACCAAATTAATTTGGCCATGGGCTTCCTTATAACATTATCTTAAGGGGTGCATACGCAATTTTGGTTCCTGTAACCCATGGGCTCCCATGGAACCCAAATTATGATAGCCCTTAAAATATGTCTGTTTCACATCAAATTTTGCGTGTAAGCTGTGTTTACAGGTCTATATCTCTTATTTTTCTTGTCCTATTTTGTAATTTGAAATGGTACATTCTTGGTGCCACTTAAATAATAAAAAACACACACTAATTTGTAGATCAGTATTACGATAATAACACCTATGCGTTGTTGTTTTGCACCTGCGTTTAAAATTACGTCTCGGGGGGGTTAACATCTTTGTTGGCGTTTAAAACGATGTCTTAACGGTTGACGTACAGGACGTCAGAGGTTTATTTTAAGAAATATAAATCGCAATGAATGTGCAACGTTAAAGGGACGCACAGTATGAAACAATACGAAAAAATAGAGGATTTTTTAATAGCAATTGCATGGATAAACAAGTACCCTATGTAGATCTATGACTATGTAGATCTCTGGTAATTGATACAATTATTATTAATAACAGTGGTTACTGTTAGGCCTTATATTGGCCTATGCATCAATTTGAAAAATGAAAAATAAAAATAAACGATAAAGCGAAAAAGGGTGGGGAGAGTTTTAGGCTCATGGATGTAGTGTTCTAATGTCAATAATTATGTACTGCTCCGCCTATATCTACCGTCGCGAATATCATAATGGTCCAGTGTAAATGTTGAATGCATGCGCTAGTCGTGATTATTGAGTCAGCGATTGTTGTGGTTTTAAAGTGTCTAAACAATATTTCTGGTGTTCAGTTAACCATCCCTTATGCACCCCCGGTATCCAGATAAAACCACGTCGAATCGATACGACGAACACCTGCCAGAGAAACTATTTGCTAGTTGAGTTTAAAAAGTCTTTGTTTTGGACATGTAAAGGTATTTTCCATTCGTTTTTTCGCACTATTCTTAGAACCCCCACCCACCCCCACCACACCCCAAATTCATGTTCATTTTATCATTTTTTGTTAAAGGCCTTCTTCATGACCCCTGCATTGTTTCAGGTGCCATATCGCTCAAATCACTAGAACAGTGGCAGAAAAACAATAAACATGCCTACAGAATTTGCAGCAACTCTGCAGTTCTGCAGGTGAAAAGGTTCTATGCCCATTCTCCATATTTTATCTCGATGTAAATGGAGGATGAGCCTGGCATGTTCATTCCTGTTAGGCGCCATATAACCTTTCATGTGTTGGTGCACCTTAAAACCCCAATTCAATTCAATTGGCAGTAATTGTATAGTTCAACAATTAAATAAGAAATCATTTGGCGTTCAGTAAGTGATGCAATCGGTATTGAAACATCATTTCAGTCGTACCGCAGCACTGTATCTCGATAGTTCGAGTCTGATTTCTTCCGAGAACGATTTTGATCAACATGTTTTTGTGTTTAACTAGCAAGACAAATGTATAACAAAAAGGCATTTGAAAGTTTAAGTCACGTAGAGCTTGTTTAAATAGCAAACCAGGGGGAAATGGGAATAATGGATACGACTTACGACGGGTTATGATACGACCACACTCGGAGTACAAAACACAAATGATACTCGGAGTATAATATTCACGTATTTAAGCTCTTATATGAAATGAAAAGTATTTGATAGCATGTTTAGCCAGAGTTTTTGAGATGACGAGTTGTCCGTCGTCCGACCGTCCGTTCGCCGGTCGTTAATTTACGCCTTGTTACATGATAGAGACTTCGTATTTAATCCTATCTTTAACAAACTGTGTCAGTGTATATATCTCAATGAAAGCTCGGAGCAGTTCGAAAACCAGTCAGTTGGTGCGCCTTAAAACCCCAATTCAATTCAATATTAATAAAAGCTCGGCCACGTTCGAAAACCAGCTATATCGGACCAGTAACAGCAGACTTATGTCTCCTTAAATTATGCAAAAATGTCTCATTCAGCCTTGTGAACACTCTAACATCTTCATTTTGTATTTGATCTTTACTAAACTTTGCCAGTGCCTTTATATCAATGAAAACTCGGTCAAGTTCAAAAACTAGCCAGATCAAATTAGAAACACCAGAGTTATGGCCCTTGTTTTTTCTGAAAAATATCATATTAAGCCTTGTGAACACTAACTCCTTTATGTTGTATATGATCTTCACGAAACTTGGCCAGAGTGTTGATATCAATGAAAGCTCAAATGAGTTTGAAAACCAGCCAGATCCTACCAATAACACCAGAGTTATGGCCCTTTTTCAACATTTGGTAATGTACACTGGAAACCCTAGAGGTCATGGGTTCAAATCTCACTGGACCAGGAGGCATACATATATGTTATATTTTTATTTATGTGTTCTCTTAAGAAACCTTGGCTCGCGGGTTTGCATTTGCATACCTAATAATTCAAGCATAGCTGTGTGGGCATTTCAAATGAAACTGAAGCGCATTAATTATGAGGGTTTTCCCTGGTATGTTATTTTTTGCGTCATTATCAAAATTACTGTCGTCTAAGTTACATGCATATTACCATCGTAGCGCTTCCGTGGCAGTGATGACAATACAGTGCGTTTGAAACTGGTCCCTCGCCGCTGCAGGTTCGAATTTCACTGGGAGCTTGACTTGTACATTAAGTCAGGAAATGAGGATTCTTGCGGATGGCTAGGTACATAGTTCTAGTACTACGTAGCCCAGGACACAATTCAACCAACCGACCGACCGATCAACCAACCAACCATCTGGCACAGAAATCAGAAACATATACAGTGACCTATAGCAACACAACCTTTAGCATTGAATTTGCAATTAGTGCACGTGCACCTCATCAACAGAGTACAAGCAAGGTTTTACGCAAGCGTAAAAAAGCTGCCGATAAGTAAATAAACATGAATGTTGGCCTGTGAACTGTTTAGGAAATCAAACAATTGCTTTTGGTGTACTTTGAAATAATTATTGAAATTATGTTATCAATTAAGCTGAAATAAGTGTTGTTATTTTAAATTATCAAAAGCAATAACTACACAATGAATGCATCAATATTGTTTATTTTGAAACCTGGCCAAGGTCAAATGAAAATCGATACAAATTAGAAATCCTTTTTTTTTAAAGTGACTGGACAAGGTGAAACCTTTTTATTTATAAATTAAAAGGGGCCTTAATTTTAACAAAATGCAAAGCTTTATGTAATGTGACTCTTTGTTGTGATCTAGGAAAACGTCATTTCAGCAAGTAAAACGGTAACCTTTTAAGTTATAATTGATCAGTTCCCTGTCACATTAGTGTACTATGCTCTGTTAACAAACGCATTAAACTCGAGAAGAAATATGGCTCAGGCCATTAGAGCCAAATGGCTCCAATTTCTCCAATTTGGCTCCAACTTTTTCATTTGGCGCAAGTGGTGGCGCATGAAAACAAGAGGCCCAAGAGGGCCTGTGGACGCTCTACTTGCTAATATGGCTCTTATAACATTGACCAATGAAGCGAGTGACTATCGTCTTAAAGAGGCAAAATATAGCATTTTTAAATCAAGAGTCATAACTTTGCCATTACTGGTCTGATCTGGCTGGTTTTCCAAGTTGGCCAGTAGCGATAATAAAAATCAAAAAATAAATCAAAAGAAAAAAAAAAAAAAAAAAAAAAAAAAAAAATTATAAAAATAATAAAAGAAAATAAAAATTTAAAAAATCTAGTAAAGTTTGGTAAAGATCAGAAGAAAAATGAAGGCCCTGTTGCCTTATATATAGCATATTTAACGAAATCAAGGGCCATAACTCCGCTGTTACTGGTCTGATTTGGCTTGTTTTCGAACTTGTCCGAGCTTTTATTGACACTAACAATCTGGTAAAGTTTGGTAAAGATCGGATAAAAAATGAACGTCCTATCATCTTAACGAGGCAAAATATAACATTTTTAACTAAATCAAGGACCATAACTCCGCTGTTACTGGTCCGATTTGGCTGGGTTTTAAACTTGTCGGAGCTTTTATTGACATTAACAATCTGGTAATGTTTGGTAAAGATCGGATGAAAAATAAAGGCCCTATCATCTTAACGAGGCAAAATATAGCATTTTTAACTAAATCAAGAGCCATAACTCCGCTGTTACTGGTCTGATCTGGCTGGTTTTCGAACTTGTCCGAGCTTTCATTGACATTATCAATCTGTTAAAGTTTGGTAAAAATCAGATGGAAAAAAATGAAGGCCCTATCATCTTAACGAGGCAAAATATAACATTTTTAACTAAATCAAGGGCCATAACTCCGCTGTTACTGGTCCGATCTAGTTGATTTTCAAATTTTCTCGAGCTTTTATTGATATTAACAATCTGATAAAGTTCGGTAAAGATCGGATGAAAAATGGAGGCCCTATCGTCTTAACGAGGCAAAATATAGCGTTTTTAACAAAATCAAGGGCCATAACTCCGTTTTAACTGGTCCGAACTGGCTGGTGTTCGAACTTTTCCGAGCTTACATTGATAGTAACAATCTGGTAAAGTTTGGTAAAGATGAGGTGAAAGATGAAGGCCCTATCGTCTTAACGAGGCAAAATTTAGCACAAGGGCCATAATTCTGCCGATACTGGTCCGATCTTCCTGTCCGAGCTTTCATTGATATTAACAACCTGTTAAAGTTTGGTAAAGATTGGATACAGATTGAAGGCCCTATCGTCTTAACGAGAAAAATTTAACAGACGGGCGGGCGACGGACGACTCGTCATCCCATAAGCTCTGCTGGTCTTCGACCAGTAGAGCTCAAAATTGGCCAGAGGAGGCCCTGTTAACGTTGCGTTTATACCAGTCAAGTGTTTTAGACTAGTTCATTAGGAATTGAAGTTGTAATGTTTGCTTATCATCAGCTGCAAGATTCACAGTCTGAATACGAAACACATGTAAGGATCAGCTGCTAGCAACCTAGTAGTAACTCGCATACAGCTACAAGCCGTAATGTGCAAAACTTGTTGTTATGGTGTATTGTAATGTGCATAATGTGTTGTAATGTGCAAAACGTGTTGTTATTTTCATTACATTATTTACATATTTCCTTTTTAAAGTGATGAATTTTAATGTTTTTATTCAAAATGTCTACGGGGGTATGGGTGGGGGAGTGACCTGCTAATACCATCCCACCCACTTCACCTCAATTAACACCCCTCCCCCTTTTAAAAACCTGGCTAAGCGCTAGCGGATCCAGGATGGTGCGCCCCTAAAAATTCCGGATCATACATGTATGTCCATGTTACTGTAGATAAAATATCAAACAATTTCGATGCACGCCCTCAGTATAAAAAACATTCACGCTCGCTTCGCTCGCTCGACGCATAATGGCTAATGAGTGGTTTAATTAACACATTGTTAAATCCTTTTATTTGAAAATGGACTTTTTTGCCCTATCAATGCACTACCGCAACCGTTTTATGAGGCTAGGAACGGACCCGAAAATTGACCAAAATATTACGCCGCCCCCTAAGCTGAAATCCTGGATCCGCCCCTGCTAAGGGCCTGTTCAAAAAAAAAGTCATATAATATTATATGTTTGCAACAAGTACAACAATCATTACATGTATCTAATGATCGATTTGAATTGTTTTTTAAAGGGTCGTCAACACACCACTTTATTTAGCCACCCATAGAGGGGACGGAATATATATGAATCCTGGAATCTCGCCATATTCCTACCATGGAATACATTCCTATAGTTGTTTAACGTGCTAGAGGAAAACACGTAATTTAAGTATACATAGTTTTTATGTGTTGGTTAGCAACACTTAGTGTCATCTTTTATTTTTGGATTTCTGCAAAAGAACTACCAAGTTACCTTTTTTGCTGTCAAAATAATCTGTAACACACATTCCCGCTTTTCCCAACTATTCAGTACTCGCAACAACTGTTGACTGCACATACGACTTTTGACTACTGTAAGAAAATAGCTTTTTTACGCAGTGTAAGCATTTCGAAACTGCTACACGCATATACATAATTATTAATATGCTCGAGGCGACACAGGTATTGCGTAGGACTATTTCGGAATTGCCCAAGGGGTGAAATATACCAAGTGTCCCTGCGCAATTCGGGAATGCATTGGATAGTAGGAATCCGCGCCGAGATTTGAAAAGGAGGATATGAATTCTTAATTCCATATGCGTATTTGCTTTATCCATCCTTGATGAACACATAAAATACATCCTAGTAGCTAGGCGTAGGAACATTTCATTTATTGGGGGTGGGGGCCACCACTTTGAACACTGGGGTGGGGCGGGCCTCCGCCCACCGGCTCCTACGCCTATGGAATATGGCAATAATACTGAATCCTATAATAATCACCATTGTTCGTTTTATCCGTACTCCGACTTCGTCCGTATCACCATTTTCTTACATCCGCCGTCAACCGTACGCTTAAATTGTGACACCACACATAGATCACGAAATACTTAATTCATGCTCGGGTTTTTTAAAGCATGCAAACTATGTTGTTATCTAGAGGAAGGATGGGTGTCTGTAAATTCGTTAAAATCGCTAATAAACAAAGAAGGAAACAGTTTTCTGCAATTTAGAAGGACGTTATCAACAGACTTTCGCATTAAAAAGCTGTTATTATAACTAATAATATACCAAACTCCATACATTTATTTTTTAAGAGTGTAAATATTAACCAACAAATATCGCTCAAAAGTCCGATTACGTGTCCACAAACATTACTTTTTAGACACATCTAGGAAATATTTTCACTGGCGGAAGATTGGCGTTCGTCGTATCGATCCGACGTGGTTTGATCCGGATACCGGGGGTGCCGGGAAGTTTGAAACCAGTCATGTCTGACTCTCACCCACCCCATCCCTCCTTCCACCACACATCCCGACCGCATTTTAAACCTGTTATAAGAGATATTGTTAGCCAGTATAGCGCCTTATTCTTTCTTTTTATTTTATTTCTTTCTTCTATCTATTTCTCTTTCTTGTTTGCATAGATCTATGTTGTTTGTCGTTTGTTGGTGTTTTAAACATTTGTTGTATGTTGTTGGTGTTGTTGTTGTTTTTGTTTGACAAAATCCCCTTAGTACCTGTAGGTGGAGTGTTAACATTCTGGAGAGCCTGAGGGGAACATTTCTTGGCAGGGCTTTATATGAATACACAATTTGTATGATATTAAAGGAATGGAATACTGCACTTGAGCAGTAAATACTGCAATTGAGCAGCAAGCAAAAGAGTTATTTCATATTGTCAAATATAGTTTTATATTCACTACCGGCATTACGTTTTTAATGTAAAAAAAAAAGCAACTTAATTTCAAAAACACTTTAAATTTATATCTTTTCTAACTTAGAAAATGAGCTACAGTTTTTGAAAATGGGTCAAGTATTTTAGGAAATGCTGTCGTTTACAATACTGTAGTGTACAGTAAAGCATGTCAGTTTGCCGGGTCAATATTTTTCGAAACACATTTCCCCCCCATAAAGTTGGTATGAAAGTTATAGTAGGCTTTATTGAATTTTAAAAGTTATAGTGAGTTAGAAAAAAAAGGAGAGAAGAAGCTACCAAGGGCGGATCCAGGGGTGGGCCGAAGCCTGTGTGAGCCCACACCCCGCCCCATAAAACCTGCAACAACAAAACAAAAAACATGTTGTTTTTTTGAAGAAGAAACAGGGGTTATTTTTCCCTTTTTTATTGGGGAATTTGTTTACGCCCCCATCCCTCCCTCAAAATAAAGGCCTACTTGCAAGTTACGCGCCACCTAACATGAAATCCTGAATCCGTCCATGACTTCACAATACTTAACCTATGTAGTCGCCATCAATTATGATTGACCAGTGTCAGAATAATGTAACTGGGGGCATCATGTCTACTACGGCGTGGTTTTCCAGTGTGGCAGCACTATAATGAAACCATTGAGTTCGCTGCTTCAAGTAGACATATCATCACATCCATGGATATACAGGTACATCACACAACAACATATAGATAAAAGTCCAGACATTGTGATATCGTCGGGTTGAACACCTGTCGTAGGTGGAGGGACTATACTCCTTAGAAATACACACACACACACACACACACACACAAGGTTATCGTTAGTTTGTTTTAGAATAATGTATGATTCTTTTACATTAAGTAAAATCCCGTGTTTATATAATGAACCAGTACAAATGCAGGATCGTAGCTGCTGAAGCACATCGGTAGAAATTTGGGCAGGTAACAAAAGTTGAATAGGTACTTGAATGAAATCTCAAATAAAAACCATGACTTTTCAAATAATTAAAGGTCTTATCTCCGTCCAATCTCATTAAAATCAGACCCTTTATCAAGCTACGATACTCTACACTACTAAGGCGGAGAGTATCAAAGCGTAATAAGGATTTGATTTTAATGAGATTGATGTCGAACGTTTATACATATATTAGACTGGCTATGTCCTTATGTCTGTTCATGAGTATAATACATTAGACTGGCCATGTCCTTATGTCTGTTCATGAGTATAATACATTAGACTGGCTATGTCCTTATGTTTGTTCATGTTTATACATATATTAGACTGGCTATGTCCTTGTTCATGTTTATACATACATTAGACTGGCTATGTCCTTATGTTTGTTCATGTGTATACTACATTAGACTGGCTATGTCCTTGTTCATGTGTATACATACATTAGACTGACTATATCCTTATGTTTGTTCATGTGTATACTACATTAGACTCACTATGTCCTTATGTTTGTTCATGTTTATACATACATTAGACTGACTATGTCCTTATGTTTGTTCATGTTTATACATACATTAGACTGGCTATGTCCTTATGTTTGTTCATGTGTATACTACATTAGACTGGCTATGTCCTTGTTAATGTGTATACTACATTAGACTGGCTATGTCCTTATGTTTGTTCATGTTTATACTGCATTAGGCTGGCTATGTCCTTGTTAATGTGTATACTACATTAGACTGGCTATGTCCTTATGTTTGTTCATGTGTATAGTACATTAGACTGGCTATGTCCTTATGTTTGTTCATGTGTATACTACATAAGACTGGCTATGTCTTTATGTTTGTTCATGTGTATACTACTTGAGACATACATAAGACTCGCTATGTCCTTATGTTTGTTCATGTTTATACTACATTAGACATACATAAGACTCGCTATGTCCTTATGTTTGTTCATGTGTATACTACATTAGACTGGCTATGTCCTTATGTTTGTTCATGTTTATACTGCATTAGACTGGCTATGTCCTTGTTAATGTGTATACTACATTAGACTGGCTATGTCCTTATGTTTGTTCATGTGTATACTACATTAGACTGGCTATGTCCTTGTTAATGTGTATACTACATTAGACTGGCTATGTCCTTATGTTTGTTCATGTTTATACTACATTAGACTGGCTATGTCCTTATGTTTGTTCATGTTTATATTACTTGAGACAACTCAAGCTCTCATCAAATCAAATAGTCTGCATTGAGTCCCCTTGAATTATTGGCTTCAAATATAAGTGGTTCAGAGCTATTCAGAAAACAACTGATAAACATGTTTAGGCTGTAATATTTCATTTTGATTCTGAATTCAAAGAAGTAATCTATAACCACTGAGACCACAGCCAGTCGAACACACAAAAATATACTATATAGAAACGATAATGATACTTTATAAAGCACGAACGCGTTGGAATAAGGGAATTAACTGTGAGCATACATACTACAGTGAACTATACTGGTTGTCTCCCTTGGACTACTTTCTCCAATGTGTAAGGTGGCATGTGGCATGTACGGTGTCCGGTTGGGGCCAGATACAATGTCGCAGTGTCGTGGGCGACAATGCGATGCCCGACAACGCGACATCGCGACATGATATGCGACATTGCGATACGACATCGCGACATTGCGACACGCATTGTCGTAATGTCGCCCACGACAATGCGACATTCTTACAATTGTCGTAATGTCGCCAACGACAACGCGACATTATTCAATTGTCGTAATGTCGCGATGTCGTTGGCGACATTACGACAATTGAAAGAATGTCGCATTGTCGTGGGCGACATTACGACAATGTGACTAAATGTCACGACAACGCGACGCCCGACAATGCGACATCGCGATACGACATCGCGACATTGCGATACGACATCACGACATAACTGTCGCGATGTCGTATCGCAATTTCGCGATGTCGAAGCGCAATGTCGAGTTGTCGTATCGCAATGTCGCTGTCGTATCGCGATCTCGCGATCTCGCGCATTGTCGCCCACGACATTGTATCTGGCCCCAACCGGACACCGTAGGCATGGAGTTGTCGTCGCGATAATTCAGCCAAGTTTATAATCATAGATGTATTTCTAATTCGAAAAGTTTCACTACAACTAAAACTGCATTACAAAACGTTCATAAAATGAAAATTGAACGTATTCGATCTTAGTTTGTTCACATTTGAAACATTATGCAGGGTACCCGTCATTCATCTTTTCGACTGTGTTCCTAAATTGCATTTATATAAGTATGGTTTTGAACAAAATATAACGCTATAAAAAGCTAGAAATTATAAACTAACTTCAACAAAACAGTTTTAATATATTCACAGGTACATAAAGATACGATATGACACGCCTTTAAATAAAGGAAATCGTATCTTGTATTGGGCTCCTTTGCATCCTGGGCACAAAAAGGTATCCCCGTGCAGGGTTCTTTTATGATCGTGCAAAATCATACATGCACCCATCTGCAACATGTGTCACACTGACCCCGGTTAAAAATGGTCAAATATGGGTGAAAAGTATCAACAACTGTGTTTCCATAAAACACTTTCTTTAGCGACTCCGTGACCGAATGGTTAACGACGTTGCGTTGTAAACCTTCGCCTCTCACCGCTGTGGGTTCGAATCCAATTGCTCGACTTCTAAGCGATGAAGTGTCGATTCTTATGGATGGCGGGAGGTGTACAGTACTGGTTCTACCCAGGAAAGTGTGTGGTCTGCCTCCACCACAAAAAAATCGACCGTCATATATAACCTTACATGTGCTGAAAATGACGCAAAACACAATACAAAGCAGAATTATTCTGTGTACAGTACTTTAAGACTGAAACAAATATGAAAGCGTTTGAGGGGTGATGACTTTTTTGCATAACTTTTGTTCCAGGCAATAGACTTTGAACATTTTAGCCACGTGATATGTGTACTGACACTGATTCTCCCAGTGCTGAAGAACATTGTATTTTTAAAGTAGCTATCCCGCCAACTACAGTCACATTTTACAACATATGTATGTACCGTTTTTAAACCCACTGACGCCTAGGTATATAATTATATAACTTACACATTTTGAAAATTCCAACTCTACACGCAGTATAAACGGCTATCACCAGCCAGACCAAACCCCAAAACTGGAACATTGAATCAAGAGTTTACCACTTACGCATATTCAATCACGGGTATTTTAAAACCCCGATAGTAAACCTATACTTTTAATCGGTATATATTCATTATTATACCACCTAAACAGCTGGATAGAGTTTTGTGTAATTTTGTCGTTATGTGGCGGGTTCGTTTCTTTAAATCAATGATATCAGGCTATGGGAGCCTGTACGGTGGAAACAACTGATTTGAGCAAAACATGGCGGATTTAACACGTCAAAATCACATGGTGGGTGAACATAAATCCGTAAGTTGATTTATATATCCTTTTTAAAACTTTGTTTTCGATGCCGAATGTTGTTATGAATAAACCTGAATTGAATGCATACAGTAGAAAACGTCTACATGCCCAAATCAACGGGAAATCTTGGTTGAATCTATGGAACTTGGCGAACTCTTCGCAAAATCATGAACGCTTCATGTTTAAACATTTTAAGAATAATTCGAGTCTTCTCTTCCAGAAGTTAATTTACTAAAATGTATTATGAAGTAGATATCAAAGAATGTACTCCTGGTTTTAGATTACCTGAATTTTGCATATGTCCTGCAAACTGTGTAAATAGGTCACTGTACGACACTTATTTGTTTCACAACATTTGGGCGGAAATACTGTATATGTGTAAGAGGAGATAAGTCCGCGTGTTAAGAGCAATATTTTGAAATATCTGTACGCGTGCTTCTGATATAAGATAGAATATGTTTTACAAAGAATATGTTTTACAAACAAGATGTAAACCAAAATTCGATTAAGAAGTTTATTTCTGTAAATATTGTATGGTACTGTGGAAAGCGCATATGCATTGCAATGCACTCCGTAAATGCCAGTTCCCGGATAATGTATGTCAACAACAATTCACTGAGTATTTCTGTTGAGATAAAAGAAAATGCAGCATCAGCATCATCCGTTAAACAACTGTTAAATTTTCTGTTGAAGTACGTATATGGTTTAACGTCATTTTAAACTCTCGTTCAATCGCGGGTGTGCGCGTGTGTGTGTGTTTTAACCATAAGCCACCAGAGAATCCCGGTAAAGCTAGGTACATTAGAGTGTTGACTTGTCTAGATGGTACGTGTAGAGATGTCTTTAGTGTTCATAAATACTGAAAAGTAGACCCCTTGGAAGCAACAAACACAAACAAGAGATAAAAGTAGCAGACTCGGTTTTATTGAGTCTGTTCATGAGAGGTAATGTAAGTGCAAAACCTCACACCCCTTCTAGCACCGGCTTAAGCGACATTCTACTTTAAAGCCACAAAGATTGGGCTTGATGATCCCAAAGGACCAGTAAGTAATAACACTACTGATTTGTAGTCGGGGAGACTTGTTACGGCCGCCATACAGCACTAAACAAACGCTAGTGTGAATGTCAATAAATACTGAAAAGTGGATACCTTGGAAGCAACAAATACAAACAAGAGATAAAACTAGTAGACTGTTTTATTGAGACTGTTCATGAGAGGTAATGTAAAGTGAGAAACCTCTCACGCCTCCTCTCCTAGCACCGGCTTAAGCGATATTATACTTTAAAGCCACAAAGGTTGGGCTTGATGATCCCAAAGGACCAGTAAGTAATAACACTACTGATATGTAGTCGGGACGACTTTTTACGGCTACCATATAGCAATAAACAAACGCTAGTGTGAATGTAAAATATACTGCAAAGTGGATCCCTTGGAAGCAACAATCACAAGCAAGAGATAACAGTAGCAGACTCGGTTTTATTGAGTCTGTTCAAGAGAGGTAATGTAAAGTGCAACACTTCTCTGCGTCGTTTCTCTTGTAGATATGCTGTGTTATGTCACCCTCTGTGTAGTTGTCGCTGGGACAGTGAGTGTTGTCGGCTGATGTTGTGCAGTCTACATCCGCTAGGTGCTGCACCCTGGTGTGTCCTATCCTACTGAGCCGAGAGTCCCTTGTTGGGAACCACACCGCCTCTTCAACATGCGTCCCCGGCGAGCCTTAAGTTTAAATTTTGCGTAGGCACGCAGGTTGCTGACTCCCTTGCTCCGTGTATATCGCCAGTCTTGCCCACTTCAGTTCCGTTCAGTTGATGAGTCGCCGACCACACATTTTCACCCATGCAGGCTGTCGACGCTCATCTAACTGCATCTCCGTACATAAATTTGATCAATATACCCGTACAGATGCTCACAATTTAGGTCTAACTAACCGTAATGAAAAACTCTTACAACCAGTACAGTCAAACAACACCCGTAGCAAAAAATTAGAAGCATCGGTTTTCGTGTGCTTTATTGAGATATAGCTATCCTAGCCGGGTAAAGCGTTAAATTGAATCTATTCCTAACAAAACAAAAATTGCTGAACTGTTTTGAGTGATGTTTGAAGATGAAGATGATCTTTAAAATGTTACTTCCAAGTGAGCAATCGCATACTGACCAAGTACACAAATGCTTGTAAGTGTTTCATGGTTTCGTGAGCTGCACACTGTTAAGTTATACAAATAATAAATATAAAATATTTCTGTTTTACTTTGGCTATTTTCAGCTTTGCAATGTTGCATTAAATAGCCAGTTCTGATAAAAAAATATATATCCCAGGCCATGTACAGATGGAAAAAAAGGAATTTCGCCATCATGTTTGCTCAAATTATCGGTTTCCACCGTACAGGCTCCCATAGCATGGATATGTTAGTCTTGTACATTAAGATTGATGCGATGGTCGATGGTAAGATGCGATGGTAAGATGCGATGGTCGATGGTAAGATGCGATGGTCGATGGTCCAATCGCATCTTACCATCGACCATTGCATCTTACCATCGCATTTTACTATCGACCATCATATCTTACCATCGACCATCGCATTTTACCATCGCGTCGATGGTAAGATGCGATATTAAGATGGCCCTAACAGGACACCGTAATAACTATGTTCGTAAATTTAAAAAGCAAAATAAAAATAATACTAATATTTATGCGGATGATTTTTTTAACCATTTTAAAGACTTATTCTCGGCAGACGATGTATACAAAAATGCGGATGTCGAAACATTCTTAGATCAAGATGACTTGCATATAAATGCTGTAGAACAATTTGACTGTGAATTTAGCATAGACGAGATTCAAAAAGCAATTCAAAGTTTAAAAAGAAGAAAACGTGGTGGAGAGGACCTATTGATACCCGAAATATTTATTGAAGCTGATAATATATTGTCACCAATTTTGTGTAAACTTTTTAATTACATGTATAATAATTGTTACTACCCTGATTCCTGGACAAAGGGTATATTGATACCTGTACCAAAACGGGGGGATAAAAACGATATAAATAATTATAGAGGAATAATGCTCACTAGTATATTTTCGAAAATATTTTCATATTTGTTAGATAACCGTTTACGTAAATGGACAGAAGAAAACCATTTATTGTCAGACACTCAATTCGGACTAAGGCAACTCAAAAGTACAATCGATACTATTATTAATAGAATAATTAAAAATGAAAGGCGAAAACTTTATTGCGATTTTATTGATTTTAGAAAAGCATTTGATTTAATTTATAGAAATGGAATATGGTTTAAGTTACTCAACATGGGTGTATCATCAAACTTTGTTAAAATAATACAAGCTATGTATAGTTCAGTCAAAGCATGTGTAAGAGTCCACGGATGCCTTACAGATCACTTTGTAAGTTATATGGGCGTTAAACAAGGCGAAGTATTGTCTCCATTATTATTTATTATATTTATTAACGATATGGCTAGTCATATACATGCTAATAATGAAGAACTTTTAACTTTGCATGAATTACAAATGTATCTACTGTTGTTCGTTGACGACACTGTTTTATTTTCATATTCAGCAAATAGACTACAAATCTTATTAAATATACTACATGATTATTGCGAAAAGTGGAAAATAAGTGTTAATATCGATAAAAATATAGTAAATAGTATGTAAACAAGGTACGAGGACACAAAACGTAGATATATATTATTACAATATGAAACTACGTAACGTTTCACAATTTATCTACCTAGGAGTAACGCTTATGTTTAATGGAAATTTCTTTCAAACACAAAAATACTTTTCGAACAAGCCATGGGGGCACTGTTTTCACTTAACTCTTTATTTGAAATAATTGAGCTAAACATAAGCGAAAAAATAAAACTGTTTGATACAATGATTCTACCTATTTTGAATTATGGTGCTGAAGTATGGGGGTTTCATACCACCCCCGACATCGAACGAATTTATTTGAAGTTCCTGGAACAGATTCTTAACGTTAGACATCAAACGCCAAATGCAACTATTTATGGGGAGTTAGGTAAAGTACCTTTGGCAATATTACGCAAAGAACGAATCTTGACATTTTGGTTTAAAATTATGAAATCGCCCAATTCACTAATGTATAAGGTATTACAGAATCAAATACAAAATAATGATAATGAGTCATGGGCGCCTTATGTCGAACGTCTTCTTAATGATCTTGGATTCAATTTTTTTATGGAATAACGGAACTATTACAAAGCTACAACTAACTCGTATCACAGAAAGGCTCTATGATCAACATTTGCAGGAATGGTTTGCCACTCAACTTCTTCCCCCAAACTATCTACTTATAAATATATTAAAACAAACTTTGGATGTGAAAAATATATTAATTGTGTCCAAAATAATCAGCACAGGATAGCACTAACTAGATTAAGATGTTCAGCTCGTAAATTGGCCATTGAAGAAGGTAGATACCTTCTGTAGTTGGCCTCGTTTACAAAAGTTTAAATCGTTGTTATCTACGGATAATTCAAAATTATTGAGTAGGCTAGCCAAATATATTAGTCTTGCGAATACCAAACGTGAGAGCTTAATTGCAACAGAATAAATATATACGTTTAAAAAGAATGTGCAGGTGCAGTTTTTGTGAGTGTTTTATTATTATTATTATATTGTATTGTATAACTGACTGTTCTAATAATGTAGTGACCAACAACCCAACACTGTTTTCAGAATTGAATTGAATGTTGTTTAACGGCTCATCAACACAGTATAGGTTATTTAGAGCCGCCCCAGAGAGAGGGGAAGGATACATAGAAATCAGGGAACCTGCCCTACTCTTATTATCGAATAGATTCCTATGGTTCTTTAACGTGCTCGGAGGATAGACCGATACACGGGACCGCCCTGTTTACGACCCAATCCGACGGACGAGGCTAAGGTAAAGTGTCTTGCCCAAGAACACACCGACGGAATTCAGTGGAACCACGGAGGATTGAACCTGTTTTCAGAATACCTTATGTTTACAATGCAAATATGTATTATGGTATTGGTGTTCGTGAAGCTCGTCCAATCACACCATCGCGTTATCTATATAGGTCATAGATGGATCATGTACTATACATAATATTTATTTGTGTTTCTAGCTACACCAGTGAAGTGTGAACAACATGTTTACCATAATTACTTTCAATAATATACACGTGTTTATCCTTAAATTTGTTTATACTCATACCTAAATATTGCTCATGCTCTTCTCCAGAACATGTTTTAATATATGTGTGTATGTCTTGTATGTATTAATTACCGCCTCAATGCTGATGGCGATGGACATTGTAAAATGTTTATGCCTTACTAAAAATTGAATTGAAAAAAAATGAATTGAGTAACTACCTTCCCTCGCCCCTGTGTTGTTTGGTACGCTTAACTTGCAGTTCACACATAGTGTACACATGAATGAAATAATCACACAGCTCGTGGAAATCACCAAGTGTGACGCATTTCTTAAGTGACACCGTGTACAACCCTAACCGTCGCATTATTTTTATTTAGTTGGTTTGGATGGTGTTAAACGGCATTTTCCAGCACATGTTAGGCTATATATGGCGGTTAACGTTTTATGGACACAGACCACTTACTTATTTTTGGGTAGAATCAGTATTGCATACCTCCCGCCATCCGTAAGAATCGACATTTTCTCAGTTTACAAGTCGAGCTCTCAGTGGGATTCGAAACCGCAACAAGGAGATGCAAACTGTTTCAAACGCACCGTCTTTACCCTCTCGACCACGGATGCGCATTAGCTAGGTTATTTCAAATGAAATTGTGTTTGCATAATTCTCAAACAAGTTGTATTTACAAGGTCTTAAAAATGGGGTAAAGCAAACACAAACTACCGAAGATAATGTAGTCTCGGTCAGTATCATGCATATGTCTTACCTGCGTTGAGAAGAAATTAGAAACAAGCCGGGCGACTGAGGCTAGACCTACTGACGATTTGCAAAGGTGGCCATCTTGGAACGACAACGTCATCAAGCCCTTTTGACACATATGGGCATATATTTATCAATCTAAACAACTGGTACATTTTATTAAAACTAAAACAGTTTTATAAACAATAACCTTCTTCTTCTTATAATAATAATAATAATAATAATAATAATAATAACAATAACTAACAATAACAACAACAATAAAAGTTATTACAAAAAGTATTCTCAGACTAACGTCTACCTAACTGAGGTGACGAGGCAATGGTCATCTTTCAAAAAGTTAAGAACGGCAGTATTTTGCGTCTAAATGCTGATGCTACACAACTATGAAGAAGGCTGCAAAGGTGTCGTCTATGGCAACCTCGAAGTTCAGAGAAGATGAGCTAGGTTTACGCTCAACACTTATTGGGACAAGACACCAGTCTGTGTGACAAGAATAGTCGATGTCCTTGGTTGGCAGAAATTTGAGGAGAGAAGGCGCAACCATAGTCCAACAATGCTTCATGATACAGCATGGACGTGTGGATATAGCACCTAAAGGACCGATTGTGAGCATTCGGATACTATATACATACGTTATTCAAGGGTCTCTAAACCGCGGTGAAATTCTAAACTGTCCACTAGTTCCTGATTGTTAAATTTGTTATCAATTATTCTTGAAATATGTGACCCGAAAAACTAGCTTTCTACAGGGAGAACTTACTCCATGTTTTCTACGAGTTCTAAATGAATCACTTATAGGCCTATGGCTAATTGTATTTTTATAAGTGTAACTTGACAATCAAAAGAAAATGGTGTCAATAGACACGACCCCAAACACGCTAAAGATATAAACAAAAAATACAACAACAACAACAAAAAAACCCCATGCAATAAGGCACCGGTAATCAGGCTTAAAGAATCACCAAACTGGGCAAACACATTAAAAAAGGGTCTAACAACCGATGGTTGAAAATAAAATGGCCTCAACTATGTACAGTGATTATTCCTACGAGAAAGAACAAACACTTCGTCCTTACTTAAAAGCCCCGTAATTGCATGCCTCCCGGCGTGACTGATATACACACGGTGTTACTGGATCTGCAGAGTGAGTGAGCTGTTTTTCAGGACTATATAAGCAAGCTTAAAACGTAATTGCTTCACTTTCGGGTGCCCGTATACGATTTGAGCTTCGTGTACGTCTTGCTGTTTGAGATTTGCGACTGAGACCTTCGAGATTTGCAAGTTGTGCTGTGTTTATTTACTACTCTAGTGTTATATACTTAAAAGTTTAATATTTAATTTAATATTTAATCAATTCATCACCGTCATGCTTTCCTGCGCTGTTCGTGTTGTGATGCGTCGGCTTTCGGACTGTGTCCAGTGGGCCACTTCCCTTGTTCGCAAGGTAAGACCTCTATTATTGTTTTTTGGTTGTATATTTTAGGACATAAACCTGTCCAATTGCATGAGCATATAGGCTACACCCGTTCAATTGAGGTCCGAACGTGCGAGACCATTAACTTTCTAGGGCAGCCATTTTTTTTTTAATTTTCCCGAGCGTTTACGCCTCACTGAAATCGGACCATTTTAAAGTGATATTTTTATTGCTTAAATCCAACAAACTAATGGTGCTTACCACTAAATATATCTGTTCCACTGATATCAGGGCTTTATCATCCCAGCTGATATACACCTTATTTATGTTGAATATCAACAGTTTGACATGTTGTGTATGCCCCTTCAGGCTTGTGGGTCATATATGGGCCCTTTATTGGTAATACAGCACTACTCCATTCTATTCTATTTAGTTGTAACTTGAATTTTGTCTGAAATGTCCAAAAAAATTATATTATATATTTTGACAATTATGTGATGAACCGCCTACCTACCCAAGGGCCACTTTGTGGTATTATTTTTTATTTAATTCCTTCTCCCAGATACATATTCATATGACCAGATTCTTTTTTATGTTTTACATAATTTATCATACAAGTGGAAATAATTAAGAGAAATAAGATAAAACACTTCAAAGTCTGTTATTGCACACTTATGCCAGAAACATGCAATATACTGATGTTGACAGCTTTTTAGCTGGAAGGGAATGAAGCAGCGTGCTGGAAAAAGCTTTATTAATAAAAGTTCTGAAAAACTTGGAAACTGGTGAAATAATTTTGTTAATGGAAGCCGCCATTTGAGACCACATACCAGTGTGTTTTTCCCTTATAGAAACGATACCATTCCCAATGGCTGGCAAAAAGTATGTTTTTTCCCAATTGGATGGAGTGAATGTTTTAAAATATTTAATTTATGAAGACGGAGGACATTATACCTCTGATGGTGCGTTCGCACCGCCAAAAAAGGGTACAGGCAAAAATGAGTAAATCGCGCACAATTAAAACTGAATTTCGGTACCGGTCTGTTCAATCGGCGGTTTCGGTCTTTTACCTATATTTGATTTTGTTTCGAGATATTGTGAGAACTCTGGGCCAATATGCGATCGATTATAAATGAAAAATTGCAAATACGCAAGCAATTTATGAGGAATTGCGTATCAAACATTTCTTTTGCGTTATGATGAGCATGGTTTTGTATTTATATTGCTTTTTCTACCATTTTATTTGCGTATTTACGCAAATACGCACCTTATCTGGAGCTCTGAGTCATCCATGCAATAGTGTAAGCAGTCTCTAAGCAATTTCTTACCAGTCCTTTAGCATTATCCTGACCATGAATGAAACATTGATATAAATGTGATTCTGACGAGAGTGTAAAAAAAACCAAGACATTTTTCCCCAAATAGTTTTGGAGGAAAATGGCTGTTTCAAATGCTCAAAAGTGCTTTATATTCAATGAGGATTAAAAAGAAATTTGTATTGTCATTTGTTTTCGTGAAATCTATGCAATGCCTTTTTATTGATACGTACTGCACACTGTGTAATAGGACCATAATACCAGGGTTCTCCATAGGCCATTTAATCATAGCGGTGCTGCTGCGATTGACTTTCCAAAACACACATGCCGCAGTACATACTCTTAAAATCATTTTACGCTTAAAAATATTAAGAATCAAATCAAATTTCATGTCCTTTAATCCAGAATCCTGAATACATATGTATGAATATTATTTTAGGGGACTAAGCCCTGGGGTCCTGAAAATCCACTAGACCTGTTTTTTCACCCACTTATTGAGCCCTGTTTTTTCCCCCACTAGCCCTGTATTTTTTGTCATAAGCCCTGTTTTGCTTACTTGCCTTAAAAATAATGTCTGTTGTCAGTTATCATTTATCTTGTTTGGAAATACGTTTACGTATCTTGTTTTATCAAAATTTTAAATTTAATTTAAATGAACCAGCTCACTGAGACCTGACTCTATCAAGCCGGTTTCACATTTAATCACTATTCAGCGATATCGCTAATTCAATTCGCGATATCGCTAATTCATTTACTGATATCAAAAATTAATTATCGATATCAATAATTAATTAGCGATATCACAAATACATTTTTGATATCAAAAATTGAATTATCGATATCGCTAAGGCCATCCTTAAAAATATATTTGTTTGCTGTTTCCCGACCCAGGATTTTATAAGTGGGTAGGTAGGTGATTATATTTTTGCCAAAGACAGTAAAAAACCATAAGAAATTAAAGAAAAATATACTAATAACAGTAAAAAAGAAATGTTAAAAGAATTACTATAAAAAGTTTTGGGTAGGGCCCTTTTTGGTGGGTAGGTAGGGAAACAGCAACCCAACAATTTTTTATGGTGGGCCTAATTGAATTACAGATATCGATAATTCAAAACGGCTTGCCATATATACCCAGCTGATGACCTCATTATATTAAAGCGGATTCAGATACTCGGTATAATTCATTAAACATTTTTTTAGTAATTCTTTCTCATAACCAATTTATGTATGTTTTTGGGTGAAAGCGTAGCGATGGTAAGATGGAACAATTTAGGACAGATTTTTTTTAGCATTACTCCACCCACAAATTGTATACAGTGATAAATGTTTTCATAAAGTTTTCAAGTACAGTTCCTCAAAGAAGGCATTTTAATCGGCAAAATATATTGGAAAATAAATATAAACTGTTAACTGTATATGTTTAAAATTTATTTACAAAGAAATCAGTATGTCTTCTCTATTTCTTCTCACAAATGTGTATCATAATCAATTTCACTTCGCGGGAGTTCTTTCCCCTGAGTCTGTTATCTAAGTATTGATATACTTCGCTTTTCAGTTTCATATAAAGCATGCTTCCATTATCAAAAGTCCACGGTCTCTTTGATTCATCAAAGGTCGCCGACAAATCAGCGTGATTGTGTGATCCTAATCGACCTGAGTTGAATTGAATTGAATGTTGTTTAACGGCTCATCAACACAGTATAGGTTATTTAGAGCCGCCCCAGAGAGAGGGGGAAGGATACATAGGAATCCGGGAACCTGCCCTACTCTTATTATCGAATAGATTCCTATGGTTCTTTAATGTGCTCGGAGGATAGACCGATGCACGGAACCGCCAGCTTTACGTCCCCATCTGACGGACGAGGCTAAGGGAAAGTGTCTTGCCCAAGAACACATCGACGGAACTCAGTGGCACCACGGAGGATTGAACCCGGGGCCTCCGGTTACAAATCTGCCGCGCTATCGACTGCGCCACGCCAACCCTCGACCCGAGTTGAAATACAACACATCAATCAATTGATTGGATAATGCCGACTGTCAGTTAAAAGGTTCTTGGGGGTGGTGGTTTTGATTTGATGTTGAAAATCGCTGATTGCCCCCGGCAAATGCTAATTGAATTACCTAAGCGAGTGCAATAAACAGATTATGAAACATGTGGGGAATGTTTTATTACAGGTGCCTGACTGGGGTGTGTTTGTTATATACAGATAGTGTAATTTAGGCAGTGGGGCTACCTGCATGGAATTTGTTACAAGCCCGACTTTAATTTTGACTAGCCCCGGGCGTCAGGCTATCCAATTTCTGGAGCCCTGTGCTGCCAATGAAAATATACCACACAATAAATATAAGTTTGCACTCAAACAAACTGTTAGAGTATTCAGTACCCACGGCCCGGGTACCAGTACCCGCAAATTTCATTATTTAGTATTCATCAGCATAAAAAATAGGTACATGCCTTCAAACTATCTTAATTCTATCTTTATTCTATGTAAAAAAAACTGTTGAAATCCACAAATATCGTAGGACATCGTATTTATAGATTTCATGATTGACCCCAAAACAGCAAAACGGTGAGATACAACCTTTAATACAGTTTTAAATGTCCTTTTATATCACATCTTCATACAAGTAGATGAATAAATAGCAAATTGGTTAATTTTTATGAAGAAATTCATGTTAAATAGTATTCAGTACTTGGGATGGGGTGTGGGGTGGGGGTGAAAACACCCAGATATATAGACCAACATTCGCTCTACGTTCGCTGAGCCACAGACATATTAAACATCTTGTTATTAGGTCTGTGACTCGGCAGAGATATTTCTGCATTTTTGGAAATGGGGCCACTCATTCTGTTATAATTTGAAAGGTCAATCATTAGGTTGCATTTCCAGTTTTTGGATATTCTAAAATGCGGCGCTTTTAGAAATCGTCGATAATATGGCAGAGAATATTGTTAATAGAAAGGTATCATATATGAATTATACTAATTATGTTAATGTAATTTATTTATAACAAAATAAAACATTAATTTATTAATATCTTTTTTCAATCTTTTATTACAATAATTTACAATTCTAGTGATGTTGATTTTATTACAAAACTCATTTAAAAATACTATTTATATTTTAATACATACCTTGGACTATCCTTATTTTTCTGCCTGGCTCTTCGTGTTTTTCTTTAAAGGAAGGAAGGATCATGGAGTTTAATTTTGCTCAATTTACAACACTGAATACTAAGTTTGACTCTTGCGAGTAGACACTAAATTCGTATTGGGAATTTGAAAGATTTATTTTGTTTATTTTTTCTTTGTTTTAAAATAAATAATTCTATTGATTAAAAGAATCTGTATCAGTTCTAAAGTTTTTACAAAGTTTCTTTCGAAGATTAATTTATAATTGGTATAATAAAGCATTTAGTAAGTATATGTATACATAAGTATAGTTACTCCCTGAATAAAGTGACATGCGACACTCTGGGCTACAGAGTCTGAAGCTGGGCCGCTAACATTTGCAAGCAAGGCGCAAAGCTGGCTCCCAGTCCCAACAATGTTAAGCTTCATCCCTGTTTCTTATCCTAGCACAATGAAATTTGGCCATAGGCTTCCTTATAGCATGGCATGAGCTTAAGGGTTGCATAAGTAATTTTGGTTCCTGTAACCCCCGGGCTTCTGTGGAACCCAAATTCTGATAGCCCTTAAAATATGTCTCATTTCACATCAAATTTTGCATGTAAGCTGTTTGCAGGCCTGTATCTCTTACATTTCTTGTCCTAGCCAAACTAAATTTGGGAAATGATTTCCTTTTTATAGTATACTGAACAAAAAAAGAAATTTCTGCATTTTAAGCTGTTATTTGCATAGGGTTGACTTTGTTACACTTTGTACACTAATCTCGATACAATTTCATCATTTTATACGTATCACTCTGATCAATATTATTTAATCATCAAAAACCAGAGTTAGTGTGTTGCTGCTAAAACACGTTTTATTCAAATTGCAAAATCACTATATTTGTATTATAAAGGGAGGTAATCTGAAATATTTATTCTTGAAAGCTGTATGGCGCAAAAGTGAGTGAAGAGATCAGCTTACTTTCTCTGTCTTTTTGGTGCTGGGGTTATCGTATGTTTATTTCAATAGAACAAAACTGTGTTAAATCAATGTTTAAACCACAAGACCCGGAAATGCTGTTTAAACCAAAACAAGGGGAATAACTGTTCGTACAAGTTTGATTCAAGGAAAATTGTTTTCAAGACGGTGCTGGCCTTTTGACTACGGTATTAACATATAAGACCAAACAAAATATGTTTTCATTGTGTCTACATGTATGGATAAAGTTGCGGAAGTTTCTTTTTTTGTTGAGTATATGTTGTAAAAGGTTGCCTAAGTAATTTTGTCTTCTATAATTTCTAGGCAATAAAGGCAGATCAAGGTTTGCATGTAAGCTGTTGTATATATCCCCCTAGCAAACTAATTACAACACCCAATCTTTCCTAGTCCACGTGTTATAATGCATGTTTTGACCCACTTTTAAGGGATCGCGGCATGGGTTTAAAGGGTCGCGGTAAGATTAAGGGATCGCGGCATGTCGGTTTCAAAAGTTAAGCGATCGCGGTGCCGCTATGCCATAAATGGCTGGGGAAGGCCCTAAACATAATGTGCATATCAAGTGTGCAGCCATGATAACTTATAAACAGTTAAAAATTGTCATAGCTGACGGACCAAGTTTTGAAGTGAATGAAAACTGTACCCAGTGAACCCTAGGTTCAGATGTTCACAAAGCCAGATATTTTTTTTGTTACAAACCCCAATATGTTAATTATACTACTGGTATATAAATAGCACAAGTTTAACAAGAGGTCAATGACCTTGAAGCTCTACTGATTGATTTTGATTTCAGGAAGTAGTCGCTACAGACTTGTTTTTTGAAAATCTATTTTTAACCGTGGTGGCCATCTTGAATTTCCGGCCGACCTGAAATTTTGCTAGGATCAATTAGACATTAAGAGCAACATTCCTGTGAAGTTTCATGAAAATCCGTCGAAGTAGTTTCAGAGGAGTAGTCGCTACAAGTTTTCATTATATAACTCTATGTAAACAAAGATGGCCGCTGGTAGCCATGTTTAACGTCAAATCAAAACGATTTTCGACAAGGACCAACATCATGAAATACTGATCATTTTAGAAAAAGTCCCATATCAATATCTCTTATAGTTTTGAAGAAGTAGTCGCTACAAACTTATTTATTTTAAATCTATTTTTAGCTGTGGTGGCCATCTTGAATTTCCGGCCGACCTGAAATTTTTCTAGGATCAACTAGACATCAAGAGCAACATTCCTGTGAAGTTTCATGAACATCCGTCAAGTAGTTTCAGAGGAGTAGTCGCTACAAGTTTTTACTATATAACTCTATGTAAACAAAGATGGCCGCTGGCAGCCATGTTTAACGTTGAATCAAAACGATTTTTGACAAGGATCAACATCATGTCATGCTGATCATTTTAGAAAAAGTCCCATATCAATATCACTTATATTTTTCAAGAAGTAGTCGCTACAAACTTGTATTTTAAAACTCTATTTTTAGCTTTGGCGGCCATCTTGGATTTCACATCAACATGAATTTTTGCTAGGATCAACTAGACTTTATGGGCAACATTTCTGTAAAGTTTCATGAATATCCATCCAGTAATATTCAGAGGAGTTGTCGCTACAAATAAAAGTTTACGAACAGACAGACGGACGGACACACAGACGGACGCCGCACCACGGCATAAGCTCTGCTGATCTCTGATCAGTAGAGCTAAAAATGATCAACATGAAAAGTAGGTCAGTATGAATTACCTTGACCTACTTTTTGCACTTTGTTTACAGTTAATTTACGATTTGCATTATATTGTGTTCACTTTTCTTCTGTCTGTCTGCCCGTCTATCTGTCGGCAATGAATTTTGATCAAACTTCATATGGTCAATTTTGACAACTTTGTATGGTCAATCATTTAAAAAAAAAAGAAAAGGTTTAAGTGACGTCCAAGATGGACGATACCATAAAAGGTTGAAATCTAACAAATCTTCATTAGAACCACTGAACAGCTTTTGACAGTTATTTTTAGCTCGACTCGCCTTTTCAGTATTTATTGGCATTCACACTAGCATTTGTTTGGTGATGTGTGGCGGCTGTAAATCAGTAGTGTTATTATTTACTCACTCAGTCATTTGGGATCATCAAGCCCATTCTGTGTTGCCTTATAACATGCTGTTTCTACATGCAAAACACATGTAAACATATTGATTTAAACTGAAACAAGAAAATATGGCAGAAAGAAATATCGTGTGATGTCTTATTTCTGTGTCATTCCTTACAAAGGGTGTCCGACTTTTGATCACTTTACCCTAAATAGACAAAGCGTCTGCACTGATGGGCGGTTCTTATTATTATGTCCTTCGGCATAACTCATTCTGCAATATTTAAAAAAAAACACACTTACTTTAGGCAAGCAAGCATGTACTGCATGATTGGATTTTGTTTGTTTGCATAAACAACTTTATTTTATTTATTTTTTTAGAACAAAGAGGCATATATATAACTAGATTCACAACATCTTGAATGTACCTGGATTGAATCCTTATTGGTTACATCATATTAAAATGGTGGGGCCCTAGATTTCCGCCAAAAGGCATGTCACAATAAAAATCAATATCATCAAAGTTTTGCAATGTCAATTAGCTGATTGTTCTATCTAAAGTTTGTTTACATAAAGGCGTTGATATATAAGCTTCAACTGTAAAAACAAACATGTAGCGCAAATCATACAACAACAGGTATGGCTAACAGCCATGTTGTTTATATAGCAAGAGTGAAGTGGAGTGCGTGGTCCAGTGGTGGCTAAGAGCACCGAACTTCAGATCGAGAGGTCGTGGGTTCAATCCTCGCTGCGGCCACGTTATTTATCCTTGAGCAAGATAATTAATCCACATTGCTTAGTACTGGTTCTACCCAGGAAGCCATCGAGAGTGATTAAGCTAAGTTGCAAGAAATTGTTTCGCAATTGATGTAAAATAAATATGTTTAAACTAATAGCAAGAGTGAAGTATTGAATCCAAATGAATGGCTGACTATGAACGATTGAGCTAATTATACTAATGATCAACACGCAACAATTAACTTGCTAGGATTTAATCCTAGCAAGTTAATTGTTGCGTGTTGTCAAACCATTGTCATATTTTTATTTTCTTTGGATTACCATAATGCCTTTCAAAGAAAAAAGACAAGGGACACTGTGTATTTCCCATAATATGCAAGTGCCTCCCCTAAGCAAAGGGCATATAACTTAATGTTTACTTTCAATTAACTTTTGTATTCGGGTCATGCAGTTTCTCATTAATGACATATACTAGACCTTTCAAATGTTGCTTATATCTTGCTTAATGGATCGCAACATGATATAGGGTAGATAAACTACTAATTTTTCCATTTACGTCACTTTCTCATTAACTTTCTCAAGCATTAGATGTTTCAAACTTAGTTTAATCTTTGGAAGACAAATTTTCTTTTTTTTAACATAATTTTATTTGTCTTGGATAGTGCATCATTTTTTAGACATGGGTTTCATATATGACCTTGAATTACCTTTATTTTGGGTGAAGGATTTTTTTTAATAAATGTTCTTGCATATAATTGTGAGTTTTAATTTTGCTTTTATCAGGTTTACACATATTCTTGGTGCATTATAATCAACAGTTCGTATTATAATATGCAATTTTTAAAAAAAAAAAAAAAAAAAAAATTGCTGTTCTTATAATTAATATTAAAGTAGCTCTCCTGCAAACAACATCTAAAGTTTGCATCATAAGATTTGTAGAAAAACTAAGAGTTTTAAAAAAATCAAAATTGCCATGTATCCCTTTCATTTAGATATTAACCTCTTGTATATACTAGCCCATAAAGGCGAGACGTGAATCTGCAGATTTTTTTGGATATTAGTCATCATAGCTACAGTGCTTTTTTTTTTGTCTTTCCAGGTACGTGGTCTGTTGGTGCCCAGTCGGAATCCGTCGAGTTGCTCTTCTGACAGGTCTGTTTCTTGTGCTTCTGTACCTTTGGTTCCTGAGGTCATTGACATTCCATCCCAGGATATCCTTTGCGATATTTCTGAGGATGTAGCTGCTGATGTTAGTGTCCCATTCCTGATCACAGAGGATATCACTGCGATTATCACTGTGAGCTCAGCAGCTACCCTGGCTGGTGCAGTGCCCTGTCCTGAACAACAGAATCTCACTGAGATTCCTGTTGTACCCCTTGTTTTGGCGACTCTTCTGTCTCAGAAGAATCGAGCACCAGTATCAGGGGTTCGAACTAGGTTTGGTAGGTTGTCCCGGCCTCCAGTACGACTGAATCCCACTCGGGTTCCAGTTGTAACCCCTCGCGTTTCGGCTGTTCTTTCACAGGATTGCCCTCCCACTCGCCCCCTTCTCGTAGTAACTAGGATTGGCAGGGTATCCCGTCCTCCTGTAAGACTGTCTTATTAGAGGTGTACGG
>JAWPHD010001851.1:0-290986 GCA_037043455.1 Cyrtodaria siliqua | reverse complement strand
AATAAATAATGCCAAATCATTTTACTTTTCGCTGGATTACCGAGCCTACCTACTCAGTTGTCTACACGAAACACTTATTGCTACGCAAACGGCAGATGAATTAGATACAGAAGTAAAATAAAAAGCGTTCACATAACCGTGCCTTCTAAATCATACATCAAAAACAAACAACTGTCACAGGGCTAGAAAAATGTGCAGCTAGACCGGGGCTCGAACCCGGGACCGTCGGACTACCGTTCCGATGCTCTACCGACTGAGCTAACCGTCCGGCATCAATCTACTTGTCAGATATCTATGAACCGTGACATATGGTTATCCAGGCAGAACCCGTGACTTTAGTAAACTCTGAGAAACATGCAAATGAGTCTCTGCACACATGGAAATTCGAAGAATTTCAGTCCTCGAATTTCAATCTGTAGGGGGAGTATTTCGGTCTGGCTGCACAATTTTCTAGCCCTGTGACATTTGGCGATCTCGGCAGGGACCGTGACTGAGGAAATTCCGAGAAACTTGCAAATGTTTGAAAAACAGGGTAAAGCATTGGATCGGTCAGTGGAAAGAATACCACTAAACCAGGTTTTACCTGACCTATCGTGCAGACCTATCGTGCATTCGATTTTACATGTTGATGATTCCCATTCGAGCTATGTAAATACATCTTTATTTCGGGACTACATTATGAAGGTATTTCATATAGCTAATGATTCATAATTGCTTTCTTAGTATTTTTCATAAGGGCCTTCACAACATTAGTATATTATCTATACTAAGCAATCCATATATCCAATGATTTTACGTCTATATATCTCAGGTCACACCCTGAGGTGTAATCTATGGGATATGTTGTCTGCTTTTTAACTGAGTCTTTTGACTATTCCTTGTGATACGCAGGCTTCATAACCTCTGCTGCCAACTAAATTCCATTTTGTATATTTCACTAATTGTTTTCTCCTGTAGGGCGAAGTATTTTGTTAGAAACTGGAACCTTACGCCGCTGGCCATGGACTGGTATATAAATACAAAAAATTGAAGGTTACATGTTCACGTCATATGCATTCCATTTTCGAATCGCTCAAATGTTCGTACTATTGACATTTTAATTATTGATTTCTGTTCAACCCGGGGATAGAGGGCGTCGACAGTAGCAAGCATTTTTCACTACCATTCATGAACAGTCTCAATCAAACCGAGACTGCAGTTATGTTTTATATTTATCGTCTTCGACGATTTCCAAATTTCCCATTTCGTGCTTTTTTATATATAATAAAACAAAATGCATTCTTTATAGACCAGGTAATTTACTATGTTTTTATTTCAGGTGCTTACTATTGTCTCAATATGATTATGATTACTCTGTCAACGTTTCTGTCTGTAATCGTCGTCAATTTATACTTCCATGGATCCAGAACAGAAGTGCCAGTATTTGTCAGAAAGGTAGATATATTCCGAAGCTCTATACTAGTATTGCTGATTTTAGATATTGTGATAATTTAATAGAATTCATTTTATTTGTTTATTAGGTTCATATTCATGTTCGATTAGTTTGACTTGTTAAGTTATCAGTCGATATTAACTTACTTTCTTTTACTTAGGTAAGTGTTGAAGTAGATCTTTTTAATTTATGTTGGGGAAATAGATTATCATGCATTACGTGGTCCCGCCTTAAGTCCATTAAAGACACATTTCCCAACGCTACATGGTTATTGAAAAAGCACGGGAAGCTTGAATATTTACAGCCAGCACGCTTCATGGCTGATCAACTCAGGTATATAAATTGAGGCCCGCTCTTAGTTTTTTATTTGTATAGCATTGCTATATTGAGGGTAAGAATAGCTTTGTAATTTACTTTAATGAAGAAATATATGTTCATAATTTAGCTTTTGAATACAAAACTTACCTGTTATTTCTTAATTGTTTTAGACCAAATATCAGAGCACAACACAATAAATATACAAAATTCTTTAATGTGTTATTATGTGTACTGGTCACAAATGCTTTATTGGGTGGGCCTCATAATCTGAAGAAAAATTGAATATCACACTTTGCTCATGAAATTGTTTGGCTAACAGTGATTTACAGTTACCTATAGAAATTATCCCCCCCCCCCCCCCCCCCCACAACCAAATACAAAAGGCTCGAAATGTGTCTTTAAGCGATGGGAAAGCTAGTATTAACAGGATTTTATCATGGATATTTCGGCAATAAAACACGTATAAACATATATTTTACTAACAAAATGCGATAATCTATTTAAAATTACCTATGATATGTTTTAATTTATAATATGCAAATCATTTAAGCCGAAATTAAGTTTTTTTTCCATACCCCAGCCAACTCCGTTTTCGCTTCTCGGAGAAGAGGTTGGATGGGGTATGAAAGTTAATAATCGGACCACATAATGGTGATGTAGTATACTTAGGAAATATTAAAAAAAACGGCGCTTAGGCGTATACAAACACACGTTGTCGGTAAATAAAAGTAAATAAAACATATTGTACAATGGGGCGTGCACCTTATATACCTCTCATGAACAGCCCATAATAAACCTGAGTGCACTACTTTTCTCTTTGTTTATGTGTGTTGCTTTCAAGGATTCTACTTTGAACTTGACTGTCGTCCTTGAATGCTACTTTTCCTGTTCGATTTTTATATCTACTTTTGGTGACACCTGCGTTGATGTCCACCATGTAAACTTATTATAAATTATATTTTTTTTTATCGATGTTTATTTATAGCGCCATTTATTTTCAGATTATGATAAATATTTTTGCGAGACTATTCTGTATGCGCAGTCAGGTTTCTGAATCTTCAGAGATGGTAACCAGTCAAAAGAAACAAATAAAGATGAACAACGATCGAGTATTTGGGGAACAGTCGGGAGAACGACTTATGTACACAGAAATACAAACGGATGAAAATAACTTATGGCGATTGAGTAATGGCGTTTCCGGTGGACGCACGGAGCATGCGCAGGTGCTAAATATGCAACAGGAAGTTAGACCGTCTGCAAGTCTCGAAAAGGACATTAAGGAAATCAAAGAGTGTCTACGATTATTTACGACCAAACAAACGAAACTTGAACAGGAAGAAAAAATCGCGAAAGAATGGAAACTGGTGGCGCTAGTTTTGGATAGACTGTTTTTCTTCGTATACCTTCTGATCATTATTTTGTCTATATCGACTGTGTTTGACTTTGTCCTGTTTGGCAAAGATGGAAATAGTTCGCAGTAACCGAACATACACAAATATCATCCCATGTTCAATTTCTACGATTGGATAGATGATTTCATATTGAAGTAAGTTATTTTATGAATGAAATTTGACAGTGCCATACTTTGTATATTTAAAACATTGCTGTATAGACTGCTTATCCGGACAGAGGGATAATATCCCCCAAAGTCGTGTTCATTTTGTCATTTTTGTCATTGTTTATTAAAGGTCTTCATAATCATCCATATATTGTTTCAGTTGGTTGTTAAGTGCTGGCAGAAAACAATGATCGTGGCTACAGCCTGATCTAAATCAGGTTTTGCCTCGAATGTTCATTCTTGTTGGCGCCATACATATCCATTTTGTGTTGATGAGCCATATCACTCAATAATTTAACATAAAGTGTGCAAATGGGAAATCGTATACTATGATGACAAACAATATACAGTTAAAACAGGCGGTGAAAAATCGTATTCTAACCTAATTTATATAGACTACCATGCTAGCACTTTAATACCTTGCCCATCAAGGACACACGGTTGGCATTCGGCTATTCGGAAATTTACCTGTAAACGGTTACAAATGTAAACGGTTACAAATACCTTCTACCAGATTGAAATTTATTCCTGAATTTCTAATGGTAGGGTAACACTTCACTGCTGGTGTTTATCTGGTAGGAGGGTTGTGTGCAACCGTGTACAGGTAAAATGTGAATAATCCTTTGACAATCTTGATACCTCGATAGACCGACCAGAGCTCTGGCAAAACACACAGTATCATGGGTTCAATTGCCGATCGACATGCACTTTTTTTGCTACTTCTATCTTTATTATTAATTATAGTGTTACCGTTTCAAATGTAATAACACATATCTCACTGATTATATATCATCGAACTGTTTACTCATGCGTGACTGTACTCGCCGTCATCAGAAAGTATCCACTTCTTGATATTGATATACAAATACCATGAGAACCAATAATCACAATTTTTCGTATTATTATATTAGATACAACATTTACAAACATGTTTTAATATGAAATATGAACATTCAATAAAGAATACAATGTTTAAACCGTTTGTAAAGCGCAACAGGCGAAAACAAAAGTCACAGACTAAATAACGTGTATGTCCACCTCTTACATCAAGAGTTGCATTACATCTACGGCGCATACTGCGGATCCGGCGTTGTATCCGGTACTGTGGGATGGCGTTCCACTCGGCAGTAAGCAACTGGATCAGCTGTTGGCGGTTCTGGATGGACTGCCCACTGTTGTATACCTTGCGTCCGAACTGGTCCCATAAGTGCTCTATCGGACTAAGGTCCGGTGAAAAAGCAGGCCAGGGTAGCACATTGACGTTATTGGCCACCAAGAAGTCGGTGGTCAATCTTGCTGAGTGTGGCCTGGCGTTATCCTGTTGGTACAGTGTAACGTTAGGGTGGTTAGCGAGGAACGGCAAAACAACTGGTTGGAGTATCTCGTCCACGTAACGTTATTAGGTCTGTGACTTTTGTTTTCCGCCTGTTGTGCTTTAGAATCGATTTAAACATTTTATTCTTTATTGGATGTTCATATTTCATATTAAAACATGTTTGTAAATGTTGTATCTAATATAATAATACGAAAAATTGTGATAATTGGTTCTCATGGTATTTGTATATCAATATTTAGAAGTGGATACTTTCTTATGACGGCGAGTATATATATCATTTCTTTATTACAACATGCACTAGTAGTAAGACTGACAGCGTAAGCGCATTGTTCGTATCGTTATTTTTGAATTGTTTATCATGTCTTCAAATATGTTATCGTTATTCGTTAATT
The DNA here is from genome assembly GCA_037043455.1 of Cyrtodaria siliqua. Taxonomy (NCBI): domain Eukaryota; kingdom Metazoa; phylum Mollusca; class Bivalvia; order Adapedonta; family Hiatellidae; genus Cyrtodaria; species Cyrtodaria siliqua. The sequence goes on along the minus strand of JAWPHD010001851.1, from coordinate 285,950 downwards.
ATTAATTTAACAAAACTGCCGTGCATACACAGTATGTTGATATTGGTTTCTAAAACACTGTGCCTTTCTGTTTAAATGCAATACAGTTGAATTTAATTGTGTATATACACAAAACGTTATGCTTATTTCTAGCCGACTCTGAAGGAGGAAAACGATACATCGGAATCCCGGAAGCTTGCATACTTCCACTATGAAATAGAAATTTGTTTTTTAACGTGCTTCCATACACGGGACTGACCGGTTTACGACCCCACATGACGGACGAGCTAAGAAAAGAGCCAATCAGAAACGATACCAGAATCTCGGTAAAATAGCTGCCGCGTCAAAACAATATTAGAAGAGAGGTTCTTGACGTTTGTCTGAAAAAACAACAACAAAGAACAAGCGTCGCAGATGATCTAGACTAAACCACTGCTAAAGTTATCTCGTACACAAGATAAAAGTTTACGGACGACGGATGATTGACGACGGACGAACTAGAAAAAAATGTCATCACATAAGCTCTTTATTTATTTAACCAATATAATAGTTAAAAAACCAATAACTGCACTAGTATCACAAGTGAGTTATTTCTGTTTGTCTTTAGGCAAGCCACTTTTCTTAGCCTCGTCCGTCAAGTGTGGTCGTAAACCGGTCAGTCCCGTGTATGGGAGTCTATCCTCAAAGCACGTTAAAAAACAGAAATCTATTTCATTGTGAAAGTAGTCTTGCTCATCATTATATCGACGAACTAAATATGGACGGTAAAAATACTATCATGAAAAAATAATAGTTATGGACATGTGTTTCCGTTTCATATTTTTATGCACAAAGAGCAAAAAGATTCGTGTGTATAACATGTATAACACATTACATGAAGGGATGTAATATTTCAGAAGGCTTGATGGAATGGTTTTCATCGTTTCAGATATCGTGATGAAATTGTATCTGTTAACGGTTTATTAATAGAAGGTCAAGTTAGGGGTCAAGGTAATTTTAGTAGTTTTATGCTTGGTCCATAACTTACTAAGTGCTTGTTTTATATTAAAATAACGTATGCATTTGTAGAAAAAAAGTCATTGTAATATTTCGTGGCACTGTTTGTTACTGTTAATAAAAAATAAAATTCAATTTTGCTTTTATTTCCATGTACGAATGTCACAATATACAGAGAACTACCTTTGCCTATTTAGGGTCAGATTACTCTAGAAAAGGAGTAAGTATCGACATTACCAACAAGTATATCATCGTTAAACATTCATGACATTATCCAATGTTATTACACGTATGCTAGGACCAAACAATATGACATGTGGTGTAGACATACATTGTCTTGAAATAATGTCTGCTTATGCTAAACCGATTGTACTGTTTTATAAACTAAATGTGATTGAGAAAAAGCAAGACACGTATAATTCAGATATGAAACGACTGGTACTGATACGATGAGAAGGAGATTAAATCGCGCGAAGCGAGTTTTTGATTTGCATACAAAGGCGTGCAAGTCAATAGATATTGAATAACGAAGTCTCAGACATAATCTAGATATGATGGGTCTTTAAAGAAAGATCACCAAGGCTGATCAGCTTATAAACTATATATTAAATCGATTCGCTTCACATTGCGTATTAACCGGGAATATCGGTTCAATCATTTTCTAAGACAAAGTTGATCTGAAAAGTGCCATTAGTTAAGATGTTGGAACATTACCAACACTGAATATATTCTTCAGCGCGCTCATGAAATTGAGGATGACAGAAATGGGTTCCGTATACAAGAGTAAAGATACAATTGAATCGCAACAACCAAGATAGTGCTTCATAACCCATGATATTAACGAACAAATACAAATATGACACAATTACAACACACGACAGATTCAATCATCGACTTGAGTGTGCAGTGTGATACAGAAGTTGCACGTGACAGCCTACGTGTCATTAATGCAACGGCCACTGGCCGTTCCAAGGTGGTATCCCTATTGTAAACTCTTTTATGTTTATATACCTTGCCTTTATTTATCTTTGTAATTTGTGTTTTCCTGTTCGACTTATCTTCTTTCATTAATCAAACACAGAACTGGTTATCCAACATCTAACTCAAAATAATATCGTCAGCAATGTAAGCACAACTTTAATGACAAAAAAGTTAGGCACCGGGAACGTATGACGATCAACCTATGACCGGACAGGCTGTGGACCCTATGATGACGCCTACCTATAGCCCATTGGGACGGTGGCGTTTGATGTTTATCTATGATCTTTCTTGTCGTGCCCTTAATGGTTTATTCTCTTACTGCTCTGGCTTCTGCCAAGTCATTGAGTACCTTTATTGTGGCTTTCTAGGCTATTTTTTTTTTTTGTATTATATTTACACGAGCATATTTGTTTTACTTATAATGCCTGTTGATGCTGCCTTGTTGGCTAGAGATTAGATCATGGCGGGGATTTCTTTATTTACACTGTCCTGTTTTAATGGGATGACAGTAGGGTAAGTGTAAGGTTTGGTGCACCCTAGAACCGGTTTAAACTCCCAGTGGCCTTCTTTGCCACTGACCGTTCCAAGGCGGTAGCCCTATTGTCAACCCTTTTGTGTTTGTGATGTCATTGCATTTATTATTGCTTTTGCCTTCTTGTTTGTCTGTTTGCGTGTTTGTTTCTGTGTTTTGTGGTTGACTGTCCTCCTTGAATGCTACTTTCCCTGTCCGATCTTTTTATATTTCTTTTGAGTATATACCCTGTTAATTGACAAGAAAGAAAGCATAAACGGTGGACACCAGAGACGAAATACCGTTTAGTTCATCCGCGTAGCTCTGAAAAATAACAAAAATGTGAATGTTACGCCGTTAATTGTATATAAGGCGCAACAAGGACAGGTAGCCATTGAATTTTCGAAACACATGCATTCCTTAACAGTGGTAATGGGACAATTAGCAGATATAACACAGGCAACCGAAATCACGACTTCTAAATAAATAACAATAAAATGGATACTAATACGAAACACCACAAGCATAAAAGTGTTAACACTAGTGGTAAAGCCATGGAACGGTCAGTTAAAAAACGCCCCTGGGTATTTCAAGAGTTCATTTAACCTCACTCTTACTCTATTGCGATCCCGATATATTATGTCGGTTGTAGTATATTAATTAACAAAACATTATCAGTATCATAATGGATAAATGATATTATTATTGCGCTTACAAAACCCAAGCATAATATATTTACCTTTGGTGCTGACACTCACATATCGTATTCACTATAATAAAACAATATAAATATAAACAGCGAACAGAAAAAACAGCATTCAAGAACGACAGTCAATCACATACACACACAGAAACAAAGAACAAATTTAAAGATGAATAAAAGGCCAAATAAGACACCACAAACATTTGTTCTACTGGAGAAATACAACACCAACCAAAAACCATGTCATCTCAACCGTTATTCTATGGAGATGTGAAAGTCGAAAATTAAAGGGGTCTGGCGGATTTCCTGACCACTTTATAAAAGTCACCAGAAAAGGATACGACCCTTTAGCATAGCAACGCACTTCATGCTTGGTGATTGTCCAAAAGTCCATTATCATACTCTTTATACACGCGTTATCACTGATCAATTGAAGACAGATTTTGTATGAACATGCGGTTGTTTTTATACAAAGAAAGCTTCTCTCGGAAATCCAATAGTCCAACACGTGTGTGTCAAAGGATGACCTTAGTGGTTGGGCTAACTCAGGAAAGAATCAATGACGGTAAATGCATTTACATAAGTTGAATGCAACTTTTAAAATATGTTTAATATATATACAATTATCTAAAAAAACAAGCGAATACACAAATGAACTATGAAAAGAATGTTCTCATGAACGTTTACGACGTTCTTAGTATTGTTATAAATACTGAATGTCTAAGACACTAAAGTGTTGTTAAAGCTATAACAATGTTGATCTAGCGCGATAACTGTGATGCGCGAGAGCTCATGAAGATGATGATGCGCGAATTCAATGGATGATTGTCATCAAATGCCTTCTGTAAGGGTTGATGACGCGATGCAATGATAGTTAACCTCCACTGAAATTGTGAGTGATATTCCTCCAGTGAAGATTGGTAACGGGCCCACCTTGTGTCCCGGGGGTTGTCGTTAGTAAAACCTGGCTGCGCAGGTACGGGGACCGTCTCCACCGCTTGTAAACGTTAATCGTGGAAGCTTAGCTCCACTCCTGGATATCCAAACCTAGATGGCTTACTCCAACCCTGGATGGCTTATATCCTGGATGGCTTATTTCCAACCCTGGATGGCTTATATCCTGGATGGCTTAGATCCTGGATGGCTTATATCCTGGATGGCTTATTTCCATCCCTGGATGGCTTATATCCTGGATGGCTTATTTCCATCCCTGGATGGCTTAGGCACATGTTGCCTATGAAATTTGCCATCTAATCTCTGTTCCAACAAGGTACTTTCGATCATCCCGGCGAGAGCTAGAAGACAATGGGTTTTATAGCAAACATTACGCCCAAATCATTATTTCCCCCGTTCAGTCCGTGACAAACGTGGCTAAATCTGCAGTATTGAATCTACACGAGAGGCCCCTTATACAATTTTGCCGTTTAAGGAAAATATACCTATACGTTTACATGCATTAGCACAAAACTAAACTTATGACACGGCCTCTCTGGTGGCCACTTAAAATGTGCACGCTTTTACGTGTTACATGGATCGATCATGAATATTGTGAAATTGTTTCAACTCGAACAATAGATTTGGGTGTAACCGATAACTTACAAGAGCTATGTGCGACCAGTACGCTCTACCCGTGACATTTTGTGACAACATCTCCCCACTTAAAGAAAGTGCTACACTTTTAAAATTCAACAAAATGATAATCAATATTTACACGTTAAGAAACTATTAATTCTTCTGAGCAAACGAGCGACAAAACGTACAAGCTGATCGCTCAATCGCTTGAGTATATTAACTATTACTACTGAAGGATGCTACCTTCAGCCAGTACAACGACCGTCTTCCGGAAACATCCACTGCAGTTATAACCTAACTATAATATGTAATTACAATTTCAACACTATTCTACAATTGTACACTACCCTGTCGTAACATATACTACTATTGTACAATACACTGCAATACACTATTGTATTAAACCGGTCATTATGTGCGGCGACTTAAATAGTCTGCCCCAATATTGTCCTTTCCACGGTCTATTACACCGACTCTACTATTGCTAATAACACTACTTCCTGCCACTACCAGAACTCCAACTTTACACATTGTATCCATCGCATTACCAGTATACTGTTTGCGAAATGGCGTAGGGTCTCTCGTTTCCCTAATCGGCTTTGCTAAAGTGTGCTTAAAGATACACTGCACTACATCTGTTGGTCTCGACTTATCGGACTGAACAGTACTACACTCAGAGTCTAAACGACTTACCTCTCGTTTCTCTGCTACACTAAGCATGCCCGATATATCTACATCGGCTGCTGTCTCCTTACCTACACTAGTGGGAGAATATGTGGGACTAGTGTCCTCACTACTGCCTTCCTCACTATCCTCAATAACTGCAACATTAACTACATTTAATACCCCTTGTTGCACATTATCGGTTCTACTGATATACTCTTTCAGCATATTCGCATGAAAGGTCTTTAACTTTCCGTTTATCTCGATACGGTAATCCATAGTGTTCACTATCCCTCTAACGTAAAACGGACCTTTCCATTGTAATAACAACTTGTTATTGTCGGTCGGGAGTAACAGTAACACCTGGTCATCTATCTTAAACTTCCTAGCTCTAGCTTTCTGGTCATAGTACCGTTTATACTTGGTACTTGCCTTAACTAACTGACTTTGAGCTATCTTACAAGTCTCCTCTAGTTTCTCCTTCAGATCTAAAACATACTGATATGTAGTATTAACCTCATCACTATCTACTTCACCTGCCCACATCTCTCTAAGAATCCTCATGGGACCTCTAACTGATCTACCGTACAATAACTCAAACGGAGAAAATCCTAAACTCTCTTGTGGAACCTCTCTAAATGCAAACAATAAAGCATTGAGATACTTGTCCCAATCTTTGGGTCTCTCGGTACACATACGCCGTAACATTTGCTTTAACGTCCCGTTAAATCGTTCGACTAACCCGTTACACATAGGGTGATATGGTGTTGTCATGATTTGACGCAAAGACAATAACCTGCTTACTTCAGCCATAAGTTCTGACGTAAACTGTGACCCACAATCAGTCAGCATTTCCTCTGGTACACCTAGCCTACTGAACATATCAACTAATGCTTCAGCTACTCTCTCAGTTTCAATTGAGGGCAATGCTACTGCCTCCGGATACCTAGTTGCATAGTCTACCATGGTTAAAATGTACCTATTTTTCCTATCCGACACTGGAAAAATTGGTCCAACTATGTCTACGACTACCCGCTTAAATGGTGTATCTATCAGTGGCATCTGACCTAAATGTAGTTTGGTCACTCGACCTTTTGGTACTGTCCTTTGGCATACATCGCAGGACCTACAATACCTAGTTACATCTCCACTAACACCTGGCCAATAAAATTCTGCCAATACTCTATCTGACGTTTTCTTTACGCCTAAATGACCTCCCATAATCGACTCATGAGCTACCTTAAGCACTGTCGTTCTATACTGGGTAGGTACCACTAATTGGTGAAACTGTCTACTACCACTATCTTCAAATTCTCTGTACAATAACCTATTCTTATGTACAAACTTACAACTACCGGACCTTTACACTTATTCACTACACCATCCTTGGCCTTCACCTTACAAGGACCTAATGACTCGTCTTGAGTTTGTGCTTCTATAAACTCCGCTTTAGATATGTCACCTACGGCTGCAGGAACCTTTAATTTTCTATAAGCCTGAGCTTGCTTCTGAACCTGCGCTCTAGTCTCTACGGCATTACTTATGCTACTTCTAAAATCGGACATTACCGGAAGTACTGAACCTTCTATGTTCCCCATCGTTAAATCATACATCGGGTCGTCCATACATAGTGCCTCTGTAGTCCCTTTAAAGAAAGGTGTATCTACATCTATTCTCGCTATTGGCACGTGCTCTACCGATTTATTTAATAACATACACGGTGACTGTTTACCTACCAACTGGTCATCCGTAACTAAACTACGCCTAACTACCACACCTGTACAACCCGTATCCCTCATTACAATTACGTCCGTGCCATTCACTCTACCATCTGCTGTTGGAAGATTTGCATACGGAAAGAGACATGTTCCGATCTTCGCCATTACACCATCCGCTTTAACACAACAGCTACTACTCTCGGTTTTAATAACCGGACTATTACTACCTCTGCCTCTACCTCTACCTCGGTTTTGACCACCTCTACCTCTACCGAAATTCCATGGGTTGTTAAAACCTTGGTTCTGACTCCCTACATTGTTGTCCACTCTACTATTTTCACTAAAATTGTCTACGACAGCGGACACTTTCACCGCTTTCCTACACTCATGTGAAGCATGATTCCCATTACAGTGACGACAACGAATAAAAGGTCTACCTATGTTACCACTATTGCTACCTCCTCTAGAACCCATCGAACTACCTCCACCTCTATAGTTTCCACTCTGGCCTTTCTGTTTATGATCGTCCCCTTGCCTATCTCTAAAAGTTCTGTCTTTCGACACTACATTATGAGCTCCGCCTCTAGCCTCGGCAAACTGATCTGCTTGAGTTGCCATTTCATCTACACTAGTTAGTTTTCTTTCTTTAAGAAATAAGAACAGATCTCTACTACAAACATTGAATAGCTGGTCCCGCAACAAGAAATCTATTAGGCCCTGATAAGTCTGCGTTACCTTCCCTAACTCTAACCACCTATCTAAGTAATTTCTAGACCTACTAATAAACTGAATAAATGACTCGCCTTTCTCAGGCAAGCAAGCTCTAAACCGCTTTCTAAAACCTTCTTCAGTTAGCTCAAATCTCTTTAAAAGAGCATCCTTTAACTTGTCATAGTCAAGAGCATCTAAACTAGGTAATCTAGAAAATACATCTAAGGCCTTGCCTCTCAATAACGCACTTAAATGAACTGCCCACTTATCTTTGGTCCATTCCTGTAACTCAGCATAACGCTCGAACCGTAACAAGTAACTGTCCATGTTATCTTTGTCAGCATCAAAGTATGGTAACTTCGAACCTTTTAACTTCCCAGAATAACTATCTTTCCCTACAGTTCCACTGTCCTTACTATGTGTCTTAGCTGCTTCCAACTCTAAAGCTAACTTATGATCAAACTCTTTTTGCTCCCTTTCCATTATCATCTTAGCCTTAGCTAGTCTACCGTCTGTTTCGAACCTCTCATGTTCTAACTCTTGCTTCTCCCTTACTATTCTACTTTCTAATTCTACCTTCTCTTTATCATCATCTCGCTTCTCTTTAGCTAATCTACCTTCTAATTCTAACTTCTCTGTGGCTAGTCTACTTTCTTCATCTCGCTTCTCTTTAGCTAGTCTACTTTCTTCATCTCGCTTCTCTTTAGCTAACCTACTTTCGAATTCTAGCTTCTCTTTAGCTATTCTACTTTCTTCATCTCTTTCCTGCTTTGCTAATTCTCTTTCCTTAAGTCTAAATTCCCTTTCCCTAGCCTGTTCGTCTTTAACAAAGGTTCTAAGCTCCTCTCCAGCATACCCTAACTCCTTACCCATTTCCGTAAGATCCTTTATGGACGTCATGGTTATAGACATTGTGAACTACACACTACAATACTTACAATACACAAGTCACTAATGATTCTACTCTACTAACTACTAATGGTAAGTCACTGTGTCCTCAGTAAATACCTGGGCATCATCATAGGACAAGTTACATACACATTTGTACTAGCGCTAACTACTAACAGTTATGTATAGATAGTATCTAGCTTCCACAAAACATATACCCTACATCAAATATCTTAATTTGATATTGGACATAAACCTTAAACAATCATCGAAATGCGTATAACATGTACATGTATATTTACTTCTCCCATCAATATAAGTATACTCGAGTGTCACAACATGAGTAGAACGTCTTGTTCGCCAACCTAATTGGATACTATGTGTATATCAAGGCAGGTAAAAACAAACACCCAAATTATTGAGCAAAAGTGCCTCAGACCCACTCGTGTAGACCACTGCGACCTCGCGCCAAGGAAAGAACGGACAAAACAACAGTTTGGACTCACCCTACCCTTGTCGTGTCTTGACTTGTCTTCCAAGCTGTGGCCGTGATCGTCGACAGTCGCCTTGATGGATCAGAGGGTGGTACACAATTCTAAAATAATAAGTAGAGATTTAGTATATCATAATAAAGATCACTTATTGATTCTTTCCCTCCGTAGTCGCCCAAAATCCCACTTCTGACACCAGTTGTCACAGGATGACCTTAGTGGTTGGGCTAACTCAGGAAAGAATCAATGACGGTGAATGCATTTACATAAGTTTAATGCAACTTTTAAAATATGTTTAATATATATACAATTATCTAAAAAAACAAGCGAATACACAAATGAACTATGAAAAGAATGTTCTCATGAACGTTTAAGACGTTCTTAGTATTGTTATAAATACTGAATGTCTAAGACACTAAAGTGTTGTTAAAGCTATAACAATGTTGATCTAGCGCGATAACTGTGATGCGCGAGAGTTCATGAAGATGATGATGCGCGAATTCAATGGATGATTGTCATCAAATGCCTTCTGTAAGGGTTGATGACGCGATGCAATGATAGTTAACCTCCACTGAGATTGTGAGTGATATTCCTCCAGTGAGGATTGGTAACGGGCCCACCTTGTGTCCCGGGGGTTGTCGTTAGTAAAACCTGGCTGCGCAGGTACGGGGACCGTCTCCACCGCTTGTAAACGTTAATCGTGGAAGCTTAGCTCCACTCCTGGATATCCAAACCTAGATGGCTTACTCCAACCCTGGATGGCTTATATCCTGGATGGCTTATTTCCAACCCTGGATGGCTTATATCCTGGATGGCTTAAATCGTGGATGGCTTATATCCTGGATGGCTTATTTCCATCCCTGGATGGCTTATATCCTGGATGGCTTATTTCCATCCCTGGATGGCTTAGGCACATGTTGCCTATGAAATTTGCCGTCCAATCTCTGTTCCAACAAAGTACTTTCGATCATCCCGGCGAGAGCTAGAAGACAATGGGTTTTATAGCAAACATTACGCCCAAATCATTATTTCCCCCGTTCAGTCCGTGACAAACGTGGCTAAATCTGCAGTATTGAATCTACACGAGAGGCCCCTTATACAATTTTGCCGTTTAAGGAAAATATACCTATACGTTTGCATGCATTAGCACACAACTAAACTTATGACACGGCCTCTCTGGTGGCCACTTAAAATGTGCACGCTTTTACGTGTTACATGGATCGATCATGAATATTGTGAAATTGTTTCAACTCGAACAATAGATTTGGGTGTAACCGATAACTTACAAGAGCTATGTGCGACCAGTACGCTCTACCCGTGACATTTTGTGACAGTGTGTTCGCATTAAAAGATATATTAGTACCTGCATGCTAGAGCGCCTCTTTTACTCCCATAAGAACAGTACATTTTGAGAGTTTCCACACCACACAAATGATGATGTTGTCATAAAGTCAAACGTCCAATAAGTTGCATTTTCTAGTGGAACTAAAAAAATAAATAGTCTGAAGATACAGAAATCGATATGACTCGGTATTCCGTCTATTTTATTATTTTGATATAATAAACCTAAGTAGTTAAACTATTTTATTAGCGATTTAGATTATACTGGAATAAACTGTTATTGCAAAAACAACATTATTCGATATATTGCGGTATTAAGAGCATTGGTGGATAGGAGAAACTATGATCGTTCTTCACTTTCTGGGATACAAAATATAGTAGATAAATGTTGGAAAGCACCTGGATTCTTCATTACATTTTTGTTGTGAAATAAAAAATGTGAATAAACAAATAAAACCTTACAAAAATCTTAATTGACGTCATGACTCAATGTCACAGTTATTTTTGTGTTCGGAGTTAATAGTTATTAATATTTAGCGATTATGAATTTTCTTTCACCAAGAAATCTCAATCTTTCACCGGACCCATAGAAATGTAATAAATAGAGTTTACTTATCTGCTGTGATTTTTTTATATAGGAAATCGTTCATGTGATGGTAGGCATGTGTTTCTTTTCACGATTGACCAGATTAAAGTGACTGAAGAACCTACAATTGATTGAAAGATTTTCGTTTGAAATCAGTTTGTGTATCTTTAAACCCAACTGTTTTTCTCTGTTGAGTGTTCTCTAGGCAATTCAACACTTTACTGTCAACACTTTACTGACATCATAGCTTAACGTTACTGTTTTTAGCTCGACTATTCGAAGAATAAGAGAGCTTATGTAATCACCCCGGTGTACGTACTTAAGAAGTTGTATCTATAATTTTGGTTTGGGATTTCTTATAACATTATGCATCTTATTCATACTTCACCCATATTGGGGTATGGGCTCCCTCCTCCTCGCCCCACACTATGCCCCTTCCTTTTTTTTTTCTTTTTTTTTTTTAGATATTTCTATGTTGTTTTGGTCAATTCTTACACATATCGCTATGTTGTCCCGCCCCCCCCCCCCCACCTCACCCGCCACCCGCCTACCCTCCACTCGAAACTCCATTCCCCCTACCTCTCACTCGAAACTCCCAGAGCCTTTCGAACACAAATTTCTTTAATATGACAGCAATATTGGATTAAAACTGATAACAATATTAAAATTTCGCACCCTGCCCCAAATTTTAATAAAATTTGTATGATATTCCAACAATAATTTTATATCGGCCCAAGTTTTTATACCCGCCCCGCCCCGCAACCCCACCCCACATTGTTTTAGCCTTGTTTTCTGATGGTATATACTGGCTATATAATTTATTATTCTCTGAAAAATCGAATAGTCGAGCTGCTCTGTTCTCCGACAGCTCTTGTTTGTGTTGGGTTTAGAATTTTATTTCATTGAAAAATACTGATCTTTCACACATAGAAATGTAAAAAATTGTTTTTAATATTTGAATCAGGCGATACGTGTTTGTGTTTACAATTGTTTGCGTCAATTAAAACTTAAAACCTTCACAGTACTTTGTTTTTGCGTTTGACGTTGCATGCAGCAGATTTTATTTCTAAAACGCGTGCTTTCCGTTTATCTACATGTACATAGTTTGCATCTCACAATGTTATGAATAATTATATTTTTTTGATTAGTTTTAAGCTAATTGTTCATATTTTTAAACATGTGGCAGCATAGTTAAAAAAGTTAAAACTTAGAATTGTATTACCGTATTCGCCCCCTGCTCCTGTATAAGCGCCCGCTACATGTTTTTCCGTCTAAAAATTCATTAACCGCCGCTATTTCAACGGATAGCTTAATTCTTTTCCATCAATATGATTTCTGGAATAATAAGTTGTTTCAGGTATTTAGTGTTGTATTTGTTTTATACCTTCAAGCTGAACGAATTAACCCATTATCCTCGACAGAATTTTACATCATTGCATGTCCTAACAAGCGCACCCCTTTTTCTCAATTTTCTAAGTGCCCTGGGCGCTTAAAGGGGCGAATACGGTACATTGTTTTTAAATAAATGGAAACTAGTTTAAAGTTAAGAAACTACTAGATTAATAATGTGAAATGTAAAGTTCAATGACTGATAAATACTTTAAGATTTTCTTGTACCCTTTCATGTGTGTAAACATAGGTGTATTGGGATTATACCACTTAAGTTTGACAAACAGACTGTCATGATGTGATTAAGAGGAAATAAGTGCATCTGTTGTCATCTTTACCAAAATATTCTGTATGCACTGCTGTAGCAATGGTAAATAAATGATAAAATAAAAGTTTGTATTAAAATTATTTTTTATCTTTAAACCCGTGTTAAATGCATGTTGAATGTCTCCGAAATCTGGTAATAATGATACCCACATTGTCATATCAAACTTTGCAAAAATTGAAATTTCAGAATTTGTAAATATTTCACTTTATTTTGGACTTAGAAAATTACAGACATCGGCTACTAAGAAAGTGATTAGAAAATGCCTAAGTTCTCACTTATATGCGGTAAATGCTGTATACAGCACTCCTGTACAACTATTTGACCTATGTCAGATCCACATATAAGTGACTTATATGCGAGTTATATGTCAAAATCAGCTTGACTTATACTTGACATATACATATAACTCACTTACTCAGGATTTGATGAGACTTGTAAGTGAAGTATAATTGACATATATGTCGCATATAAGCCGCATATAAGTCGCATATATGTTGGTGTATGTAGATTCGGTAAGGGTAACGTTAACGTTTAATGGCTGTCTTCAATTATGTCATGTCACATCTCTAATTTATCTCGCCTACTAATGCTGCCCATTTAGAATATTACTATATAGAATATGACTGACATCATACATCTGTTCACGTTGTTGACGTCATTACTTTTATCTTTACCCATACCGATAAGATTTTCCATCCCCCATGTAAAACGCGGATACCCTTATCCATTATGCAAGAAAAGCCTTTCCATCAACCAAGTAAAACGTGGATTATAAGAATCTTTCAGGGGTATCCGGTGAACATAGGGAATTCCGTCCCGAGGTATAAGTGTTTTTATTGGAACCGAGGCTCTGCCGAGGTCCCGATTAAAACACTTATACCGAGGGTTGGAATTCCCTATCTGAACCGAATACCCACGAGAGAATAAGATTTTTTTTCTTGCATATCAGAGACATGTTGTGCGTTGACGGCGCCATCTACTAACGTTTTGCATGTTTTCCTGCAGACCGGAAGTTGATGTGCGCGTGACTTTTATCTCGACCTAGGGTGAGATGGACATATCTAGCCCCGGTAAAATGACGGATTTCTTTGTCCGGTAGGCAAGAAAACTTATCCAGTATGCACGGATATAAAAATACAATCTGTTTTTGCATATATGGTGCAATATTTAAGGAGCCAGCCTACATAGGCTTAGAATATTGAGCCGTGCGTGGATATTTTGTTTTTATACTGTCCTTTTTAATACCAATATGTAAAAGGCGGCGATTGTTGCAACCTAGAGCCTAAATAAAAATCCGAACTGCTTTTTTTCAATGATCGTTTATGCTTGTGGTATCTCTTGCCGTTCTTCTAAATGATTATAGGATCAGGAACAAAAAAACAAAATGATAATATAGCCATGCAATTGTTGTTTGTTTATAACGCGTGTTTTTGGTTGGCTGAGTTTAATATCTGACTTGTATTCTTTCTGTTTGACCTATGCATCAATGTTTTAAAATACCGAGTTTGCGAAAAGCTTTAATAATTTAGCAAATAATTGCGCCAGCTGACTATGATGATAGGGGGACGCTTTTCAGTGCTTTTTTATTATTTGTTTTTCACACTTTATGACTTCTCTTCTAGTTATCACTTAGCGATGAACGATTTTATCCGTTAAATCTGACGGATTTTTTTCCTACTGCTGTGACTGTCAGATATCTCAGGTGTATGCTCTGTGAACTCTGTTTAAGAATGTCAGAAGTTTGTAGTGTTTCATCTTAATGGCTTAACCAACTACTGAGATCAACTTGATTGCGCTCACTACGCTGATTACATGTTTGTTTCTATATTGATAACATAGATTGGTATACTAGATACAAGTAGGTATGCCTCTCCAATAGAAGAACTTAGCATTCACGGAACACCGCGAATCAAAAACTGCGTTCAAAACATTAATTACGAGGAAACAGAGGCAAAGGATGCGACACCATAGACATAAACGAGTTATCAAAAAGGTTTCATGTACCGCCTTGGAACGGCTAAAGAGGCTACTGAGGGATTACACCAGATTCCAACGTACAATAAACCTCACTCTTTACCCTATTATCATCCCAAAAACAACAACAAATAGGAGAAATAACGAAATACACAGCAATTAAATACAATACGAGAGGATCAATTAATTCACTAGAGTTAAATTGGTAATTTAGTCATACGTATTGTTCATTGTTCGAATGCATGGCAACAAATTTGTTTAAAATTCTCACATCTAAAAGGCAGCTATCGATAAAACATGTATTCTTTATTCCTTTTATGGATCTTCCAATCATGTTCGTTTCATGTATTTACATATTTAACGAGTTTGAATGATTTGCCTAATAATGTTACGAGTCTGAAAGAGTAACATACTTACAAATACTCTGTGAGTTTCATATAACATGCAACAAGAACAGGAATGTAAAATGGATATCATCCTATGACATTTCAGGTATTTGAGATACTCACTTAGAAAAGGAGTAAGTATCGACATTACCAACAAGTATATCATCGTTAAACATTCATGACATTATCCAATGTTATTACACATATGCTTGGACCAAACAATATGACATGTGGTGTAGACATAAATTGTCTTGTAATAATGTCTGCTTACGCTAAACCGATTGTACTAATGTGATTGAGAAAAAGCAAGACACGTATAATGCAGATATGAAACGACTGGTACTGATACGATGAGAAGGAGATTAAATCGCGCGAAGCGAGTTTTTGATTTGCATACAAAGGCGTACAAGTCAATAGATATTGAATAACGAAGTCTCAGACATAATATAGATATGATGGGTCTTTAAAGAAAGATCACCAAGGCTGATCAGCTTATAAACTATATATTAAAGATGATAGGGAAATCGATTCGCTTTATATTGCGTATTAACCGGGCACATCGGTTCAATCATTTTCTAAGACAAAGTTGATCTGAAAAGTGCCATTAGTTAAGATGTTGGAACATTACCAACACCGAATATATTCTTCAGCGCGCTCATGAAATTGAGGATGACAGAAATGGGTTCAGTATACAAGAGTAAAGATACAATTGAATCGCAGAATGTTAGGTCTAAATTTGTAACTAAATTTCCTGGAAAAAAATATGTCAACGGAAAATAAATCGGTTACAAATTTCCCTGATTGAATTACCGACGTTAACTTGGTATAAGGTTGGCCTCTCCGAGAGAAATATTAATGAAGCACGGGCAATGTCAATAGTGCATGTATAAAGACCGTGGTAAACAATTTGACCCATTACCCCCAGTCAGTAGAGCCAGTCTCAGTTATCTGAAATGCCACAACCAAGATAGTGCTTCATAACACATGATATTAACGAACAAATACAAATATGACACAATTACAACACACGACAGATTCAATCATCGACATGAGTGTGCAGTGTGATACAGAAGTTGCACGTGACAGCCTACGTCTCATTCATGCAACGGCCACTGACCGTTCCAAGGTGGTATCCCTATTGTAAACTCTTTTATGTTTATGATGTCATATACCTTGCCGTTATTTATCCTTGTAATTTGTGTTTTCCTGTTCGACTTATCTTCTTTCATTAATCAAACACAGAACTGGTTATCCAACATCTAACTTAAAATAATATCGTCAGCAATGTAAGCACAAACTTAATGACAAAAAAGTTAGGCACCGGGAACGTATGACGATCAACATTGAGTATATACCCTGTTAATTGACAAGAAAGAAAGCATAAACGGTGGACACCAGAGACGAAATACCGTTTAGTTCATCCGCGTAGCTCTGAAAAATAACAAAATGTGAATGTTACGCCGTTAATTGTATATAAGGCGCAACAAGGACAGGTAGCCATTGTATTTCCGAAACACATGCATTCCTTAACAGTGGTAATGGGACAATTAGCAGATATAACACAGGCAACCGAAATCACGACTTCTAAATAAATAACAATAACATGGATACTAATACGAAACACCACAGGCATAAAAGTGTTAACACTAGTGGTAAAGCCATGGAACGGTCAGTTTAAAAAACGCCCCTGGGTATTTCAAGAGTTCATTTAACCTCACTCTTACTCTATTGCGATCCCGATGTATTATGTCGGTTGTAGTATATTAATTAACAAAATATTATCAGTATCATAATGGATAAATGATATTATTATTGCGCTTACAAAACCCAAGCATAATATATTTACCTTTGGTGCTGACACTCACATATCGTATTCACTATAATAAAACAATATAAATATAAACAGCGAACAGAAAAAACAGCATTCAAGAACGATAGTCAATCACAAACACACACAGAAACAAAGAAAAAAATTAAAGATGAATAAAAGGCCAAATAAGACACCACAAACACAAATGGTTGACAATAGGGCTACCGCCTTGGAACGGTCAGTGGCAAAAAAAAGGCACCAAACCTCACACTTACCTTACTGTCAACCCAATAAAATGGGCCAGTGTAAATAAAGAAATCCCCTCCATGAACAATTCTCTAACCAACAAGGCAGCATTAATAGGCACTAATAGGCAATATAAGTAAAACGCAAAGATGCTCGTGTATATATCAATACAAAAAAGCAATAGCCTAGAAAGCCACAAAGAAGGTACTCAATGACTTAAGAATAAAGCAATACCATATCTAAAATAAATACCAATGCTGCTGCTTTGTATACTGCAATAAAACATCTAGTAAATGAAATACTTTATCAAGTATCGGTATGTATAATGTGTTTGTTACATAATATATTCTGTTTAAAATGGTAATGAAAAGGTAAAGCCAATATTTAATTAAGGTAATTTATAGTTGGACGTTCACGGTTTAATCGATTTTTTTTTTATATCAATCTTTTTTTTTTATATCAATCTTATTTTACTTCCAAGGGAGACTATTAATTTGCCATCCATTAATTTGCCATTGTGTGCTACATAAGATATGTGTTATCTGTCTTGACATTGGTGATATATAATTATAGCATATTTGTTTATACGATAAGTTTATGTGTCGACATCTGGCCTCGTAACATTGGTGATATATTTAACTTATCTGTCGATATGTGACCAACTGATTATTGATATACAATGTATTCCTAAATGCTTTTATAATTTCTGTTACTATTACTTATCAATTACACACAATGTTACTATTACTTATTAATTACACACAGTCCAACTTTCCAAACTTGCTCGACCTCATCACGGTTTCGGTTATTTTAAACGATTTTGTTAAGATAATCTTAGAAAGTGCAGAAATAACAACACTATCATTAGCGGAGGAGTAAAGGGCATACTTTGAAATTCGTTCAGTATTCGCGAAGAAATAATACAAAAAGTAAGTATAAAAGTCGAATAGGAAATGCAGCTTTCACAGAACACAGTAAACCCAAAAAACACGCAAAAAGACATTCAGGAATGGCAATAGTAATAATAAAGGCATATGACGTCGCAAACACAAAAAGGGTTGACAGTAGAGCTACCGCCTTGGAACGGTCAGTGGCAAAAAGGCCGCTGGGGTTTTAAACCAGGTTCTAGGGTGCAACAAACCTCACATTTACCCTACTGTCATTCCAATTAAACAGGACAGTGTAAATAAACAAATCCTCGCCATGAACTATTTTCTAACTAATAAAGCAGCATTAATAGGCAATATAAGTAAAACACAAAGATGCTCGTGTATATATAAATACAAAAAAAACAATAGCCTAGAGAGCCATGAAAATACAGATTTGCACTTATTCTATTCCAATACTTGCGGTTTCATTCAGTTTCACTTACAATTTCATTATGCTCCTTAACTTATCCCGGACGTGAAGATCCCGGAAATATTACCGCATGCCACACTTCAGTAGGCTGATCTAGATAAACGTCATTTCAGCAAGTAAAACAGTAAACTTTGAACATTGCAAAATATGTGTTTATATCATTAACGTGTTTTAGACGAGTTCACTAGGAATTGAAGTTGTAATGCATGCTTTGTCAACTACATGAGTCACAGCCTGTTAATCATAGATAAATACAAAACCGATATAAGGATCAGCTGCCTTCGGTAGCTGAATCAGTAACACATGCATTACCATATATAAACAATACCATTTTCATTCATATATATAACACCCATTATAATATAGAAACAATGCCATCACGTCATCAATTATTATAGGCCTACTAGTAATATCTCTCTAGATGTACACTGATATCTGTGTTTACACTGTCCCGTTTATAGGGATGACAATAGGGTAAGAGTGAGGACTAGTGACCCTAGATCCTGGTTTAAACCCCAGCGGTCTTTTTTGCCACTGACCGTTCCAAGGCGTTAGCCCTATTGTCAACCCTTGTGTGTTTTTGATGTCTTATCTTGCCTTTCATTCATCTTTATATATAGTTGTTCTTTGATTATTTGTGTGTTTGTTGTTGACTTTCGTCATTGAATGCTACTTTTCCTGTTCGATTTTTATATCTACTTTTATTAACTCGATCGTATTAATTATTGTTTAATCGTCAAGGGATATATTAGTTGATTAAAAATAAAAGTACAGTCATACAGTTAGCAAGTCTAGGAATATATATAATATTTCGTCAATTTCGACATGTCAAATAACTTCCATGGAGCAATGTATTGTTATTTATATTTATGAATTTAAAATGTTTTTTATTTTCTACGTAACATGGATAATACGTCTACACAAATAATAAACAATTAGGGTGGGGTTGGTGTGTGTGGGTTGGTTGGGGAAAGGAGGAGGGGTAATGTAACGACAAATGAAGAATCTCCTTTACAGCCACCTCTCTGAAATAGGACTTGTGTAACATATGTCAGTTATTAGTTTTATTTAATAATAGAAGGTTAAAAACGTTCATCAATAAACTTATAATAAATGTATCAAACTACTGATTCGTTGTCGAGGCGACTGTTAAAGGCTGTTATACAGCACTACATGAGCCGAGTCTGCTATTTTGTCTCTTATTTATGTTCCTTGCTTCCTAATGGATCACCTTGGCAGATACTCAACCAAATTTCATCGAATTCTTATATTACACCTCACGCTATCTGAGTGATAATTTAAGCATTGGCACTGGTAAGCAAGGTTTATCATAAACTACGTAGGTCTTTCTCAAAGTTATTGGCGGTAAAAAAAATCTACCGGAGAAGCCAAACAAAAACCATGTCTTTGACTACGAATATCTCAACCGTTATTCTATGGAGATGTGAAAGTCGAAAATTAGAGGGTCTGGCGGATTTCCTGACCACTTAATAAAAGTCGCCAGCAAATTCACCAGAAAAGGATACGACCCTTTAGTATAGCAACGCACTTCATGCTTGGTGATTGTCCTCTGTACAGTTGATCACTAAGTTTCATTTTTATTCTCTTGTGCGAGGGGGAGGTTGGTGCATGAACTTCCGTCCCTTGGGTTTTATGGTCGTACTATAGATTGGTTTACTTTTTGGCTGCAACTGCTGTGGTTGTTCAAAACAATTCTGAATACATCGTAAGGTGTTTTAATTATGCGGTTTTATATATTCATAGTCCGGATGGAAACTTTATTATTAGAGATTTCGTTTTGATCGCATGTCCCATTATGTACACGGGCTTGTCAATTTGGGCGCTGAAGACACAATAAAAGCCAGGATGTGTATACATAAAATCGATTTAACCTAGCCATTATGCCATATTTTCCTACTGGCCGTTCCAAGTCGGAAACCATTTCTTCGCCATTCTTTGTGTTTGTGCAAGATGACCCTAGTGGTTGGGGCTAACTCGGGAAAGAATCAATGTCGGTGACTGTAAGTGTAATGCAACTTTTAAAATATGTTAAATATATATACAATTATCAAGAAAAACAAGGTATACACAGATGAAATATGAAAAAGACTGTTCTAAAAGAAGTATTATCACAACTACTGAATGTCTGCTGACTATATATGACACGAAAGTGTTGTTAAAGTTATAACAATGTTGATGTGCACAATAATTATGGTTTAGCGCGATGAATTGATGCGCGAGAGCTCATGAAGATGATGATGTGCGAATCAAATGGGTGATTGTCATCAAATGCCTTCTATAAGGGTTGATGACGCGATATATACGAGAATTTACCTCCATCGAGGTTGTGACTGAAGTTCCTCCAGTGAGGACTGATAACGGGCCCACCTCGTGTTCCGGGGGTTGTTGATACTATAATCTGGCCATGTTGCACAGGTACGGGGACCGTCTCCAACGCTCGTAACGTTATGCGTGGAAGGCTAAGCTCCACTGCGGAAGTCTTATCTCCACTCCGGACGGGTTATCTCCACTCCGGACGGGTTAGGCTGTAGTAATAACGTTTTTGATGTCGGTTCATACATAAACACACCAATCTTATATAATGATCATTACACCAACAAATCATTATCTAATAAATACATGCAAGCCACTCTCTAATTATGATGAGTAGCAATGGATGTATATTCTACAACGCCGTGTATACGCGTCGAACATTTATACTAGTCAATCATCTCACTGTTAACTAATGAACCAAATATACAACGTGTATTACAATCACTGAGTTATACGCCAACGTTAACAAATGCACCTCTAATACAACGTTATCAAATTAATATTGTTTTACAATTAATGATCAATTACAATAATTATATCTAATAAAATTAACTTCAAAATCATATGCTAGTTTCAAGTTATTTTTTGAGAAACATAAAAGCTAACCGGATGTCGTAACATCGCCAACCAAGATGGCGCCGCCCACTGAATACAAATGTACGATACAAATCCATAAAATAAATACTGACCACATATTGCCTGTGAATTTCGCCCTGTCCAACTTCTGCTCCAAACAAAGCAACTTGCAATCAATCCCAGCCACGACTGGACAATAATGCACTTTATAGCAAACGTTCCGCCCAACCCATTATTTCTCACGTTCTTTCCGTGACACACGTGGCAACATCCGCAGTATTAACATCTACACGAAAGGACCCTTAAACAACGTTTCCCTTTAAAGAGATAGACCTATACTTTTACATGCATTAGCACAAAACTAAACTTATTAAACGGCCCTTCCGGATGCCCTCTAATGGCCACTTAATTTCACGCTTTTCCGTGTTACCTGAATATATTATGGACGTTGTGAATTGATATGTCGCCAGTACTTAGATATCTCAGCCCTATTGTTGATGTCGGAGTATATTGACAATAGTTAATATAACGTAGTTGCACGTGCTTTATACACGTGCTGTTGTTTGTTGGAGGTATCGTTCTGGCTTGATTGGTTGGAATGGATAAATGATTGACAACTGGCGACATGTTAATTGGTTTCAACTGAACAATGGACTATCGTGTGACTGACAGGTGCTTACAAGAGCTGTGTACGACCAATACGCTCTACTCGTGATTATTTTGTGACAGTGTTGTATATTGCCATTTTTTCATTGTATATTTAATTTGCTCGTTGTCTGTGGTACAATCAATGATTTCAATTTTTATACTGTTACTTATACCCACTTAGGCGGGGATGTGTTCCCCGAGCAACGTCTTATGGAGTCTATATTTCTCAACTTACTTGTTTTCCTAGAGCTTGTAGTCGAGTTGAGGATTCTTAACATTTGTATATCTAAAAAGGTACTACATCCTTACCAAGCATTCCGAAAAACCTTTGCAAAATTGTGTTATCTTAACCCTGATCTACTTTTTGTTCCCCGAACAACTGTGTATTGGATACATGTTTCTCACTTGAATCATTTGTCTAGAGTTTGTTGTCTAGTTGAGGACATTTAAATTCGCAACCTTCGTATAACTAATTAGGTAACTTATCAGGGCTACCATTAAAATAAACTTTTAAACACCTTTGCAATATGGCATTATCCAAATGTTTATCTACTTTTAAAATATAAAAGTAATTTATGAATGCTTTCACTGCACTGAATTTCACAACCTGATATTTGGGGTGACATCATTTACAAACGTTGCAAGATTCTTGGTCATGATTACTTTCATAGCCTTTGTTAAATTTGTTAAAAGGTTGTCAATTTCATCGCTGAAGACAGGATAATAGCGAGGTCGTGTATCTTAAAACCGATTTAAGCTAACTAGTAGGCCTTATTGCCTAATGACCATACCATATCGGTAACCCCGCCTTCACCACTAGTTTTCACTGTCCGTGTCATTTTCCAGGCTGTGAGTAATTAAACACGGATACACCAATATATCTAAAACAGTTAACAAAATTCGTTTCATCTTGGCTTAGACGCATGCTTCGTAACCGCTGCTCCCAACTAAGTTCCTTTTTATTTACTTTGCTCTTCGGGGCATACAATTTTATTAGATCCTGGGACCATACGCCGCTGGATATAGGGGATGAAAAAAAGATACAAATATCGCTATATCTATCGTCATATGCTTGCCATCTTCGGGATGGTTAAAATTCTGTACTGTTGATTTTTATGAATATTGAGTTCTGCCCAACCCGGGGCTAGAGGGCATGAGCGGTAGCTAGCATATTTCACTACCGCTCATGAACAGTCTCAATCAAACCGAGACTGCAATATTTCGTATGTGTCGTGTTCAGCCGTTTCCAAAGGTCCATTATCATACTCTTTTTTACACGCGTTATCACTGATCAAGTGAAGATAGATGTTGAATGAACATGCGGTTGCTTTTATACAAAGAAAGCTTCTCTCTGAAATCCAATAGCCCAACACGTGTGTTCGCATTAAAAGATATATAAGTACCTGCATGCTAGAGGGCCTCTTTTGCTCCCATAAGAACAGTACATTTTGAGAGCTTCCACACCACACAAATGATGATGTTGTCATAAAGTCAAACGTCCAATAAGTTGCATTTTCTAGTGGAACTAAAAAAATAAATAGTCTGAAGATACAGAAATCGATATGACTCGGTATTCCGTCTATTTTATTATTTTGATATAATAAACCTAAGTAGTTAAACTATTTTATTAGCGATTTAGATTATACTGGAATAAACTGTTATTGCAAAAACAACATTATTCGATTATATTGCGGTATTAAGAGCATTAGTGGATAGGAGAAACTATGATGGTTCTTCACTTTCTGGGATAGAAATATAGTCGATAAATGTTGCAAAGCGTCCGGATTCTTCATTACATTATTTTGTGAAATAAAAAAATGTTAAATAACAAATAAAAAAGTCTAAAAACGCTTAAGCCTCTGCAGTTGAGTGTAAAAAGTTGTGCACTATATATTATTTTACGTGGAAAGACAAAATATAAACGAGTCTACTACTTCCGTCAATGCGCTCGTGTACGTCAAACAACATATTGACAAAATAAAGAAGTAAGTAAATACCACATTACTATCAGCAGGAGCCAGGGAAAACATAGTTTTGTGAAATTCTTGGATCCGGTTTGCCACGGTAACTTACGAAACGAAAATCTAGGGTTTAAAAGATGTAAAGAGAGATAATTCAGGTGTCGCATATTTTGCTACCGTTTATCCTTTTAATTGATGTCTGTTTTGTTTTTCAACACCACTGTATACTAAAACGTTCAATGGATTAGATGAGCTAATGTGATGCATTTGATGTTATACTTAACATTCTGGTATATTACGTAATGCATTTCAAGTAGTCCTTGAATTGGGTTTTACGGCGCACCAATTCAAAAATGTTATATTGCGCCTATAGAAACAAAACTCCAGACCCACCCACCATATACATCAAGATAGAAATATGCACAATAGGCCTAGAATATTTTCACCTGAACTGCAGTCTTGTAGTACAAGCATTTGTTTCTCTATTCTATGTTGTTATAGTATTGTATATGAATGACCGGAACTATTTCAGAACAATTAACGTCTGGGCGTATTTGCATATCCTGTAAAAAATAGAGTTAAATTGTTTTTGTTTTTTAGTGCACTTACACATCAAGGTCATATGGCGCTAACAATGCGCCAACAATGCATTCCTTCGATATGGGTACATAGAATGTAATACCATGCAAAATATAGCGGACAGTTTCAAAATAAAAATAAGAAATAAAAATTATAAAAAATAAAGACACTTCCTCCTGTCATTCCGTTTTTCACCTCTACAGTTAATTATTTCATTTCATAAATATGAAATAATTTTTTGTATGCTATAACCGTCTCTATTACAATATAAGACATAAACATACACTGACAGTTCGTCAAAATTGTATAAACTACTTTGATTCTATGAATATTGAGTTCTGCTCAACCCGGGGCTAGAGGGCGTGAACGGTAGCAAGCATATTTCACTACCGTTCATGAATCTCAATCAAACCGAGACTGAAATATTTCGTAGTTCGGCCGTTTCCAAAGGTCCACTATCATACTCTTCTACGAAATTGTAAATAAGAAAAACCACTCCATGTATACAGTTTCTCATTATGATATACATTTGTTTATTGTGAAAATTGTTTTTATTCTCTGTTTTAAAGAGGCACTACCTATATCTACGCGATTTTTAATGTAAAATATTAAATACTCAATATTACTGCATTTATATGTATGCAAAGATATTTTATGAGTATTCTAAGAAGCAACAAGGTTCGTATTCCAGTTCTGTAAATTATTAATTATGATCAAAACAATATCTTGAATAAAATGCTGCCTAGCCGTTTATTCCTGCCGGAGAACTACGAGTTTTTACGATTTTATCGGACATGCGCAATGCCATTCAGTTGAACGAAAACAAACTACTCGGGGCAGTTCAAATAGTAAACGAATCGATCGGAACTAGTCGCCAATCCGACGAGGCATTTCCGACTGTAAACGAATAAGATCGGAAAATCTCCGTAATCGGCTTGTCTAAAACAATTCCGAATACAATTTCAAAAATCCTATCTTTTCTATCCTGTTTTTCCCCAGCAAAACGCATATTACATGGGGTGAAATTATTGCCGTTTACCTTTTTCATAGTCCTCTTTACAATTAAGTAAAGTTTATATCGATTGGTGGACAAAAAGATATAGGTAGAGCATCTTTAATACAACTGGTGCATATTACATTTGTATCTGCAAAGGGTGGCCCACCCTGACCATCACAAACCTATTACGGTGTGAACAAACGGATAACCATTTATTTAGTGATTGTAATAAAAAACAATACACTGACAATGACAATATTTTATTCAGTATGTATACAAGATAGCCAGGGCAGACTTTGAAACAATTCGGGTGAGACTAAAACCCGAGGTTCTACATGCTTATACGATGCACAATCACTTACACACACATACTGGTCTAGAGGATGGAGAGATTATACACCTTAGAAACACACACGCTCAAGCACGCACGCACACACACACACACGCACTCTCTTGACTAGAGATTTATTATTGTATATAAATTTGCACACCGCGATTAGCGTCTTGTGTCCAACAACATTAAAAGTATATACTAGACTTTTGAATTGAACTGAATTCGAGTTTATAGTCGCACCATCATCTAAGGTCATATGACGACTTTCCAGCTTCCATTGGTGGAGGAAGACCCCAGGTGCCCCTCCGAGCAATTTTCTTGCACCTGAGTAGAACCACCGACGTTCCGCAGGCCAGCTGGATAGCTTCCTCACATAAAGATTCCTAGGTCTCTTAGGGAAAATTACATAGACAATCTTGAATTAATTTTCAAACATTGTTATTAGCAATTCAAGTTATTACTTTAGCATCTTTGTGTACCTTAACTCTGCTTGAATTAAAGTAAATAAGTGGTAATACCATTTGGAGTTTCCAAGTTGTCTTATTCTGCATTTTCTTTAGATATGTTATTGATTCAGCATATTCAAATCTAACGGAATGTCTTTAGTTTAAAATATTCAAGATTGCCGTGTGTTCCAATAAGGTAAAGTATTTAAATCATTATTCTAATACACCCGCACCCGCACTATATAGCCTAGTTTAAAATATCTCGTTATATTGACCGATATATCACTGTAATTTTTGCAACGTTAGGAGAATCAGCACTGCGCATTGCGCATTGTGCATTGTAACGTATGCAACGTTAGGAGAGTAAGCAAAGCAATGCGAAAGATTTCAAATGTGTGCTTTATTTTCACATTTTAGGGGTATACATGGAAGACGGATGCGGCCATTTCGACTTCGCGACTTCGCGACTTTTCGCCCTGTTAATACTAGGCTAAAAGTCGAAGGCGAAAAGTCGCCAACACGAAAAGTCGAAGGCGAAAAGTCGCCAACCCGAAAAGTCGAAGGCGAAAAGTCGCAAACCCGCCGTTTTGGACGAAATTTAGACTCGCAAAGTCGCCAATCCGATAGTGTAAAATTTCGACTTTTCGGGTTGGCGACTTTCGTGTTGGCGACTTTTAGACTTCAAGATATATATCCCGTCTGTTGACTCACTCGCAATAGTCATTTATGTAAGACGAATGCGGCCAATTCGACTTTTCGCCTTCGAGTTTTCGCCTTGTTACTAACCCTTTCCACAAGGCGAAAAGTCGCCAACCCGAAAAGTCGAAGGCGAAAACTCGCAAACCCGCCGTTTTTGACGAAATTTCGTGGCGAAAAGTCGAAATTTTACAATATCGGATTGGCGACTTTGCGAGTCGAAATTTCGTCCAAAACGGCGGGATTGCGACTTTTCGCCTTCGACTTTTCGGGTTGGCGACTTTTCGCTTTCGACTTTTCGTGTTGGCGACTTTTCGCCTTCGACTTTTAGCCTTGTATTAACAGGGCGAAAAGTCGCGAAGTCGCGAAGTCGAAATGGCCGCATCCGTCTTCCATAGGTATTAGAATAGAAATAGAACATCGTTTACGGTGAGTTATCTATAATATATCATGGTTTGTCGTTCTATTTCTTAATTAAAGTGACAAGAGGCGATCGACGTCACTCCAAATACAAAGGAAAACCCCCATAATGTGCTTCAATTGTGTATGCGATGCATTGGATTAATTAAAGATGAATGGCCACCCTTTTTGCAGTATTATCAATTAAAAATTTTAACTATTAAACATCATATGCACATTTCTTGATAGTTTCGGAGAGAAACATACATTTAAAACCGCTACTAAGTTGTATGTAAAATAAGTATTATTTGCATGACGTAAGTACTACTTTTACCACTGCGTAATCATGGTAATAAGGTAAATCTAAATTGTATAGCTCACAACTATTGTCAGATAAGTGATAACTACATTTACCTGTTCAAAGTTGTTTACGTCATCAAATAAAATATTATTCTTGCTTTTCACAGATATTGCAATGTGTGAATTGTAAATATCTATTGTTGATTATTGATTTCGATTTAAATAAACATAAAGATGTTAATGAAACAAAACATGGCCGGAGAACTGCTAACCGCGTGTTTAATTATTGTTTATAAACCACTCGACTGTTGTCTGTTGTTACATCATATATTGTAATTCGTAGTGGGTTAATCTTACTATCAATAGTCAATATTGTTAAATAAAAATGTTTTTCGATGATAAAAAACAAAATAATTTATTAGAGCCTTAATACACCGTATGAAATAATATTTAATGATTTAAGCGACAAAAGCTAGCCAAGTCAAGTTCCAAAAAAAACTTAACAGATTAAATCAGACGGATTATCCGGCGTAGGTTAGGGCACATATACACTGAATTTGAAGTTTAAAATATAGTATGTAGATATCCGTATTTGGATTGACGTCGATAGTTATATCAGAGAAAATCCAGTCCCTTTAATGAATAATCAGTTTAGTTCAAGGTGGGGGATCACGTGGTTTCAAATGACGTCATCGATGGAAAAACTACCCGCTTCGAAGTAAGATTTTCTTTATATTTTCCTAAATACTTCACGCATTTTCATGTAATATAGCCTAAAGTACCCGGAATTTTATGCACTTTATTCCGTAATTTTGATTGTAGATGAAAGTTCCACAGATTTTTTGTTTAAGCCTCCACCAATTCCTAAATGTAATTTTTTGAGTCGGTCTCGTACACTGGAATGAAGATGTTTTCATGATTTTCGTCTTAAAATGGACTCATTTGCATCAGTTCTAGTCAAGCAACGTTGCTTTATAAACAAAAAAAGTCATATCTACCACAATTTAAAAGTTGCATGTGCTACCGTCAAATTAATTATGGAATTTCGAAAATGATCTCGAACACTGGCTGTGTGAAAAGAGATCTCGTGCACTTGTACGTTTCAGCGCTCGCGAGTTTCGTACTGGGCGTATTTGCATATTTCGTACGAGTTTCGTACTGCTCGACAGTTTACAGTATGAATGCGTTGTACTAATTATGATTTTCTGGTAATTTTCAGGTGGTAGTTCCAAAGGGTGTACCATTAGAATTGTTCAGGTATGAAAAGAGATCTCGTGCACTTGTATTTTTATACTTGTTAGATTCGCTCACGAGTTTTGTAATGCTAGGCGATTTATTATGTGTATGCGATGTAGCTACTTATGAATTTTGGTCATTTGTAGGTGCCAGTGAAGTTTCTGTAAAGTTTATACGATGTACTTATGCATTACTGATCATTTCAGGTGCCAGTGGTAGTTCATATAGAGGACCAACATGAGAATTCGGGTAGGATAGTGGAGGTGATTTCCTATTGGGATTGCCAGGAAATATAGCAGATATTGTGTAGATAAACAACACGTCAAAGACATACAATGTATGGCAACGATATCATGAAGAATTAAACATGTTTTTTGAAATGTTACAGTAACCATAAATTGGATACTAGAGAAAGGATCCGGATGACATCTAAAAGAAAATAATAGACTTAGACTATTAGACTAGGTGTCCTAGTTTTTAAATGATAAAGACGTTATGAAAATAAATTGTTTACAACAAGACTTTGTTAGAAGCTGGACATTTTGAAGTAGTCAAAACTGCAACGTGCATTTGTCTAAATATTCTAATATGTATTAATTGTCCATGAGTTCTGATGCTCATGGCGATGCGTATGCTCGGAATGTATGTGGTTTTTTCCATGACAGCAATGCCCATAAGACACAATGCAAAATGTTTGAAATAAATATCGCAGAATAAAAACGTTCACTGAATAAAAAGAAATTGTCAAGCGTTTTATCTCATCTGATTTTTTTCCCGTTTTTACGTCATTCCTAACGATTAATAAGCTATACATGGAGGCCGCCTTTATTGTTCGAGAGAACCCCAGTTGCTCATCAGCCCATTTACTGGCACCAAACAGCACCTTGGTGAAACCATTGACGCAGAAATGTGTGACCTACTGCAAGTTTTCTCATAAAACGAGCGTTTTAAACCATTTGACGACCGTGACACGTGTACTAAAACTTTAAATAAATTGCTCCTCTAGACAATAGTTTAGGTGTGGTCGTTGTGGGTATGTCCCCTTGGTTTCTTATCAGAGGTTGCTTACCTTACATAAACGCCGGTGTGGCCAGGGATGCCTATCAATATGTAAATGTGCAGTGTTTGTCACCAGAAAAGATCAGAAAAAAACATCATTTAGACTTTCAGTGAAGAATTCTATACCTCAAATGTTCTTATAATAGACATATTTGAGGTTCAACGTATTTGTGTAATTATGCAATGTTGAATGCATCAGACAAAATTAATGTAAAGTCAAAAAGAAAAAAAATTCATTTGGAGTTAACGTTTAACAATATGTTTATTCATTTCAGTGTACTGGACTACAATCATAATAAACTGGGTAATACAACACCTGAACAATAAAAATTAGTTGAAACATTTTTGAAACGAAATGTAACGATTAACTTATTTACAGCGAAATACATAATACATCACTTTACTTTGTGAAAGCAAATAAGTATCGAACATAAGTTTAACAAAGCAAAATAGCCCATCCAAGAGACCCAAATGGACCTAAATCGATGACGTTGGAAGGCATTAACTTTCTTTTGTTTATATGTGCACTCATCTCTGTTGAAAATTTATAAATGATTCGTTATCATTGAATCTTGACCAAGCTTCACAAATATCAAATGTATATATTTTTCTTCAAACAGTCCCGTAGCTACTCTGAGGCCTCGGTAGAATTTTGGGAAGTTAGCAAACATTGAAGTAGGCATTCAAATGGAAAATCAATTAAATAAAATCACTAAAATATATTTGTTCAACATAAAACTGAAAATTTCGCACGGGAATGCACTAAAACGTAGGAAATCAACATTTTTTTCCGGAGTACATATCCTCAGACCCCGCTAGGTAGGGATTTGTCTCGGGTAATTTCGGGGCTTGCTACGGTCTGTCAAAAATGCAAAGACTCTATCTCTTATTATTTGGGAAAAAAACACGATCTCACTGGTTTTCAAAATGTAGATCTTTTAAAAATCCGATTATACGACGAATTGTATGAATTATTTAGAAATGTAGACATACAAATTTCTAAATCCTCTCATGAAAAATGGAGATATGATTCGGTTCTCAAATATACACATTCAGGGACAATGATGGTCGTATCTGAATGCCTTTTGAACATTCTGAACACGTTTCACTGAGATCCCATACAAAATTAAGTTGTGAACGAGATCATAAGAATATGTTGCAGGACGAACAAAATTTGATCACAATAGCCCATCTCAGCTTCTAGTGATCTAATAATGAGATCATTAAATATGCAACTTTAAAAATATAAATCACACGCTTACAATATGCTTCATATTTTTTAATAAAAGTCTTTCAGTCGCTTGACCTAATATTATCAAAGTATTTTCAAAACGATAAACAAACACTTAATGTTTGTAAGTCAACTCAAAATATAATAATAGCATTATTATTTTGAAAAACATTTTTTTCCAAAACGAATGGAATACACACTAACACATGTCTTGACATTTTATGATTTCATTTGTAAACTATTATAATACTGAAATGTTAGAAGTGGTAAAACTAAAACGTTAAATAAATTATATAGAGGAAACATGCTCTCTAAAATGTCACATGAAGAATGCAATCATTTACGTTTTTGAGTGATTTCACCTGTCACAATAGTTTAAAACCTGATTTTCCATAAACATGTTAGATTTCTGCAGCTGTATTCATGCTCTTCAAATTCTGTTTTGATTTCTCATGCTGAACATGTAAATACTAATATCCCAGATGCATGTCTCATGTGTGTATTAAAGTCGGCATGACGCGTGTGTGACACTTCAAGTTACTTCTTCACGTAATAAAGAGTTTTCTGAAGAAACTGCCCTGAATGTCTGTGAATATTCGACTCATGCTGCCGAAAGAGTGCCTCGTTCAGGAAAAATCTTCTTAATACCTGAAATAAAATAGAAACATACAAGTAACTCGGAAAACACAACGAAATTGTTATACAATACAACATTGTATGTGTACGAAAACTTCTTGTTGTACCAAAAGATGCTTCCGAAATGTCGGGTTTGCAAAAACAGTAAAACTGATACATGTATAATGCACAGCTTAATTGTCGCACGGCTAATATCGTGCAGTTACTTATCGCACGGCTGCCTAGACACACCCATTCTCCGATTGGTTATGATAATTTCGTTTTGTTCATAGTACGGGACAAAGCAAAACGTACAGACATATACATGATACAAAACATATGTCGCAATGATTTCGCTCGTTAAAGACTACAATTTAGAGGCGCACCCGGAGTTCGTTCTCGTGACATGTAAGCCATCCGACCTACCTTACATATAATCATCCCTTATATCTATCTGCAGTAATAAGTAAAATACTGAGGAAAACCTTACCCAAAATGTTAACCGTATTGGGTTGGTAGCTTTACAGAAACTTCACTGGCACCTACAAATGACCAAAATTCATAAGTAGCTACATCGCATACACATAATAAATCGCCTAGCATTACAAAACTCGTGAGCGAATCTAACAAGTATAAAAATACAAGTGCACGAGATCTCTTTTCATACCTGAACAATTCTAATGGTACACCCTTTGGAACTACCACCTGAAAATTACCAGAAAATCATAATTAGTACAACGCATTCATACTGTAAACTGTCGAGCAGTACGAAACTCGCGAGCGCTGAAACGTACAAGTGCACGAGATCTCTTTTCACACAGCCAGTGTTCGAGATCATTTTCGAAATTCCATAATTAATTTGACGGTAGCACATGCAACTTTTAAATTGTGGTAGATATGACTTTTTTGTTTATAAAGCAACGTTGCGGGACTAGAACTAATGCAAATGAGTCCATTTTAAGACGAAAACCATGAAAACATCTTCATTCCAGTGTACGAGACCGACTCAAAAAATTACATTTCGGAATTGGTGGAGGCTTAAACAAAAAATCTGTGGAACATTCATCTACAATCAAAGTTACGGAATAAAGTGCATAAAATTCCGGGTACTTTAGGCTATATTACATGAAAATGCGTGAAGTAATAAGGAAAATATAAAGAAAATCTTACTTCGAAGCGGGTAGTTTTTCCATCGATGACGTCATTTGAAACCACGTGATCCCCCACCTTGTTAGTTTAAACATATTTATTTTACATCGATTGCGAAACAAGTTATTGCAATTTAGATTAATCACTCTCGATGACTTCCTGGGTAGAACCAGTACTAAGCAATGTGGGTTAATTATCTTGCTCAAGGATAAATAACCTGGCCGCGACGAGGATCGAACCTCTCGATCTGGTGTTCGGCGCCTTACCACTGGACCACGCGCTCCACTCAGGTAATAATTAGTACGATTAAGACCGAATGTTCCGTTACAGTACACACATTTAGCAAATACAATTTTCGTAAACATTAACTTATGGTTTTATAATGATAGTGTAAAAATGTAACTCCTTCAATTCGACAAATCATACAAGTATTTGAATGGCGGTCTTTTCTTTCGTCAGTTGTATTCAATACATTATAATTATTCTTACGTGTTTACTACTGAAATTGATCTTTCAGCCAAAACATACTGTAAACATTTCTTACCCAAAACGTACACAACATTGAACGATAGTTATACAATAAATAAAATGTTCATACAATACATACAATACACAACGTTCAACATATAACGACATAAAATCGGATGGTCAAGTGGTCGGAGGAGAAAATACTACTAACCAGTTTCACCTGGTTTCATGATAGAAAACCTTTTGCAAACCATGCGATGTTACTAAACCAAAGAAAATAGAAACTCGAACCGAAATGCAGCAGTCAAAGAACGCATCCGCCATAAAACACGCACGTTAAAAAACAATCACGTAGGAAACATACACTTACACGAGTGTAATGCTTCAGACAGCACTGACATAAAAAGTGTCCAAATAATTGTACTGTCTTGGAACGGTCATCCGAAAAAACAGGCCGGTAAGGTTTTAAATTGTAAAATCCCAAGAAATGACGACACCGGAGAAGATCGACTAAATTATTAATTTAATGCACCGCTGACAGTTTGTCCAAGAACAATGATATCATTCAGCTAAGCATCACTATGTGTATTATATATGTTTATGTCCAGTGATCTTCTTTATTTTTGTGGAGGCACACTGCGGCTGCTCTAGATTGTATTGTAACAGTGGTCATTCTTAGCTTTGTAATAGTCTTGCTTGGATCAGCGTCACTAGTAAAATTTGTTTTTTTCCCCATCGTGTGTTTTGAATAATACCTGAAAAATATATATTATTATTATATTTGATACCCTCCAAAGAAAACTAAAAAAGAAAAAACTGCAACAGCATTTCTTTATAAATTATTCAAATATATTTTGTTCTGTATCATGGTTTTATCCAAATTTTACTTCTATGGTTTTATCTTGATTTGTTTATTATTTAAACTTTTACTACACACGAATATAAATAAATACTGAACATGGCAACAAACACAAACAAGAGATACAATTAGCAGACTCGGTTTTATTGAGTTTGTTCATGAGAGGTAATATAAAGTGCAACCCCTCTCACGCCTCCTAGCACCGGCTTAAGCGATATTCTGTTTAAAAGCCACAAGGATCGGGCTTGACGATCCCAAAGGACTGTAAGTAATAACACTACTGATTTGTAACCGGGGCGACTTTTTCGGCCGCCTCACAGCAATAAACAAACGTTGGTGTGAATGAATTTGGCATTATATAGCGATCTATCTTATTATACGAATACACTTTATTTATTCAATTCAACTGGTACGTGATATTCTGGACATGTAACAATTTTCATTACACAAATAGTGATTGTACAAATAGTGATTGTACAAATAGTAATTGTGATAAATACACGAATATGTTTGCATATTGTATATGATGATAAACTTGTAAAGTTTAAATCAATAAAAAATATCTGTCTGTCTGTCTGTCTGTCTAACTGACTTATTGTTTGCCCTACATTTTCCCCGCGCTTCTACGAAACCACGACTCTTATCACGTTCGCGCTTCTACAAAACCTGCCTCCTTGTTTCCAAAGAAGAGCGCGAAATTCAGTAAGCGATTATTTAATGATTAAATGGTTAAAATTGTGATCGTTAGAAAATTACATGAATAAGTCCGCCATTTTTTTAAAATTCATCACCGTCTGATTGGAGGAAAAAGTAGGACAAACACTAAATTGTTTTCTTTGATATCGTCTTTCGTTTTGCTGTGTGTTCCATGTATTAGTTAGAGGCTATGAAAAAATTCACTTCCTAGCCTCTAACTGACTTAGTGTTTGCCCTACTTTTCCCCCGCGCTTCTACGAAACCACAAACCACGCTTCTACTAAATCCGGTTCCTTGTGTCCAAACAAGCGTGTGCCATTTAGTAAGCGATTACTTAATGATTAAACGGTTAAAATTGGTGATATTTAGAAATTTACATGAATAAGCCATTTTTGTTAAATTCCTCACCGTCTGATTGGAGGAAAAGGTTGGGCAAACACTAAATTCGATTTCGTCAATGTTTATTTAGCTTCCGTCTTTTTCTACATGTGATTGGGTGTATGCTTTCATGCTGTTTGAAATAGTGTTTGTTTCAGTGTTTATATTGTGCATTTGATTGCTTTCTTCCCCATTAGAAGCAGGTTTTACTTTAGACCCAATCCTCTTTCTACCGATCTGGTAGATTGTGTCGTCTCCCAAACACCTAGTTTGCTTACAGTGTATGAAAAGCTTCCGCAATATCACCGAATATGAAACAACCAACGCGATGATGATAATGACACATTAAGCGCGCACACACTGTAGAAACCGATTACAAAAACCTGATAGGCTGGAATATCACAGCTGACATAAATAGATCCAGTCACCTGCATCCCGTTAGAACCTATTGTTACATTAACAGGTCAATGGTACCGATTGATTGTGTCGAAATCAGCAAAAGGACACTAATTGTAACTATAACAAATACCGTCGTGTACGTGCCATTTTCGTCGTCAGTTGTCTACCAGATGGCCGACAAATTTGGTTATATCTATCACCCGATAGTAGACAAAGCATCATTGTGGATGAATATATCATCCAGTAGTCAAAGGAATATATAAGTTGACAAGGGACCGCGAATGTGAAATAGATATAAACGCATAACATAGCCACAACAAAATTCATGTCCAGCATACGGCGATATATATCCATGCACAGTTACATATAGCTTTGGCGTTTCCTGTCTATATAATAGGATGTTCGTTATGTTACCGGACACTCCAACCAATAAAGACACTATTAACCAAACTATTACAGGTAAACATCTCATAGTGAACTAACTGTAGTGAGTGGTTGTTACTGAACATGTTCGACATTTTGTAAATATACAACTTCGTTATCCTTATATTGTTAACGAACTTATATAACATTATCAATTTTAACTAGATATGTTCAGTTATTGACGATAGCAATAAATAATGTGTATAAACTAGCCGTGCTGGTTTTCTATAAACATTTGACGTTTAATAAAACATGAGAAAGTATTATCTTTAACCATAGAAATGTTTTCTTTCAGTAATCCGATGTGCAACTGAAAAATAAAACTGATGTATTCTGTATTCATTCATGTTTATATCTTTGACATTGTCGGTTGAGAACGCTAGTTTTTGCATAGTCCATAAACATATCAAACTAGTTTAAGCAAGACCCTACATGCTCAGTGTTTATTTAATATACGTGAAGTGAAGCCTTTGGTCCATCGCTCATTAATACGATATATTATAATGATTTAATGAGTATAATGCCAGTCATTTATCGAGCGAGGTCGTATCAGTGTTTGTGGATGACTGCTACTTTACCTGTTTGATTTTTATATCTACCTTTATCATATAAAACGTATTTGATTAGGGTTTTTCACGGTGTTAGATGTGTTCAACCTTGGTGGCAATTTTCACAAACTATGTTGGTGTTATGGCGTTTGAATCTACACGGTGACCCAGGCATGTGATATTATTTGCCTAGAAAGTATGTACATGTATCAAGCAAGCTGTTTTCTTTTATTGTAGACTTCACTACCCTAGATTGCTTTTCTCTTGGGCGGCAAATGCTGTGTTATTAAAGATGTAATTCCGACCCACGATACCACAATACATGCACACCTGACAAAAAACGTTGGTATAGCCTACACAAAACATTTAAAATGTTTATTCAGTTAGAATGTTCAAGAATTTGAAAATGTAAGACAGCGTACTGGGACATGTGGTTCAGCTGTCGGAAATGATCAATAAGATTAATTTACGAATATGTGCTGATAACAAAGAAAGTGGACAGGCCCGTAGCTACGCAGAGGCACACCGAGGAGGTTGCCTCTGTAGCGGTAGTTGCCTCGTTAGAATTTGGAAAAGTACCACACATTGAAGTGAGCAATTTAATGGAATATCAAATAAAATCACTTGCATAGATAGTCTACCTTAAAACTGAAAATCTGACCCGGAAATGCACTGAATCGCATGTAGAAATCAACAATTGTCCAGGAATCTTGTCTTCCGACCAAGCTAAGGAGGGATTGGCCTCGTTTGAGTATCAGGGTTGGGTACGGGTCTGGTGGATTTTTCAGTATACGTATCAAATGTTAAGTGATTATCAACAACATTCAAGTTAATTAAAATACTACATTTAGTTTTGATTGTGTCGTATTACATATGCGTCGAAGAACATATGTATTTTCATTTGTGTATCATAATTTTGAAATATTTTCGAATACGAAGTGTATCACCCCATCAACAGTTCTGTAATTGTCTTTGCGTATTTATATCCATCAACATTAATATCCTCGTTCGTAATATTATTTCTCCATCAACTGAGCTATTGAAGAAAGAAAACAGAACGCTAAATGTTTCCGAAAATGCTATAATTATAATATCGGTCACCTTTCGCAGGGTATTTATTGAGCCAACGACGACACTTCTCTGGACTAATATTTGTCAAGGTCTTGATTGCCCCGTCTTACGCAAACACTGTAACATTTAATACTTCCTATTCCAAAACCGTATCGGTTCGAGAGTGAAATGCCAAAAGGTTATGTCGCTCGGAATAACTTATGTATTGTAGCAACTGCATACACATATAACCTTTGACTCGTTTTCTTTATTTATTATGTGTTATAAATTCAGTACAGTTTATTACATATGCGTATGTGCCACTAACTTGCGTTTTTGCTAACGGTAAGTTTTGGTTAGAATGTATATCAATGTTGTTATAAATAAGGTCAAAATACAATACGTATAGAGTATATTTGTTTGTTTAGAGTGAAAATAAGATTTATCATCCAGAAGTGAGAAAACTAATATTTTCACGAGTGCTTTTGAGTGAAAATATTTGAGTTTTTTCAGTTCGAGATGTGAATATAAATCCTATACTCACAACCTGGAAATTTATGCTGAAAATATAAAATGCGCACTCACAATGACGTCAATAACGTCAACAACGTAAACGACGTCAACAGTTGCATGACGTCATTTTGACATGCGAAATATAAACAATGAAACTATATGGTTTCATTTTATTCATAAAATCAACTATTATTTCAATGGAAAGTATAAAATAAATGACTTTATTCAAAAGTCAAAACCGGTAAGTTATATACAACTATATGTATCTAAGATGATAAAAATGTCACAATGCAAACTGCAAATTATTGATCATACCAAAGACTTCATAAAAATGATTCTAGTAGCTCATTTGCTTGACGTTCATCGTATAAAGGGTAGTTCTAGGGTAGTTCAGTAACAGATAGGCCCGGTGTCAGTATACTGTGATTGGGTTGTGTATAATGACATGTGTCTACGTCATAGTAGCCCAGTGTGGCGGCACTATTTAGCTGATCTCACTGCTACATGTTTTGCTTTTCAATTCAAAATATATCCTCGACTGCTTTAAATCAGCACAAGCATTAATAGCTTCTATAAATCAGAAAATTCATTGACATGACCGTTCCTAAAGTTCGAAGTTTTGTCAGAAAG
Source organism: Cyrtodaria siliqua (assembly GCA_037043455.1). Taxonomy (NCBI): domain Eukaryota; kingdom Metazoa; phylum Mollusca; class Bivalvia; order Adapedonta; family Hiatellidae; genus Cyrtodaria; species Cyrtodaria siliqua. The sequence goes on along the minus strand of JAWPHD010001851.1, from coordinate 246,794 downwards.
GTCAGGTTTACACTGATGTGGTTTCATGATTATGTCTTGAAAACAAATGGTGTTATTTCAGTTTCTTTTTCTAGAATTAAAACAATAGAGCATCAGGTATAACAAGTAAGTTAACATGTTTGTTTACATAATGACTGATAACTGATTACTATAACGGAGTTTTATTCATTCGAGGATATTTAAACTGCAAGAAGATCTCGAAGAAAGTAGCCGCCAAAACTGTTAATGGGTCAGTTGTATCTACAGAGTTCCATGCGAGTAAATATTGCATATTTGTTTTTCTTTGTGGCAAATGCAATATTACAATCTCGGCTTGCAGCTTTCAAACACTAAACATAATTTTACTAGTATCATGTGTATACAAGTTAGAAACCTCTTTGTGACAAAGGCAAATATGCAATATTAAACCTTGGAACTTCTCAATTTTACCGACATATATCAATTATCTGAGTTTGTAAATTGCCTCTTCTACTACATGAGAGATGCAAACTTATTGCTTTATAGTGGCAACTCAGCATTACTAATTTGTAAATTTGCATTGTTATCGACATACAATCTAACATGTTACAACTGATTAAACGTTAAGTGTGTTTAGCGGCTGTTTTATTATGCCTCCTGCAATAAATACAACGTGAGCAGTAACTCGAATTGATGATTGTAGTGCCGATTAGCATCCTAATTTTGAAGATTGTACCATTGTGACATCGAGTGGCGCTGTGAAATTAATACTTGCTCCCAACGGAAGTCCGAGATTTTGGGATTTTTTTCCAAAACGCACACTTAAACGCTTCCGGTGGAAAACAGATTTCACTGTTGACATTATTCTATATATTAACGCGTTCGATTTAGAGAAATACAGCAATTTGCAATAATCCACGCGTGTGTTTGTTGGATTGAAATACATGTGTTAATTGAATTACATTTATATTTTTCACTTGTTTCATTTGTTTTTCACGCCTTGACTAAAACTACTGTCCTATTACGCAAAAAAACTTTCCCGACTTACATAATTGTGATTTAACTGAGAAAAGGCATTGCAATATTGGATGTTGTGACTACTGTAATGGCCTAAAAGATCCACTCAAACAGTGCTCTTCAGCCTTACCTATCTTGGGAATAAATATGGCCCCATTTGACAAAGTCCCGCCATGCCCTTACACACTCTGTAACTCCACTACATGTATTAATAATTCGATACGTGTTGTGTAATACCTCTGTTTATCACACAGCATGCTTCTGGGAGATGACTTATTTGTATTAGTGTATCACAGATGCAAATGAGGACCGAATCACTGTGTGTGTATACAGTAAAACATAATCCCAATTGTTTGCATGGTATATCATTTAATACGTTCAAACGCCTTAATTAGGTATCATTATTTGAAATCTTACCTTATAACATTCTTGTTAATACTGTTAAATTTGGTTTAAGGTGTCGCATTATTTGTAGTGCAAACGCGTTACAGCCGCGTGACGTAGCAAACTTCATGAAAACAACAAAACGACGCCATGATTTCTCTTACAAATTGCCGGCATGTATATTGTTTATTTGTATGTTGTTTACGCCATTTTCAACACATGTAAGGTTATAAACACCGGTCGAATTTTTGTGGTGGAGCCAGACCACCCGCTTTTCCTGGGTAGAACCAGTACTGTACTGTACACCTCCCACCATCCGTAAGAATCGACACTTCCTCACTTACAAGTCGAGCTCCCAGTGGGATTCGAACCAGCAGCGGTAAGAGGCGAAGGTTTACAACGCAACGTCGTTAACCATTCGGCCACGGCATGTATAAGGCAAATTGAAAACATATTAAAGTGAAACTATCACGTCGTCGGTGTGTTATATGATAAACAGAGTTCTACATTCGTGTCTGTGTATTATTGACTTTAATAAACTCGTTGAATAAAACTCGATGAATAAAACGATAGGATACTCGGCAGAGTCTCGTATCCTATCGTTTCTATCGTTTTATCCAACGAGTTTAATACACAGTCACTCATGTACGATCCTCTATGAAACGTTGTGTTAAAATGTCCCTATCTGAATTTGAATATCCATGATTGAATATGTTTCTCGCAATTCATTGACGTGTTGTGGGCTGACGTCAACGTCACCAAAAGTCAACGTTGTGTCTGTTTATTAAAAAGAACCCAGAACAATCATAAAGATTTTATCTAGCATTTTTATAAGGACTCGATTTATTATTGCAGTATCATTTTGGCTTTAAATCAGTTAGCTTATAATTAAATAAAACAAAAACAGTTAGTTATATGCAAAGAAATAATTGATTTAAACTTTTATTGTAATTAGTATTAATGATTGAACCATTGCAAGTTATATAGAAAACCGTAAAAAAGAATTCCAGTTTACCATGGATCCCTTTAGCAATAGGGTCATACCACATGTTTAAAAGACAGATAACCTTATCTGGCATGCAGAAACGGTAACTCTATCATAATATATGCATTTTTTTCCGGTACAGTAGACATGGAAACAAACCATATTTTAAAGGAACGAGAAACAGTCAGACGTGAACCTAACTTTCCGCCGCATACAACCGCACCTTCGAGCATCGAATAGACTGTATTTTGGTTTTTTAATTAACTACTTATTATCTGCCGTGGTTTGCAGGAAACTGCACGTATCATATGGTAAAAATCAAAGCCAATATGGAGAGAAACTCGGCCAATATGAGAAAACTCGGCCAATATGAAATTCAAGCAATCTGATTGGATAAGCAACACTGCCAATATGACCAAGGCTTTGTATTTTTTAAGGACGCCATTTTAAAGAAAAAAACACAACGTCGCAGCTATGTTCGCCTATGTAATGTAGACAATCAAAATAATTAAGGTTTGATTATTTGTAAATTCGGTTATATCGACTTCGCTGAAATATAGCTATTATCAAGTTCGTGTGGATTTTTCCACGCGCCATCGAGCGTTAACAATCAGATACTTGTTATTATTAGTTATTAGGATTCTTGACAGGGGACATGGGCTCACATTCCCTGCCTAGAAATTGTATTTACCCGAGCCGTTAGGCGAGGGGGAATATACTTTCCATGCAGGGAATATGAGCCCATGTTCCCTGTCAAGAATCCTAATAACGAATTTGTCATACTTCAAAGATGTAACCATTTATTTAAGAAAAAAAACAGCCAAAAACACGATTTCATTTTTATTGCGCCAATATTCCCGTAACGTGCCCCTAACTAGACGTTGTTTATTTTCGTGACGTCATGGTTCTAACGTCAAATTTGGCGATTTTTTTTAATAAAATAAACGAATTTTATCACTATTTAATGTTTTATTATCTGCATAATTGCCAGAAAAAATACACTCACGATTATTTCAGATTTTTACACACAGTGGAAAGCGCAGAAAAGCGATAGGAAGGAAACAATCGGTGGTGTCCAAAACGAATCGGCAACGTTATCGTCGCCATTTTGTTTTTGTGTATTTGAGTAATGGGGTACCTACGGGGAATTCGTCCTATGTTCACGTCGCGAGACGTAGACATGGGCTCATATCTACGGCGCATTGACCAATGAAATCCTGAGAATTTTCATTGCAGTATGACAATAAATGTTATATTGAAGATATATCTCTTGTTTTTCCTTACCTGTAAATGATATTTGAAACATAGGAATAAGGAGAGATATTAAGAAGATAATTAATAAAAATATCATTAATTAAGTGTTTTCATATTGGCCCAGTTATTGGTCTTCGGCCTTGGCCAATATGACAGTCCTCGGACCAATAACTGGGCCAATATGAAAACACTTAATTAATAACATCATAATTTAGTAAGGAAATACAAGATCTGGCCCCATATTCACGAAACTTGTGAGTAAAAGTCTCAAGATCCAGTTTAGCTATAAACTTGCATATAAACCGTTGTTATCGCGCTTTGACCGTCACGGTATATATGCTCGTGTCGTCACTTCGTTTCCAATATGTTTGCATGTCCAATTCCGTCAAAAGCAATACTAGTAAATTTCTTTAACCAGTACCTTACAAAAGAAAGTTTTAACATACATGTTGTAACACATTGCAAAACGAAATGTCAGCTGCCCCTTTTCGTTGGACTCAACATTCTGTCTTGCTTGAGCAAACAGTACTATAGACTATATCTTTCCAATGCAATTTGATAATACATATGGACACTAGTTTGTATATAGAGGATCTTACATGAGTACTCATTCATTATTGAATTTATTAAACGAGTTGGCACAATGATATAATGCGACGCTCTTTCCGAGCATTATATCATTTTTGCTAACGCGTTTAATAAATTCAGTAATGAATGATGACAAATGTTAGATTCTAACTCACATAACGACTTTTATTGCATTTTGCCTGTCGCTTTAACACGCGAAACCGGTATAAACCGTGGGAATTGGATCATAGTCATTATCGATTTTTTTTTGACAGCGCATATTAGGCTTATTTGCATACTTATATAACTAGTGGTATATAAAACATATAGAATGGTGTTATTCCACTCCCACACCGTAGGTTATGTGTTTATAGCGGCGACAGATAGAAGGCTTATACTGAAAGAGGTGGCATATAAAATATACGTATATGAATGTTTAAAAAACGGATTAAACTACATTGTATATGTATTTGAAACTATCATTTTTGCGTTTCCCGGACAAAATAGCATTCCGCCTGTTTAAAACAGCCTAATGTACGTTATCTTACTTGTCTCCTGCAGCTTACTGGAATGTGACATGCCGTTTTATAAGTTGCAACTTAGTATCATAATGAAATGTGAAAACGTTTATTTCAACACATTTTACTAATATTATAAATTCAGTGACAAAAGTATGCCAGGTAATATGCAAAGACAATTTGCTTTGAACTATTTTAATAATTAATATTAATGTTTGAGCAAATGCAGGTTATATAGGAAATCTAACGGGACGCCGTGAGTTTTACACACAATAAGATTGCCGTGTGTCCCTTTAAGGCGCTTTTTGTCCGCACACAATTTGAAAAAGTGACGCTTTTTGTCCGCGCGGCGCTTTTTGTCCGCAGAAAAAAAAGAAAAAATTATGCCTTTTGTCCGCATGGCGCTTTTTGTCAGCACAAAATCTGAAAAAGTGACGCCTTTTGTCCGCGCGGCGCTTTTTGTCCACATAAATTCAGAAAAAGTAACGCTTTTTGTCCATGAGACGCTTGTAGCACTTGACAAAACTTGTCAAAATTTGACCTGCCAATGTCCATAATACATATTTCGAGCCTATTGTATTTGGAGGGGGGAGAGAAATGTTGTATAGGTAACTGTAAATCACAGTTAGCCATACATTTTCATCAGCAACGTGTGATATTCGACTTTTTTCAGGCAATGAGGCCCACCCAATAAAGAATTTGTGACCAGTACTAATAATAACACATTAAAGAAGTTTGTATATTTATTGTGTTGTGCTCTGATTTTTGGTCTAAAACAATTAAGAAATACCAGATAAGTTTTTTGTTCAAAAGCTAAGTTATGAACATATGTTTCTTTGAAGTAAATTCAAAGAGTTGTTAAGCTATTCTTACCCTCAATACAGCAATGCTATTCAAATAAAAATAAACTAAGAGCGGGCCTCACTATATATACCGGAGTTGATCAGCCATGAAGCATGCTGGCTGGAAATATTCAAGCTTCCCATGTTTTTTTTCAACGACCAAGTAGCGTTGGAAAATGTGTCTTTAAGCTGGATAATTCCTCACTAAGGCTGTGCAGACCTTATGGGATGCCGAGTTGTCCGTCGTCTGTTATTAACATTTGTCTCGTTAAGACAATAGGCCTTCGTTTTTCATTTAGTCTATATCAAACTTTACCAGAGTGTTAATATCAATGCAAGCTCGAACATGTTCGAAAACCAGTATGATCGGACCAGTAACAGCAAGGGTATGACCCTTGAATAAGTTAAACATGTTATAGTTTACCTTGTTTAAATATTAGGGCTTTCATTTTTCATCTGATTTTTACCAAACTTTAAAAGATTGTTATTAGCAATGAATGCTCAGAGAAGCTAAAAAAGCAGTCAGATCGGAACATGCTCTATGTTGCCTCGTTTAGACAATTCATATTTTTTCATTGCCAAAATGTTGAGATTTTAATTTATTTTCATTAGGCGATAACATTTGTATTACTCAGCTTTTATCCTTAAATTTTGTAGTAAAATAAAAATCATTGACCGAGTAAAAAAGATAATAATTTTCAAGATTCCATTTTGAGTGGTAAATATATTGAATCAATTTGCATAAACATGCATGAAATATGCAGGGTTATAAACTAGTCACACTGTAAATACCTTAATTGTAACTGTAAACTTGGTTGAACAGCAAGGATAAAGACCGAGTTTATCACCTACCGGAAGTTAGAGGTCTCAGATTTCCCGGAAACTGATTGGTCAGTTTATTTTGATGATGCATTATCAAAATTATGAATAGGGTCTTTATGTTTCATGCGATCTTTACCAAACTCTACCAGATTGTTCTTGTCAATAAAAGCTTGGACAGTTTCGAAACCAGCCTGTTCGGATCAGTACTAGCGGAGTTATGGCCCTTTATTTGGTTTAAAATGCTACATTTTGCCTTTTTCAACGAAACTTTACAGGGTTGATCATCATATCATCGTCGTGTTCCGGTTTACATATTTTTGATGAGTATGGGCTCTTTAGAGGTTTCTGATACACATTTTCCGAGCTAGTTCTTCTTCCTTTAAAGTTAATCCTCTGGTTCCTTAGCATTCTCGATTTGAACACATTCTCCCGAACCCTTTGGCTGGATTTCATCGAAACTTGACAAGGATGATCAGTATCAAGCCTATTTGTGTGAATATTAATCATATTCCGGTTGAATGATTTTGACAGAGTTATGGCCTTTTAAAGGTTTTAATAAACAACTTTGTCCAGATTAGTCTCTTTTGAACACATCGGATTTCAACAAATTTTGGCGAGAATGATCAGTACCAAGCCTAGTTGCATCTAGCAATGCCTTGTTCTGGTAGAGATGGCTTGCTCGGCCCATTCGGTAGCGCGGCGGATGTGTAATTGGAGGCAACGGGTTTTATTGGGCAATATTCGTTCCTTTAGGCTCGTCCGTCGGATTGGGACGTAAATCGGGCGCTCTCGTGTATCGATCCATCCTCCGAGCAAGTTCAAGAACCGTAGGAATCTATTTGATAATAAGAGTGGGGCACGGTTCCTGGATTCCTATGTATCATTCCCCTCTCTCTTGGGAGGCTTAAAATAACCAATGCTGCGTTAATGAGCCGTTACACAACATTCATTTCAACTGTTCTGGTTGAGTGAATTTCAGCAGAGTTATGACCCCTCAAAGGTTGTAATACACTAATTTGCACAGACTAGATCTAGTTATCATGAAACTCTGGCCGTATTTCAACAAAACATGTCAGGGATGATCAGTACCAAACCTAGTTGCGTATATCATCACCATGCTTCAGCTGAATGATATTTGAAAGAATTATTGCCCCTTATAGATAAACTTTATCTTTAGCCAGTAGAGCGTCCACAGACACTATTGGGCCTATTATCTTAAATGCGAACAGTGCGAGCAATAGACATTGTTCATATAAGTTTGTAGCTCTACTGGCCAAACGCCAGCAGAGCTTATGGGATGACGATTTGTCCTTGTGAACACTACTCTATGGGCTTCAGTATTAATCGGATCTTAACAAAACTTTGCCAGTGTCTTTATATCAATGAACGTTCGGACAAGTGCGAATTCCAGTCAGATCGGAATAATTTTACCGGAGTTATGGCCCTTGTTTTTCTGAAAAAAATGCCATATTAAGCCTTGTGAACACTCTAGCACCTTCATTTATTATTTGAAACTTACACAGATTATTAATATTAACAAAAGCTGGGACAAGTTTAAAAACCAGTCAAATCGGGTCAGTAATACCGGAGTTATGGCCCTTGTTTTTCTGAAAAATGCTATTTTCCACATTGTGAACACTCTAGGGCCTTTAATATTAATCGGATCTAAACAAAACTTTGCCAGTGTCTATATGTCAATGAAAGCTGGGACAAATTCGAAAACGAGCGAGCGCGGAATAATTTAACCTGAGTTATGGCCGCTGAATAATATTAAGCCTTGTGAACACTCTAGTTATGAAATCTCATTCATAGAAGAACGTGAGACAAATTAAAAAATACCCATGCCAGACTAGACACAGCAGACTTATTGCCCATGATTACCTTGTGAGCAATGTCATCCTGGCCCTTTTGTTTTTGCATTGTTTTTAAAAGAAGTACTGATGGGAATTTTATGTTCCGATTTAGCCAGTAGAGCCTCCTAATTTTTTGTTTTATTTCAGAAAAAAAACATGATTTCATTTATACATGTAAATGTGTTTCGTTATTAATTATTTCCTAGTCCTGCACTTCTGTTTTTGAGAGGTTTGTGTATAACAGTTGCCCCCTCACAAAACAACGGCATGTTATGGCATCTTCCCTTTGTTACACTGTATCCTGCTTTTAAAGTAACCCACCCGCCAACTGCAGGCACATTTTACAATCAATGCACAAATTTATATATATGTAACTAATTTATAATTGCAAATCCTAACTCTAGAATTACAATATAAACATGAAATCCGGCCAACCAAAAGCATTGCCTTTTTGTTATTGCTTGAAGCTTCGAATAAAAAGTTAAACTCTAAATTCATTTCACACATGTTCATGTGCGGGTATTTTATGAACCCGTGGATAATATACAGTTTTAATTCGCATATATTCATCATCTTGCGATCTCGACAAATGGGTAGAGTTTGGAAGAACGTTTTTATAGCAAAAGTTGGCGCTTGTGTTACTTTAAGACACAACTCTAAAAATAATTAAAGGTTGTCACCATCGAATGTAAGTTAGTCTTGCCTTAATATATACTAATATTTAAACACTATACTAATAATACTCAGTTTTATCAAAAACAGACACAAAGGAGAATGAACTTGACATGTATGTACATATTCAGCTTAATGTCCAATGTTCTTGGAGAAGCTTTACAACTACACCAGACACTTTCCAGTATATTTAATGACACCCCATGTCTCGACACAACATGTCACCTTGTCAAATAAATAAAATTCTCCAGAACAAGATTTATGCCGCTCTAAGTCCCATAACTATTCATCAACTATCAATCACAGAAGAAAGTATACAGCATACCAGTAATACCACGGTGCATTACACTCAATTTAAAGCAAAACTGCTAGAGGCCAATCTCCAGATAAATATGGCATCAGAACTAATTTCTTCGTGCACAAAACTGCACCAATCCTGAACAAAGAACATTCCAAATGATTTAAGAAGAACCACGGAATCTATCATTGGATTCACAAACCCCATTCCGATTTGATGTCAGTGATTATGATCTCTCGTATTCCAGCATAGAGATGTGATGCTTAGGATTTATTACAGTATTATGCTGATAACACCATGACATAATTCTCAATGACTTGTTAATTAACACAACACGCTGACCAGATCTGTAACACACTATATTTGGTTAATTGGTTCCCTTATTCGTCAGGTATAAGACAGATCTTAAGTTGAAGTTACCATATCCTCTAGGCTCGATATCTTGCAACAACTGATGGCAATTCAGATAAAATTTACAAAAGAAAAGCTCTACTGCTCTACTGCTTAGAAATATCAGTTGAGCCATATACAAATTGACATATGTGTATGACGTTAACGCACCACGTCGCACTCTTCAGTTCCTGGTACGTTTGACGATTTAGTGTGTTTGACATACTTATCATTTGAAGCCTTGAGTTGATTTTGTGGCAGACGCGTGCGTCCCTAGATATGTTGAAGTAGTTCGAGTGCAAGAGGCGAAGTGAAACCCCAACTCTCCGGGGTGAACACGAAGGCCTTTTGTGATGTAGTAATCACGACAATACGACAAAATGTATTAGTCGCATTTGCGTCCAGTGGACACCAGACAGACATGCACGAAACATCCAACCTCTACTTTGTCTATGGGAAAATGTCACCAGCTTACCATTTCAGATGAAATATTTGTCATTGCAGATGATCACGAAGTTCTGTTTTCATCATAGGAAGAATACATCAAAATGAACACGATAAGAATCGTTATGGGTATCCGGTGAAGAAAGGGAAATCCAACCCGAGGTATAAGTGTTTCTCGGAACGGAGGCTCGGCCGAGGTTCCGATTATAACAATCATACCGAGAGTTGGAATTCCCTATCTGAACCGAATACCCAGGATAGATTCATTTTCGTCAAATCAGAGACATTGTGTGCGTTGAAGCCGCCAGCTACTAACGTCTTGCATACTTTCCTGCATACCGGATGATGTCATCTCGACCCTAGGGTGAGATGGAAATATCTAGCCCCGGTAAAATGTCAATATCAATCCTCACCCACATCAGAAACTGCATACTTTCTGACACATACTATAAGTATCTATCCCGTCTCTCTGGGTAAGATAATTATATTTTATGAAGAGCGCGGAGATAAGGTTGTTTCCTACGGTGTCCGGTTGGGGCCAGATACAATGTCGCAGTGTCGTGGGCGACAATGCGACGCTCGACAACGCGACATCGCGACATCGCGATACGACAATGCGACATTGTGATACGACAACACGACATTGCGATACGACATCGCGACATCGCGATGCGACATTGCGATACGACATCGCGACAATTATGTCGTGATGTCGTATCGCGATGTCGCGATGTCGCGATGTCGTATTGCGACGTCACGTTGTCGGGCGTCGCATTGTCGCGCACTACAACGCAACATTACGACGCATTATAAGCAAAATATCGTGCGTCGCCGGCGACGGAGCGACATTATAAGAAAAAGCAACGCGACATCGCGACATTATAAGCAAAATGTCGTACGTCGCTGGCGACATCGCGACATTATAAGCAAAATGTCGTGCGTCGCGATGTCGTGCGTCGTTGGCGACAATGTCGTTGGCGACATTACGACAATTGAAAGAATGTCGCATTGTCGTGGACGCCCGACAATGCGACATCGCGAAATCGCGATACGACATTGCGACATTGCGATACGACATCACGACATAATTGTCGCGATGTCGTATCGCATTGTCGAGTTGTCGTATCGCAATGTCGCACTGTCGCATCGCGATGTCGCGATGTCGCGTTGTCGGGCGTCGCATTGGCGTCCACGACAATGTGACATTGTATCTGTCCCCAACCGGACACCGTAGTTTCCTTATCTCCCGTCCGAATCCGAGTCCTAAAATATCCATTATTTTACCAAGACAGACGGGACAGATGCTTTTTCTTGCACATCAGTCGAAAAGAAAGTAGTTTAGCGAAGCTAACCAATTCAAAAAGTAGCATTTCGACAGCTTTGAACGTTTTTACACACGTGTTCTTATACCGGATGTTGAGGAGCGATACTAACACTGTTTACAGGATGTTCAGCGCGTGCTAAAACGTTAACGTGAAGATAAGGTTATCTTTTTCCAAGGGTTAAAATATAGAAAACTCTGGTACGTCCAAAATGACGGATATTCATATTTGATGGGTAAAAAATATTGATCCGGCTTTCAGTAATGCAATCGTATTTCATGTTAATTAAAAAAGGGGATGTTAAGGTAATAATTGGATGTGTGCTACTTTCTTTTAACATTCGGAAAATAGAAAAATAATTAAAAAACACACTATGTAACGGACATCACAAGAACAAAACATTATTAACATCATGAGGTCGTATGTGATTGTCTGTGATACATGCACGGTTTGGAATAATTTTCGTATGTAACATCATTAATGTTCTTAATAAAACAATGGAACGAAAATTCAGGTAACTTAGGCATAGAAACGCAGGTATTCAGGGTATAAAAAGTAAGTGAAACGAAAGTTTGTATTATAATAGGCATGACTAATGAAGAAAAATTAAAACACAAACCGTTTCTTCCATATAGTTTAGTCTTCAAAATGCAGTAAATATTATTATTATTTTGTAGGTAACTTATTCTACACCATGTAACACGATAAAATGGCAGACAAGTTGCACAATACTACATACGTAATGGACTTCCAGAAAAGTAGGGCCTACACAATTTCCCCGGGGGAGGGAGAGTCTACCAAGTATAAGCTCTCAGCCTTTAAGGTTTTTTGTGTTGGTAACATTTCTGTTCATCTCAACTACATCAATTTGGACATATTCTTACCGCATAACTGGAAATCCTCCGCCTTAAACTCTTATTACTGCCGATTCAGTGCAGAAGGTGAGATTCTCGAACGTGTCAACGAAGCGATTTCATATGATGATTAACAATATTTTATCTCTGCCATATAATAATATAGAACCTTACTGAAAAAGTTAAAAGAACGTACACAATTTTACCTCATCTTAAGATTGTCGGCAAACAAAAAGCGTAGTTTTAAGAGAGGCATATAGTAGTCACACCGTCCGTCCGTATGTCAGTCCGTACGTCTGCACAATCGTGTCCTGTGAATAACTCTGACATAACGTGACAAAATCCAGGTCCGTGGTTCTAAGGTCATGCTCACACTTAAAAGTAAAAAGTCAAAACCACATTGGGGGCATTTGTCACTTACAGTGATTTTTTTTCTGTAGATAGATTTTACTTAGGTCGTCACCTTCCAGTTCATTGCAGTCAAAAACACTATGGGGACAAAAAGGATCATTTTTTCTGAATTAATGTGGACAAAAAGCGTCGCGCGGACAAAAGGCATCACTTTTTCAGATTTTGTGCGGACAAAAAGCGCCATGCATACAAAAGGCATCCATTTTTTATTTGTTCTGCGGACAAAAAGCGCCGCGCGGACAAAACAAGTCACTTTTTCAAATTTGGGCGGACAAAAAGCGCCATGCGGACAAAAGGCATCATTTTTTCATTTTTTTCTGCGGACAAAAAGCACCGCGCGGACAAAAAGCGTCACTTTTTCAAATTGTGTGCGGACAAAAAGCGCCGTGCGGACAAAAAGCACTGTCACACACGTTTAAGAACTCGTTAGCGTTTTTTATGGAAAGGTAATTTGGGGGATCTTGTGTTTACTAGTTTTAAAGTGCTCAAATGTGTCAGGAGAGTATGTATTATAACACTCAGAATTAAAGATGTATTAAGGTTCTGCGTTTCGCCTCATAATTAAATACATTTTCTACTGTTTCGATACAAAATAAATCAACAAATTAAACCGTTAACCCTTTATTACAATTTAAAAACATGTCATAAACTGTATTATCTGTATTGCATTATTTCAACTCATAGCTAGATATAAATATCTACAACAATATTCTTGAAACAAAAAATCGGTATACACAGCATTCCACATTCTGTTACAAGAATTTACCACACTCTCTATATTGCATTATGTCAAAACTCAAAACTATCGCTAGATACAATTCAAAAACATAACATCGTTATAAACTGCATTTCACGTTTTATAATAAGAATTTACCACGTGCACACATTCTCTACTTAGTATTATAAATTATGGGATGTAAAGCGTACCAATGTATTCTTTGTTTTTATTATGTTTTTTCGAAATAATCGATAATATATATCCCAAAAAATACCCAAAAAATAAAGTAAAATAAGTAGTCCAGTAATCCACTGTTTGCCTTAAGGCTTGGAGAATACACAAGTCCATCTTATATACCCCAAAATTAACACATAAGAATAATGCTATTTCATTTTTTTTCCATTTCAATATACATATAACACTATTTCCATAAAATAGACCGTCTTCTTCTTTCAAACGGTGGCTGAAAGACAAAAAGAGTATTTATTGATGTCGGTGCAATAAAACGCACTATGAATTTTCAGTGTTGTCAAGAATCTAAACAGCTACAGCAATATGCGTTTACGCCATTCAGTAAACATAAAGACAATTTCGCTTAACGAACTAAAATATGAAATTAGAAACATTGTACAAAATATGTGAACGTTTTATTAACTTTAAGTTAGACACAAATGACATAAACAAGGAGACACGTTTACATTATGACTGGCGATTGAGATTATTAAAGTGAAACCTTACCAGATTCGTAAAGCGTGCGTGTTGGCATTGTTCCGGAATGTCAAAGACAGACGGGTCCTTTATGCCAACTGTAGGTTCAAGGAACCCGACTAATGTCATCACGTTCTCTGTGTAAATAAGACAAGTACATTGTTAAAACGTCTATTGTGTATAATTATTGTATTTTATGACACAACTGCTACAAATAACGAAACAGCCACATCACAGAAAAGTTTATATAAAGACATCGTCTAGGGATTATCATTTTAGTGTTCAAATTAAATAATTTAATTATATTCTTTACAATCAGAAACAAGAGGATACCAAAGTCGAATAAAAGAGATATAGCCTTTAAAGAACACAGTCAACCAAAACACGCAATCAACACAAAGCCGGAACAACTAAAACGATAATTAGTAAGCAAAGTGTGTGCCACCACAAACATAAAGGTTAGATGACTTTGCCTCTTCGGATGCATCATAGCTTACCGATCATAAAGACAAGTATCACATAATATGGCTTCTGGGAGAACAATAAAGATGCAAACGAGGACCGAATCCTGTGTTTGTTCACAGTAGAACATTTAATCCCAATTGTTTGCATGGTACGATACGTTCAGACACCTTAACTATGTATCATTATTGGAACTTGTTTGTGTTTGTTGCTTCCAAGGGATCACCTTTTCAGTATTTATTGACATTCCTTCTAGCGTTTGTTTAGTTCTGTGTGGCGGCCGTAAAAAGTCGCCCCAACAAATCAGTAGTGTTATTACTTACTGTCCTTTGGGATCATCAAGGTCATACTGAGTTGTTTTAAAGCAGAATATCGCTTAAGCCGGTGCTGGAGGCGTGAGAGGTGTTGCATCTTATAATTACCTCTCATGAACAGACTCAATAAAACCAAGTCTACTACTTTTCTATCTTGTTTGTGTTTGTTGCTTCCAATGGATCACCTTTTCAGTATTTATTCATAAAATGCATGTTAGTAACGTTAAATTTGGTTTAAGGTGTCGCATTATTTGTATTTATAGCCGCGTAACGTAGCTGATGTCATGAAAACAACAAAACGACGTCATGATTTCTCTTACAATTGCCGTCGTATATAAGGTAAATTGACCACAGTAAAGTGGAACTGTCACGTCTTAGGTGTATTATGTGATAAACAGAATATGTCATGCGTGGCTGTGTATTATTGACTTTAATAAACTCTTGGATAAAAAGATAGTATACTCGGCAGAACCTCGTATCATATCATTTTATCAACCTCGTTTATTAAAATCAATAATACACAGTCACTTATGTAAGATCCTCTATGTAAACAAACACACTCATGACAAAATGACTTTTCAAATCACTGTTTCAGTATTTGTCAAATCGAATACTCACCCCTATTTGGGTTAATGATCAGTTTAATAATACAACATATTAATTGATTTAATTCGTTTAAACTCACATTTATTTAGTTTCAACTACACATCAAGAGCAATGTTCAATGTGAATGATAAGACAATTTGTATTGTGTTTTACGTCATTTTCAACTAATGTAAGGTTATATATGACGGTCGATTTTTCTGTGTGAAGGCAGACCATCCAATTTACCTGGGTAGAACCAGTACTGTACACCTCCCGCGCCATTCGTAAGAATCGACACTTCCTCACCTACAAGTCGAGCCCCCAGTGGGATTCGAACCCGCAGTGGTGAGAGGCGAGAATGATAAGACAATCAACTGTGCTAATATATGGTTCTTATAACCAACCAAGTTTATTACTATAAAAAAACATGTTCCTGAACAAATGCACATAATGCGATGTTATTTTAAAAAGATATTTACATTTAGTAATGTAGGTACAAACATAACAAAATAAATATAATATCACTTGTGAATGTTTCGCGGTATAAACGGACAGACGGCAATCTTTATTTACTTTCAATCAAATTTATTTTGAAAACAGAACAAAACAAAACACTCAAGATTTAACATTGCATCTAACATTCCATCTAAATACTCTCCTTCTGCAATATTAATGGCAAACACACCTGCACATTATACATTATTCAGTTTCCTATAATTATAGTATGCGTTATTTTCAGTACTTTAATATAAGTCATATTACTTTGTTAACATCATGTTTTGTATGGTTTATTAAGAGCTGTCAACTCCGACCCTCAAGAATCTATTACCATTGGATACACATTAATGTGGTGATTGAACTAAAAGAAAATAAATATGTTATTTTGTTTTTTCTTGATCTTTTTTTAATTGAAAATATAAACTGAATAAAACAAAACATTACGTCGTTCCGCCTTAATTACATTAAGCGATGGGAAATCGTAAATTAGCAGGATTTTATAACGAATATTTCGTCAATAAAACACGTTTAAAAACATTTTTACTGAAACAATTGCGATTACCTATTTATTTTTTTAATTTTATAATATGCAAACATTTTTAGATAAAATTAAGGTTTCATTTCATATCCCAGCCAACCCCGTTTTTGCTTCTTGGAGAAGGGGTTAGATGGGGTATGCAAGTTAAGACTCGGACCACGTAATGGAACCTGTGCATATCTATTTCTGGAAATATTCAAAGCGTTGCAATGAGAAACTTAACAAAACAAGTTTTACAATATAAAACATGTATGCATTATTCAGTAGGGATTCCATTGAATGAAAAGTTCCTTTACTTACAGTCAGAGAGTATTAACTTTCAAACCCCATCCAACCCCTTCTCCAAGAAGCGAAAACGGGGCTGGGTTGGGTATGAAAAAAACTTAATTTTGGCTTAAAAAGTCAAATTAAACCATTTAACATGGAATTTTAAACGGGTTATCGCATTTGTTCAGTAAAAAATGTTTTCGAACGTGTTTTATTGTCGAAATATCCGTAATAAAATTCTGCTAATATGAGCTTTCCTGTCGCTTAATGGAATAAAGGTGGGACCACGTAATGAGAGCAAATCAAAAATTGCAAAATGAATATTGTACATATAACTGAATAGGAAAACAGTCATGCATTTATTAATTGCTTGTTTTTCTGATGAATGTCAAACGTTTAACTTCTTCTCAAACAGTAAAGTTATGATGTTTGAACACATTTTTGACATAAACGTTTACAGAAATATAATATTCGTAATTAGGCTGATTATGCAAATTTGATTCACTCTCTTTTTTTGACTCACTATATGATGCAATGACAAAGACTGACAGAGAATGAGAAATATATAAAATGTATTACAAGTACTCACGACCATTGATGTTGCCATATGTTTTCTCTGTGACTGGTACGCAGTCAGCCGTCACAGTCATAATCATATCCAGCTGGCCAACTGACCAGTGGTAATCGGTGACTAGGATGTTTTGTTTGCCGCCTAGATAGTATTTTCCGGCCACAGTGGCATTGTCTGGAAGTCAAAATAAGCCATCAGTATGTAGTATCACACGTTTGTTTGTTTGAATAATGGTTTACGTCATTGTTAGCACATGTTAGGCCATATATGACTGTCGATTTAGTTTGTGGTAGCGGCAGACCACCACATTTTTCCAGAGTAGAACCAGTACTGTACACCTCCCCCATCCGTAAGTTGTACTACTCTTGTCATATAAAGTATATACTAGTCAAACTTCCTAAGTACCCACCTAAGAACATGTCAATAATATTCTCATCGTCTGCTCTAATCGTATGAACAAAACTTAAAGCTTTCAAGTCAATGTGTGTTTTTAGAAATACATTAAAACAATTATACAACTGGGTAATTAGGCATTTTGTTAAACACATACAAACGTCGAAACCTTTCGCGTATCACCGCTGCGGGTTTGAATCCTACGGATAGCTTGACTCGTAAGTGAGTAAGTGTCGACTTTCATGGACGTATACAGTACTGGTTCCATCCAGGAAAAAGAGAATGGTTCGCCTCCACCACTAAAAACAGACGTCGAACATAAGTGTGTCATCGGCTTAACGCAGCCAATCGAAAAACGCGTTGAAGGACTTATTTCCCAAAGTCAAATGATCATTGAAAGGAAATGGAAAGCTTGCTTATTTACTGCTAACATGCTATATGACCGATTAGCTCAGGTGTATAAACTGAGGCCCGAGCAAAGTTTTTTCTTTGAAAAGCATTGGTATGTTGAACAGTATCAAGGGTATAACAGTATATCATACTTCAAACTCCACTTTTAGGAAGATAAATAAAGCCAATTAACAAGTTAGCTTTACTAATTACAAAACTTTGTTGAACATTCATTGTTTTTAGTGAAAAACACACACGCCAACACACAACTAATGAAACACCTGCTTTTTAAGTTTTAATATATTGGTTTCATATAAAAGCTGTATTGGGAGGGCCTCATCACCTGAAACAAAATTAAATGTCACAATTTTCTCATGTAATTTTATGTCTAACAGTGATTTTTTACAGTTACCTATACAAAGTCTCTCCCCCACACATACAATAGGCTGGAAATAGGTCCTAAAAGCTACACAATCCCGATAAAATAATACAGTTTCAAGGTATTTTAAACGCAAGAAAGTCTATAGATGAAGTTCTTTGCAGGATGTATTGTATAGATTGTTTAGGCTGGTATATTGTCGTAGCGTATATCGAGACATTTCCATAATAAGCGGGATAAACGCTTCGGTAACTTCGGAGCTGCACCACCCAGTGATTACGGGTATATAAGCCTAAAATTTGCTCAGTTATCGATAATTAGGTAGCGCCGTGGTGTAATGGTTAGCATTGCAGCTTAGTAACCCAGGGATCGCGCGTTCAATCCCAGCCAGGACCGAATTTGGGTTAATTATCGAAATATTTCAAAAGTATTTCCTACCTTACCAGTCCTTCGGATGAGACTTTAAACCTAGGTCTGCTCGCTAAAATGCTTAGTGCAATACAGCGAGGATAAATAAACGCTTTAACACACAGATATCCGATAACTACAGACTGTTCAACTCGATGAGGATATTCAATAGCGGGTAATGTAAATATACATGTTTGTTAAACAGAAGGGAGTGGGGGGGAAATGAGATAAGCATAACGTAAATACATCACTATGTAGAGAAGTATAAACATTCCACATATGTTCCATATATATATTTATTTCCTATAATATCCTCGAAACAATACAAAATCACACACATATTATACATGTACGCATTTACAGAGAGCGTGTATCGGTAGCAAATAGCATGTACAGTGAAATACATGCCCAGGTGTTGACACTGGACAGGGAGAAATTATTGTTTAAAATGAGACACTTAAAGGGTATTGTTCAAATTAATAGTTATAAATAAGACATTTGCTTTTGTTGAAAAAAGAGCAGCAATATTATTTTTCGCAAATCGTAGTTTTTAGGATGTGGGGCACACGAAGGTCGCCCACCCGTTTATCCTTCCGTTACACAATTCCGGAGCTTCTTGGCAATACAACAAAAGAGTAAAACACTATCGTTCTGGAGTAAATTTTATAAATTGAATGTCTCTTCTTGAAACATGCCACATGTATCCTGACCTTTCGGATTTGTTTCCCACTGTGTTGCCATGGCAATCACATTTTGACGAAATAAAAACAATGACATCCGTCATCTCCATATTGCCAAGGATACACAAATAACATTTTATTTCGATATCTCAAATGTATTTCACGCAGTCGCAGGATCACGTTATTGCGGACGGACTAAGTATTCGTCTTTTTCTAAATTTCTTTCCGACACCATATACACAAATTTCAAATGTTAGTATTAACTAACATATGGGAGAGTGTATGTGCGCGCGCGTGTTTGCGTGCGTTGGCCGTGCTTGTGTACGTGCTATTATCTATATGTTTGTTAACATTTAAGTTTGATGAATCTCAAAGCCATTTTACTACCACTTCTTCATAAAAAAAGAAAATTCATAAAACATATTTGCTTAAAAAAAGTGCAGAGCCGCGGGTTTGAACCCCGTCCGCAACGGGGTAAGCATATCTAGAATAAAAACAAATATATACCAGTACATGGGGGAAATGCAACACACTGAAAAGAAGGAAATCAAAACAAAATCCAGGGCGGAGAGGGAGGTTATTTCCACCAAAATAAGTAATAATATCTCACAAATTTATTTTGAAAGCATGAACTGTTACTGATGTTATACTGAAAGAAAGTTATAATGGAATTTTATAAAAAAAATAATTCGAAATAACGGATTTCCTTAAACGGAATTAATTCTATCCAAATTTTTTTTTTTTTTAAAAATGTACACCTTTTTTTTTCCAGCGGAATGTACGGAATATTATAACAACTTATCCATATTAATGACTGAGGTACTTTTACTTTTATGAAAAAACAACAACAACATCATCATTTCTCAATGTTAGACTTAAAAAACATCAAGCAAATATAAAAAATGGAATACACTACATAAAGCTTGATTTGTTTTGATGCGTAAAGGAGATAAATGGCCCTTTAGAAACCACAACACTCAAACGCATTGGCGCCGTATCTTTACACTTTACGACACATTATGAACATGTGTAAAGCAATATAAAACATGTCGTGTGGCCCCTTAACATCCGAGATCGTATTATACTTAATTTTACCTGGGATGCAGGAACCCTCCCAAGGTCCAAGGGGCGCTCTCGTGCATGTGGTCTTCTCAATTATATACTGGACTTTCTGTTAGAATATCAATACAACAAGCATTTGTATAGGTCAAATGCGACTACATTCAAAAATAAATATTTATATGTTATTAGATTTGTATTGGGATATATGCACGAGTTCTTTCGCGTATTAATATTGCGCGACATTCATGACATTAGGAGCGTAAAGAACAAGTGCATATATCCCAATATAATCTAATAACCTTTGTATTGTTGTGTGTTGTATACGAATTTTTAAATTAGAACAATAAATTAGGTTGTAACATTTAATTTTCACCACGTTAAATACTTTCTTTGACATGAACAGAAAATTGCACCAATGACGAACGAGTATACATTACACACCCAATACGTCGATATGAGCGATTATTGACGTTTCCTGTTACATTGGAACTAATATAAACGGAGCTTGTAAATGCGTATGCAATAATCTGATTTAAATGCTTATCAAAGTTATTTTTATCTTCTTATTGTGCTTTTCGTCTGGCCCCAATCTCATTATGCCAAATAAAAAATAAAATTTAAAAAAAAGCCATACTATGTACATTTTGAACGTTTCATGGCTTTGTTAGCTGGTTCGTTCAGTTTGTTTTAGATTTAAAACGCACAATACATTAAACCATGTACATTTAAGAAGCGTTCTGAAAGAAACGCTTATATAATATAGTTATTGATCATTGTTTTTTGAAATGGACTAATATTATTTTCATTTATGTTGAAGTATGCAAAACAACAAAATGTCCAATGTTGATTTCACACCGTTAGGCTATTCCGACATATGGGAAAGCTCAGGTAAGTCTGATTTACGTTGTTACTACTGTTAAATTGCAAAACTACATGCGTTTTGTGTTACGAACATGACACCAACTTATACAAGCATTTTCCTTCCGTCACTCGATGTTCTTACCTGCTTGTAAAATTGTAGAATATTATATTCCCTCGATTCGTTACCTACAGCCAGGCTTTCATTCAGCGCTACTCTTTGTCCAGTAGAGTCGTATGATACCTTTATTTGACCCTTAAAATAAATAATTAAATTTCATGTAAATAAACATTTGCTTATCTATTGAAACACATTTGATATTTAAGTACCAAGAGATTTTACTATAAGTGTAACGCTTGGCTTCATTGGTAGTTCGTATTTGTTCTCCAGAAGTATTGAAAATCTTATTTACGGTTAGACTAATACAGCCAATTATGCAAATTAATACAGGAAATTGTTATTGGTCCCCACTGTATAATTAAAAAAGTCCAGACATGAATTATATATTATATACATATGAGCAATAAGATGTCACTAAACTGACTGTATAAATAACTTATTGATATTATTACCGTTGTAACGGCGCTGTGACCTTGGCCATCGTCACTTCCGGAAATCAAACCTTCGGACGCTTCCCACTGGGCGGGAAAGCAACAATACTTCTGCCCACTAGTCACAGTAACAAACACTAGCAATATGGCGTACTTCAACATGGCGCACTATAATGAAAATAGCATTCACATATCTTGTCAGAAAGGTTGTCCGAAAACCATTTCATAAAGACAGATGTTAATATAAAAGAACAATGTGTTAACTTGAAAAGCATGTGGATGCTGTTAACGGTCATCGGTGACGAATAAAACAGGAGAAAATGGTACTAGGTAACCACGGCCCTCAAAGGGAATGGCACCGTCCGCATTGTACCATAAATATGTAAACCACTGCCCTCAAAGGGAATGGCACCGTCCGCATTGTACCACAAATATGTAAACCACTGCCCTCAAAGGGAATGGCACCGTCCGCATTGTACCACAAATATGTAAACCACTGCCCTCAAAGGGAATGGCACCGTCCGTGTTGTACCTCAAATATGTAAACCACTGCCCTCAAATGGAATGGCACCGTCCGCGTTGTACCACAAATATATAAACCACTGCCCTCAAAAGGAATGGCACCGTCCGCATTGTACCACAAACTAAATCAAACAAGCAAGTTAAATAGTCAATACTACGCTGTCATCTTAGAGCCATCTTACCATCGACCATCTCATCTTACCATCGACCATCGCATCTTACCATCGCATCTTACCATCGACCATCGCATCTTACTATCGACCATCGCATCTTACCATCGACCATCTCAACTTACAATCGCATCTTACCATCGCATCTTACTATCGCAACTTACCATGACCATCGCATCTTACCATCGACCATCGAATCTTACCATCGCATCTTACCATCGACCATCGCAACTTACCATCGCATCTTACCATCGACATCGCATCTTACTATCTTACCATCGCATCTTACCATCGCATGTTAACATCGACCATCGCATCTTATCATCGACCATCGCATGTTAACATCACATCTTACCATCGACCATCGCATCTTATCATCAACCATCTCATCTTACCATCGACCATCGTATCTTACTATCGACCATCGCAACTTACCATCTCATCTTACCATCGACAATCGCATCTTACCATCACATCTTACCATCGACCATCGCATCTTACCATCTCATCTTACCATCGACCATCGCATCTTACCATCGCATCTTATCTTACCATCGCATCTTACCATCGCATCTTATCTTACCATCGCATCTTACCATCGCATCTTAACATCGATCATCGCATCTTATCATCGACCATCGCATGTTAACATCGCATCTTAACATCGATCATCGCATCTTACCATCAACCATCTCATCTTACCATCGACCATCGTATCTTAGCATCGACCATCGCAACTTACCATCTCATCTGACCATCGACCATCGCATCTTACCATCACATCTTACCATCGACCATCGCATCTTACCATTCATCTTACCATCGACAATTGCATCTTACCATCGCATCTTACCCTCGACCATCGCATGTTACCATGGAGCATCGCATCTTACCATCGCATCTTGCCATCGACCATCGCATCTTTCCAATCGATGGTAAGCTGCGATAGTAAGATGGCCCTAACAGGACACCGTACCATACACAGGACGAAACAGAACATTAAGAGTGGTGAAAACAGGTTGACGGACTCGGAACAGTCAGTAGGCCTACTAGTTAGACAAGACAAGTATATTTTAACCCAATGTTATTTATAAAGGTTGCATCGTATCATGATGTTTAGTAAGAGATACCCAGCACAGATCGATATTGACGTCACACAATAAGAAAATATCGTGCCATTGAACAATAGAAGCACAATGAAAATCAATAGATTCCCGATCTGTTTTCGGGCAAAATCATACATATTTGTACGAATGAAAAGTTTAAGCAATCTTTATCCGTGCGAGGTTTTATGATTATGAGCAAAAATAGCAAACTAACGGATTTTGGAAAGGGAAATAACTATAGTCAATGATTTTTATTATTCAAAATGTTCATATTTTATTCTTATTTCACATATGAAATAGAAACAACAAATAATTTTGTGAATGATATTTGACTTGAAAACATTATCATGCAGTTTCAAAGCAGACATAAACAGTCGAACACTAAAGAAATGTAGCGCGATTTCAAGGCATCACTCAACCAAAAACTCGAGTCGAAACAAAAGACAATTAGAAGGACAGAGACGTCATATGGCATCACAAACATAAAATGGTTAACAATAGTGCTACCGCCTCGGAACGGTCAGTGGCAAAAAGGCCGCTGGGGGTTAAACAAAATTATGTTAGTTTCCTCTAAACTATAGAAACATCACTACGGTAGTTTTATTAGAATCATTGAACACAAAATAAAATACCAAATTATTCATTGATAAAAAATGTATTAGGAAAAATAAAAGCAAGCACTTTTATAGATGTATTGGTTTGTTTTGATGGATGACCATTTGCAAACAGAACTGCAGTTTGCAATGTGTCCCTTAAAAATCACCATAATGTATACACCAATATCCCAGCGACAGGAGGGCACAGACATTGAAGAAATCAAACATAGGTGATAAGTACATGAAACGTAATCATAATCTCGATCATGTAAAACCTATACTTCTTATATAAAAATGAAAAAAAAACACAAAAAAACAAGCATATGGCAGTGCAGTGATGTACTTAGAGATAATGTTTTATTAAGACTAATTTGACTTCTGTATTGCAGTATTATAAAGAATAAAACTAAAAAAAATACAATAAATACCTGTATTCCGAACGTGTATGATGTACTGGATTCTTTGCAGTTGTGCAGTTTTAGATTAAATAATGTTGACATGTCAGGGTTGTCCGAACCGAGCGTCCTATCGCATCTAAATACGTGACCTACTATATGTTACTTCAAAATTATCCTAAGATAAATTGGAATGCTGGTATGATCTTATCATAAAGCAACGATACACATATATTAAGTATTTAGATTAAGAGTTGATTTTTGTACAAATTTACATCTGATACTGCCTTAAAACAATAGAAACGTAAATGATAACGTATGTTATGCTGATCGTTGGAAGAAACGTCCACACAAAGCAATTTAGACATCATACACCTATTAAAAGGCACACGGCAATCTTGATTTTTAAAAACTCACGGTTATACTAATAGTGCCGTTTGATGCTACCCAGTTTGTTTGGGAATTGGTGCCCCCTAGAACCTGGTTTAAATCCCAAGCGGTCTTTTCTGCCTCTGACCGTTCCAAGGCGGTATCCCTGGCTGACCGTTCCAAGGCGGAATCCCCCGCTGACCGTTCCAAGGTGGAATCCCCCGCTGACCGTTCCAAGGCGGAATCCCTCTCTGACCGTTCCAAGGCGGAATCCCTCTCTGACCGTTCCAAGGCGGAATCCCCCGCTGACCGTTCCAAGGCGGAATCCCTCTCTGACCGTTCCAAGGCGGAATCACTCGCTGACCGTTCCAAGGTGGAATCCCTCGCTGACCGTTCCAAGGCGGAATCCCTCTCTGACCGTTCCAAGACGGAATCCCTCTCTGACCGTTCCAAGGCGGAATCCCCCTCTAACCCCCTATTGTGAACTCGTTAATGTTGGTGATGTCATATAACTTGCCTTTTATTCATCCTTGTAAGTGCTGCTTGATTCTACGAGTGTTTTTGATTAACAGTGGTCATTGAATGCTAAATTTCCTCTTCGATTTTTTTTTATGACCCCAAAAGTTTATAGTTATCGCACCATCCGTCCATCCGTTCGTCAGTCCGCAGTTCGTGTCCGGACTGTACCTTCAAAACCCCTGCATGGATTTTTAATTAACTTGGCACAAGTGATCATCATAACAAGACGATGTGTCGCGCGCAAAACCCAGTTCCGTACCTCAAAGGTCAAGGTCACACTTGCCGTTCATATGTAAAAAACAGGTACGCAACTTCCTGTCCGGACCGTAACGTCACAACCCTTGCAGGGATTTTTAAATAACTTGGCACAAGTGATCACCATACCAAGACAATGTGTCGTGCGTAAAACCCAGGTATTCAAGGTCAAGGTCACACTTGGAGGTCAAAAGTCAAATCGTGTCCGGTCAATAACTCTGGCATTCATGGACGGATTTCAAATAACTTGGCACAAGTGCTCACCACAACCTACGACGTGCACAAAATCCAGGTCCGTGGCTCCAAGGTCAAGATCATACTTAGAGATCAAAGGTCACTTCGGGTACATTTGATACTTACAGTGATATTTCTTGTTTTATCTACTTTACCCCATTTGTGTTGTAGTTAAACTCGTCCACTGTCTCCTGTTCGCAACACTCTGGACAGCTATCAACGCTGTATTTTTGCATGCTTTCCACCATACAGGTAATCGGATCTTAGTTTCTTCTCCGATATTTCGACGTCCAATACATTGAAACACCCACTGAAATAATTTGCTGTTACGGAAATCTTGACTTTTGAGCCGAGGTAAAAATAAGAGAGCCACAAATTTGAAAATCACTCGATCTTGATTTGATTGAACTTTACATGTCAGTTACAGCAGACTGATGGATATCAGGTGTGAGTTGATGTATTATTTCAGTCTCATTTCCTATGTGGATACCTTGAAGGAAAAAATAACATATATTTATCACATAACTTACGGTGTGGGAGTGGAATAACACCATTCTATATTTTCGATATACAACTAGTTGTATATTCTAGCACGCGCTGTCAAATTCCCACGGTTTATTATGACTATATCGCTTTCGCGCGTTAAAGCGACAGGCAAAATGCAATAAAAGTCGATATGTGAGTTATGTGATAAATAGAATCTAACATTCGTTCTCATTCATTATTGAATTTATTAAACTCGTTAGCAAAAATGATATAATGCTCGGCAAGAGCCTCGCATTATATCATTTTGCCAATTCTTGCCGAGCATTATATCATTTTGCCAACTCATTCAATAAATTCACTAATGAATTACTCATGTAATATCCTCTATTTATTTAGAACTTCACTGATACTTTTTCACTCAACGTTTCAATTTAGTTATTTCTTGCTAGACAACTGAAAACTTAAAGTACGAGTACCACCGCGTCGATTTTACATATTTTATATTGTGTTCAAACGTTTTCCATATTTGTTTTACTTTTGTTTCCATGTCTTTTCGGACTATTACATATATCATTCAACTCAAAACCGGTACGGATTGCTACACGTACTGTTTACAGTTGTGATCCCGGCAGGTTAAGAGTCACACAGACTTCAGAATATAGAAGAACCCATGCGTGTGATGAGTTGGGACTGTGTTGATTTGGTGTGAGTTGTGATTCATGAAGAGAAAGGAGCTAGATCTAGTAACGTTTTGCTTTATCTGTGCGTGTTACATTTTAATGTTTCCATTTCATAACACAACAAAACATGTTAAAGGTATGACCACGTACGACACTAAACTTATTTAGTGTATAGCGTGTGAACATAACATGTGCTACAACTCGAGGATTACTAAGCCAATATGCGTAACAGAGTTATGGACCCTGCGCCCTGCTCGTGATTAACTGTGGTAAGTTTAACCTTAAACAATGAATGAATGAATGAATGAATGAATGGTGTTTTATGGCACGTCGACACATAAGGTCATATTGTGCGTAAAAACCGATGAATCATGAAAGAATGAAGCAGTAATTAAAAATAACGTAAACGTATAAAGATAAAACTATCTACAAATTAGGGATGATATGGTAGCAATATAAACTATGTATATATGTAAATCAACAAATGCCCGCCAACGGGTTTGTAAACAAGTTAATATATATAGGAAAACATTATATTGATTTATAAAGTCCGATTTCTTTAAGGAAATCTAAAACAAGATTGAAATCTATAGTATCAAATAACTCTTTCAAAGTATTAACTATGTAGTACCTTTGTCGCATAGGATCAAAGTCTACACGGGATTCACTAAATACCTACCACTTCGAGTACATGACGTCATCTTCTTGCGTACACCGAGTTAACTCCCTTGATCTCCAACTCTTCAACAGTAAACAACATGAAAACTAGCGGTAAAATGATAAATTCGTTAAAATGTTAACATAACCTGACGTTTAACTAGATTGGTAACTAACTTCAGATAGTTTAAATGATAGACATATGAACATTGTTCAAATAGAAATCGACTGTAATGTCTGTTGAAGAAACATACAGCTCAATCGAGGGATTTACAATCCACTCGATTGCCTCCAATTGCGTTCGAGGGTGGGTGAGCAGCGAACAGACGTTAGAGAAAGTAATTGAATGTCACGCCAGACATCAATTGTGCGAATTCGTTTTCTGGTAAGTGGAATTATATAGACCAAGCACTTCAAAACATGTCACCCATCATATGTATATAGACCAGCCACTTCAAAACATGTCACCAATATTTGTATATAGACCAGCCACTTCAAAACAGGTCACCCATCATATGTATATAGACCATCCACTTCAAAACAGGTCACCTTCCGTAAGTATATAGGCCAGCCACTTCAAAACATGTCACCCATCATATGTATATAGACAAGCCACTTCAAAACATGTCCCCCATCATATGTATATAGACCAGCCACCTCAAAACATGTCACCCATCATTTGTATATAGACCAGCCACTTCAAAACATGTCACCCATCATATGTATATAGACCAGCCACCTCAAAACATGTCACCCATCATTTGTATATAGACCAGCCACTTCTAAACAGGTCACCTTCCGTAAGTATATAGGCCAGCCACTTCAAAACATGTCACCCACCATATGTATATAGACCAGCCACTTCAAAACATGTCACCCATCATTTGTATATAGACCAGCCACTTCAAAACATATCACCCATCTTATGTATATTGACCAGCCACTTCAAAACATGTCCCCCATCATATGTATATAGACCAGCCACCTCAAAACATGTCACCCATCATTTGTATATAGACCAGCCACGTCAATACATGTCACCCATCATATGTATATAGACCAGCCACCTCAAAACATGTCACCCATCATTTGTATATAGACCAGCCACTTCAAAACAGGTCACCCATCATATGTATATAGACCAGCCACTTCAAAACATGTCACCCATTTATTTGTATATAGACCAGCCACTTCAAAACATGTCACCCATCATATGTATATAGACCAGCCACTTTAAAACATGTCCCCCATCATATGTATATAGACCAGCCACTTCAAAACATGTCCCCCATCATATGTATATAGACCAGCCACCTCAAAACATGTCACCCATCATTTGTATATAGACCAGTCACTTCAAAACAGGTCACCTTCCGTAAGTATATAGGCCAGCCACTTCAAAACATGTCACCCACCATATGTATACAGTGTTTTTTTTATGCCTAATTTGGGGCCGTTATTCGGCCCCATTCACATTGCCAAAAAGTATACTTTTTTCACAATTATATCCAAAAAATTCACAATCTGAAAATACAGACCAATAAGGATACTAGTCTTAATATACGCTGGTGTTAAAACTAGTCTGTATTTACCAAAAACAAAACTTAAAACCAAGGGATATTAAACTGTGAAATTAAAAGTGAAAAAAGTTTCTTTTTCTTTTGTTATAATATTTCACAATTTTCACAATTTCTAGAAAAATGCCGCTATTTTTCACAACGGCACAGGCACAGGCTGCATTCACAAAACACATAAAAAAAACACTGGTATATAGACCAGCCACTTCAAAACAGGTCACCCATCATATGTATATAGACCAGCCACTACAAAACATGTCACCCACCATTTGTATATAGACCAGCCACTTCAAAACATGTCACCCATCATTTGTATATAGACCAGCCACTTCAAAACATGTCACCCATCATTTGTATATAGACCAGCCACTTCAAAACATGTCACCCATCATATGTATATAGACCAGCCATTTCAAAACATGCCCCCCATCATATGTATATAGACCAGCCACCTCAAAACATGTCACCCATCATTGGTATATAGACCAGCCACTTCAAAACATGTCACCCATCATATGTATATAGACCAGCCACCTCAAAACATGTCACCCATCATTTGTATATACACCAGCCACTTGAAAACAGGTCACCCATCATATGTATATAGACCAGCCACTTCAAAACATGTCACCCAATTATTTGTATATAGACCAGCCACTTCAAAACATGTCACCCATCATATGTATATAGACCAGCCACTTCAAAACATGTCACCCATCATATGTATATAGACCAGCCACCTCAAAACATGTCACCCATCATTTGTATATAGACCAGCCACTTGAAAACAGGTCACCCATCATATGTATATAGACCAGCCACTTCAAAACATGTCACCCAATTATTTGTATATAGACCAGCCACTTCAAAACATGTCACCCATCATATGTATATAGACCAGCCACTTCAAAACATGTCACCCATCATATGTATATAGACCAGCCACCTCAAAACATGTCACCCATCATTTGTATATAGACCAGCCACTTCTAAACAGGTCACCTTCCGTAAGTATATAGGCCAGCCACTTCAAAACATGTCACCCACCATATGTATATAGACCAGCCACTTCAAAACATGTCACCCATCATTTGTATATAGACCAGCCACTTCAAAACATATCACCCATCTTATGTATATTGACCAGCCACTTCTAAACATGTCCCCCAGCATATGTATATAGACCAGCCACCTCAAAACATGTCACCCATCATTTGTATATAGACCAGCCACGTCAATACATGTCACCCATCATATGTATATAGACCAGCCACCTCAAAACATGTCACCCATCATTTGTATATAGACCAGCCACTTCAAAACAGGTCACCCATCATATGTATATAGACCAGCCACTTCAAAACATGTCACCCATTTATTTGTATATAGACCAGCCACTTCAAAACATGTCACCCATCATATGTATATAGACCAGCCACCTCAAAACATGTCACCCATCATTTGTATATAGACCAGCCACTTCTAAACAGGTCACCTTCCGTAAGTATATAGGCCAGCCACTTCAAAACATGTCACCCACCATATGTATATAGACCAGACACTTCAAAACATGTCAACCATCATTTGTATATAGACCAGCCACTTTAAAACAGGTCACCCATCATATGTATATAGACCAGCCACTTCTAAACATGTCACCCATCATATGTATATAGACCAGCCACCTCAAAACATGTCACCCATCATATGTATATAGACCAGCCACTTCAAAACAGGTCACCCATCATATGTATATAGACCAGCCACTTCAAAACATGTCACCCATTTATTTGTATATAGACCAGCCACTTCAAAACATGTCACCCATCATATGTATATAGACCAGCCACCTCAAAACATGTCACCCATCATTTGTATATAGACCAGCCACTTCTAAACAGGTCACCTTCCGTAAGTATATAGGCCAGCCACTTCAAAACATGTCACCCACCATATGTATATAGACCAGCCACTTCAAAACATGTCACCCATCATTTGTATATAGACCAGCCACTTTAAAACAGGTCACCCATCATATGTATATAGACCAGCCACTTCAAAACATGTCACTCATCATATGTATATAGACCAGCCACCTCAAAACATGTCACCCATCATATGTATATAGACCAGCCACTTCAAAACATGTCCCCCATCGTATGTATATAGACCAGCCACTTCAAAACATGTCACCCATCATTTGTATATAGACCAGCCACTTTAAAACAGGTCACCCATCATATGTATATAGGCCAGCCACTTCAAAACATGTCACCCATCATATGTATATAGACCAGCCACCTCAAAACATGTCACCCATCATATGTATATAGACCAGCCACTTCAAAACATGTCCCCCATCGTATGTATATAGACCAGCCACTTCAAAACATGTCACCCACCATTTGTATATAGACCAGCCACTTCAAAACATGTCACCCATCATATGTATATAGACCAGCCACCTCAAAACATATCACCCATCATATGCATATAGACCAGCCACTTCAAAACATGTCTCCCATAGTATGTTTATAGACCAGCCACCTCAAAACATGTCACCCATCATTTGTATATAGACCAGCCACTTCAAAACAGGTCACCCATCATATGTATATAGACCAGCCACTTCAAAACATGTTACCCATCATATGTATATAGACAAGCCACTTAAAAACATGTCACCCATTTATTTGTATATAGACCAGCCACTTCAAAACATGTCACCCATCATATGTATATAGACCAGCCACTTCAAAACATGTCACCCATCATATGTTTATAGACCAGCCACCTCAAAACATGTCACCCATCATATGTATATAGACCAGCCACTTCAAAACAGGTCACCCATCATATGTATATAGACCAGCCACTTCAAAACAGGTCACTCATCATATGTATATAGACCAGCCACTTCAAAACATGTCACCCATCATATGTATATAGACCAGCCACTTCAAAACATGTCACCCATCATATGTATATAGACCAGCTACCTCAAAACATGTCACCCATCATATGTATATAGACCAGCCACCTCAAAACATGTCACCCATCATATGTATAAAGACCAGCCACTTCAAAACATGTCCCCCATCATACAAATGATGGGTGACATGATTTGAGGTGGCTGGCCTATATTATTCTGATAGGTGACCTGTTTTGAAGTGGTTGGTCTATATACAAATGATGGGTGACATGTTTTGTGGTTGCTGGCCTATATTATTCTGGTAGGTGACCTGTTTTGAAGTGGTTGGTCTATATTATTCTGGTAGGTGACCTGTTTTGAAGTGGTTGGTCTATGTTATTCTGGTAGGTGACCTGTTTTGAAGGGTCTGGTCTATATATAAATGATGGGTGACACGTTTTGAGGTGGTTGGCCTATATTATTCTGGTAGGTGACCTGTTTTGAAGTGGTTGGTCTAAATCATTATGTTAGATGACATGTTTTGAAGTGGTTGGTCTATATAATTCTGGTAGCTGACATGTTTTGAAGTGGTTGGTCTATATACAAATGATAGGTGACATGTTTTGATGTGGCTGGCCTATATTATTCTGGTAGGTGACCTGTTTTGAAGTGGTTGGTCTATATACAAATGATGGGTGACATGTTTTGAGGTTGCTGGCCTATATTATTCTGGTAGGTGACCTGTTTTGAAGTGGTTGGTCTATATTATTCTGGTAGGTGACCTGTTTTGAAGTGGTTGGTCTATATACAAATGATGAGTGACATGTTTTGAGGTGGCTGGCCTATATTATTCTGGTAGGTGACCTGTTTTGAATTGGTTGGTCTATATACAAATGATGGGTGACATGTTTTGAGGTGTCTGGCCTATATTATTCTGGTACGTGACCTGTTTTAAAGTGGTTGGTCTATATTATTCTGGTAGGTGACCTGTTTTGAAGTGCTTGGTCTATATTATTCTGGTATGTGACCTGTTGTGAAGTGGCTGGTCTATATACAAATAATGAGTGACATGTTTTGAGGTGGCTGGCCTATATTATTCTGGTAGGTGACCTGTTTTGAAGTGGTAGGTCTATATTATTCTGGTAGGTGACCTGTTTTGAAGTGGTTGGTCTATATTATTCAGGTAGGCGACTTGTTTTGAAGGGGCTGGTCTATATACAAATGATGGGTGACATGTTTTGAGGTGGCTGGTCTATATAATTCTGGTAGGTGACCTGTTTTGAAGTGGCTAGTCTATATACAAATGATGGGTGACATGTTTTGAGGTGGCTGGTCTATACAATTCTGGTAGGTGACATGTTTTGAAGTGGTTGGTCTATATACAAATGATGGGTGACATGATTTGAGGTGGCTGACCTATATTATTCTGGTATGTGACCTGTTGTGAAGTGGCTGGTCTATATACAAATAATGAGTGACATTTTTTGAGGTGGCTGGCCTATATTATTCTGGTAGGTGACCTGTTTTGAAGTGGTAGGTCTATATTATTCTGGTAGGTGACCTGTTTTGAAGTCTTTGGTCTATATTATTCTGGTAGGTGACCTGTTTTGAAGTGGTAGGTCTATATTATTCTGGTAGGTGACTTGTTTTGAAGTGGTTGGTCTATATACAAATGATGGGTGACATGTTTTGAGGTGGCTGGCCTATATTATTCTGGTAGGTGACCTGTTTTAAAGTGGTTGGTCTATATTATTCTGGTAGGTGACCTGTTTTGAAGTGGTTGGTCTATATTATTCTGGTAGTTGACCTGTTTTGAAGTGGTTGGTCTATATACAAATGATGAGTGACATGTTTTGAGGTGGCTGGCCTATATTATTCTGGTAGGTGACCTGTTTTGAAGTGGTTGGTCTATATACAAATGATGGGTGACATGTTTTTGAGGTGGCTGGCCTATATTATTCTGGTAGATGACCTGTTTTGAAGTGGTTGGTCTATATACAAATGATGAGTGACATGTTTTGAGGTGGCTGGCCTATATTATTCTGGTAGGTGACCTGTTTTGAAGTGGTTGGTCTATATTATTCTGGTAGGTGACCTGTTTTGAAGTGGTTGGTCTATATTATTCTGGTAGGTGACCTGTTTTGAAGTGGCTGGTCTATATACAAATGATGGGTGACACGTTTAGGGTGGCTGGCTTATATTATTCTGGTAGGTGACCTGTTTTGAAGTGGTTGGTCTATATCATTCTGGTAGGTGACCTGTTTTGAAGGTTCTGGTCTATATACAAATGATGGGTGACATGTTTTGAGGTGGCTGGCCTTTATTATTCTGGTAGGTGACCTGTTTTGAAGTGGTTGGTCTATATACAAATGATGGGTGACATGTTTTGAGGTGGCTGGCCTATATTATTCTGGTAGGTGACCTGTTTTGAAGTGGTTGGTTTATATTATTATGGTAGTCGACCTGTTTTGAAGTGGTTGGTCTATATACAAATGATGGGTGACATGTTTTGAGGTGGCTGGCCTATATTATTCTGGTAGATGACCTGTTTTGAAGTGGTTGGTCTATATACAAATGATGGGTGACATGTTTTGAGGTGGCTGGCCTATATTATTCTGGTAGGTGACCTGTTTTGAAGTGGTTGGTCTATATTATTATGGTAGTTGACCTGTTTTGAAGTGGTTGGTCTATATACAAATGATGGGTGACATGTTTTGAGGTTTCTGGCCTATATTATTCTGGTAGGTGACCTGTTTTGAAGTGGTTGGTCTATATACAAATGATGGGTGACATGTTTTGAGGTGGCTGGCCTATATTATTCTGGTAGGTGACCTGTTTTAAAGTGGCTGGTCTATATTATTCTGGTAGGTGACCTGTTTTGAAGGGGCTGGTCTATATTATTATGGTAGTTGACCTGTTTTGAAGTGGTTGGTCTATATACAAATGATGGGTGACATGTTTTGAGGTGGCTGGCCTATATTATTCTGGTAGGTGACCTGTTTTGAAGTGGTTGGTCTATATACAAATGATGGGTGACATGTTTTGAGGTGGCTGGCCTATATTATTCTGGTAGGTGACCTGTTTTGAAGTGGTTGGTCTATATTATTATGGTAGTTGACCTGTTTTGAAGTGGTTGGTCTATATACAAATGATGGGTGACATGTTTTGAGGTGGCTGGCCTATATTATTCTGGTAGGTGACCTGTTTTGAAGTGGTTGGTCTATATACAAATGATGGGTGACATGTTTTGAGGTGGCTGGCCTATATTATTCTGGTAGGTGACCTGTTTTAAAGTGGTTGGTCTATATTATTCTGGTATGTGACCTGTTTTGAAGTGGTTGGTCTATATTATTCTGGTAGGTGACCTGTTTTGAAGTGGTTGGTCTATATTATTCTGGTAGGTGACCTGTTTTGAAGTGGTTGGTCTATATACAAATGATGAGTGACATGTTTTGAGGTGGCTGGCCTATATTATTCTGGTAGGTGACCTGTTTTGAAGTGGTTGGTCTATATTATTCTGGTAGTTGACCTGTTTTGAAGTGGTTGGTCTATATACAAATGATGGGTGACATGTTTTGAGGTGGCTGGCCTATACTATTCTTGTAGGTGACCTGTTTTGTTGTTCGCCCCAACATTGCGACAATCTTTACCATTCCGATTTTTTTTTATTGCACGCCGTAACATCGCCACAAACTTTTCAGTTCAGATTTGCCGTTTCTTTATTCGCCATAAGATCACGACAAACTTTTCCATTCCGATCTGCTTTATCTCCGTTCGCCAAAACTTCATCACAAAGCTTAAACTTTATACAGATGGTTGTTATTTCTTGTATGTTACTTATTACTCAAGTAAAATGTACTTAAGTAAAATGTGGATTTTATGTCAAAGGACCACTTAACAAGTTATTTTGGTAAGTACATGTATAAAACTTTTAGTGGAACCTTATTTTTTCAATCGGTGGCACGGCGGATTTGTAACCGGAGGCCCCGGGTTCAATCCTCCATGGTGCCACTAAGTGTCGTCGGTGTGTTCTTGGGCAAGACACTTTCCCTAGCTTAGCCTCGTCCATCGGATGGGGACGTAAACGGTCCCATGTATCGGTCTATCCTGCGAGCACGTTAAAGAACCATAGGAATCTATTCGATATAAGAGTAGGGCACTGTTCCCGGATTCCTATGTATCCTTCCCCTCTCTCTGGGGCGGCTCTAAATAACCTATATTGTGTTGATGAGCCGTTAAACAACATTCAATTCAATTCAATTATTTATAAAATATATAAAAAGCCAAAATATGTATTATTGTGTTGCAAGAACATTTTTAAATTCCAAACATCATGATAACTTCAACATTTAAAACCAGAACAATTAAAATTGTGTCCCAAGTGCAAAATGATATCAATATTACTCTGCATTAACATGACCATCATGATGACAAGTCAATTTAAAAGTCATTGTGAATTATTATATAGGAACTATCTACAAATTTAAGAAATATAAAATCTACTTTGAAATTTAAGCACAGTCATACTTTAAAAAACATGTATTTAAAAGTCAAAAAATGACAAAGATAATTAATTCTTAATATCAGAATAATATAAGTGTACAGTCATGTAGAAACACAATTTATGATAGATTTGGAGGGAAATTAAGCTGGATAATCTTGCTGACTGGGTCAGTTAATTATTATTACCAGGTAGTATGCAATTTCCTTCGATCTGATGCAGTATCATGCAGTATCCTGCAGAGATTATTCTATTAGAAACACATGTGTTCAAGAAATTGTGGTATTTTTGCATAAATAACCAGTTATCATGTGTATATAGGCAATGGTGTACCTGTTGTCAACAGTGTACTATTTTTCAATGAAATTTTAACAATTTAAAACAATGAATTTGAATGAGTTTATTTGAGTGAATATTCTGAAGGGGAATTGTTCCACACCTGTATATTGTAAGTATATAACTGTTTTATTTTTATTTTTATATGTCGGAAAATAGCAAGTTTTGCATTTTTCATCTGGTTAGGTAACAGTCGCCTGGAACTTTCGGAATCAGCCCCAGACCATCATCAGACCCAATACCTGACCTCCATTGGTAAATGTTTAAATTTATGTTTGTGGGTCTGTCCTAAGGGTCTGGTGCTGATTCTAAGATATCCAGGCACCAAGTGCCTATTGGACTGCTACAGTTAGGATGATGTTCGACATTTCCATGAAAATGGGAGTAATGCAGGAATGACAGCGCTCGACATCTCCATGAACATGAGAGTAATGCAGAAATGACTGCGGTCGACATCTCTATGAAAAGGAGAGTAATGCAGGAATAACAGCGCTCGACATCTCTGTAAAAGTGAGAGTAATGCGCAATGACAGCGCTTGACATCTCCATAAAAATGGGAGTGATGCAGAAATGACAGCGCTCGACATCTCCATGATAATGGGAGCAATGCTGAAATGACAGCACTCGACATCTCCGTGAAAATGAGAGTAATGCAGAAATGACAGCTCTCGACATCTCCATGAAAATGACAGCGCTCGACATCTCCATGATAATGGGAGTAATGCAGAAATGACCGCACGACATCTCCATGATAATGGGAGTAATGCAGAAATGACATCGCTCAACATCTCCTTGAAAATGAGAGTAAAGCAGAAATGACAGCGCTCGACATCTCCTTGAAAATGAGAGTAAAGCAGAAATGACAGCGCTCGACATCTCTATGAAATGACTGTAATGCAGGAATAACAACGGTCGACATCTCTGTAAAAGTGAGAGTAATGCGCAATGACAGCGCTCGACATCTCCATAAAAATGGGAGTGATGCAGAAATGACAGCGCTCGTCATCTCTGTGAAAATGAGAGTCATGCAGAAATGACAGTGCTCGAAGTCTCCATGAAAATGAGAGTAATGCAGAAATGGCAGCGCTCGACATCTCTATGAAAATGAGAGTAATGCAGAAATGACAGCGGTCGACATCTCCATAAAATGGGAGTAATGCAAAAATGACACCACTCGACATCTCCATGAAAATGGGAGTAATGCAGAAATGACAGCGGTCGACATCTCCATGATAATGGGAGTAATGCAGGAATGGCAGCGCTCGACATCTCCATGAAAATGAGAGTAATGCAGGAATGACAGCGGTCGACATCTCCATGAAATGGGAGAAATACAGAAATGACAGCGGTCGACATCTACATGAAAATGAGAGTAATGCAGAATTGACAGCGGTCGACATCTCCATGAAAATAGGAGTGATGCAGAAATGACAGCAGTCGACATCGCCATGATAATGGGAGTAATGCAGAAATGACAGCGGTCGACATCTCCATGATAATGGGAGTAATGCAGGAATGGCAGCGCTCGACATCTCCATGAAAATGAGAGTAATGCAGGAATGACAGCGGTCGACATCTCCATGAAATGGGAGAAATACAGAAATGACAGCGGTCGACATCTCCATGAAAATGAGAGTAATGCAGAATTGACAGCGGTCGACATCTCCATGAAAATAGGAGTAATGCAGAAATGACAGCAGTCGACATCGCCATGATAATGGGAGTAATGCAGAAATGACAGCGGTCGACATCTCCATAAAATGAGAGTAATGCATGAATGACAGCGGTCGACATCTCCATAAAATGGGAGTAATGCAGAAATGACAGCGGTCAACATCTCCATGAAAATGTGAGTAATGCAGAAATGACAGCGGTTGACATCTCCATAAAATGTGAGTAATGCAGAAATGACAGCGGTCGACATCTCCATGAGCACGCGTAAAACAATGGGCGTGAGACATATACCCGTGAGGAATTTCCTAACTAGGCATGGGACCCTTACGAGACATTTTGAAACGTCAACTTTCGTCGGACTCCCGCAACACCCCCCATAACAAATCGTAAGGATATACTTTAAATCGAGAGCATTTATTTAGTGTCGATTTATTTAAATCGTTCCCATTTATTTAAATTTGGTGCAGTCCATGTTAAATAGTGAAAAAAAATCATGTTTTTGATCTAAACATATATTTTTTTAAAACGGCGCACCATTGTTTCATTTCATAATTTCAGTCCATTATTTATTTTGAAAAACTTTGCCGCGATGTGTTGGCGAACATTGCCGCAACTTTGCAGCGAACATCACCACAAGCATCGCCAGAACAGTGCAGAGAAACATTTTATGCAAATGAAGTTTGCTGCAAAGTTGCAGCGAACATCGCCAGAAGATTACAGCTAAAAGCGTTATGCAAATGAAGTTTCATTTCATAATTTCAGTCCATTATTTATTTTGAAAAACTTTGCCGCGATGTTACAGCTAAAAGCGTTATGCAAATGAAGTTTGCTGCAAAGTTGCCGCACACTTTTACCATGCAAATGAGGTCTGCGGCAAAGTTGCGGTGAACATCGCCGAAACATCACCAGAACCTCATTTGCATATTTGTTCGCTGCGGCATGATAAAAGTGTACCGCAACATCGCCGCAAACTTGTTCGCCGCAGCTTTGCAGCAATGTTTGCCACAGAGTTGCAGCAAATAGTCGCCAGAAGCCTATATTTTTGGTAAGGGAATGTTTTACATAGCTGATAAACAGGTTGTGTGTAAACATTACAACTAGGCGCGTTTAAAATTGAGTAGACCATGGTATAACTGCCGAATCTGTCATTTATAACGCGTCTGAAATATACCGGCATTTATTCATAATTTTGATAGAGCATCATCAAAATAACTGACCAATCAGTGACCAGAAATAAGACATACCTAATACATTCTGGTAGGTGATAAACTCGGTCTTTATCCTTGATGTTCAACCAAGTTTACTGTTAAAATTAAGGTATCTACAGTGTGATTTTTTAAAAACCTGCATATTTCATGTACATCCATGCAAATTTATTCAATATATCGCCCCTTCAGAGCCAGAAGGGCTCAACTACAACTTTGGTCAAAATTGACTTTAATGCATATTTCAACTGGTCTGGGGGTACTCTACATGCAAAATTAATATTGTAGGGTTATCAGTATAAATATAACATATTATGACATTTTATGAAAAGGGCTCATCAGTAAACAGTGGTAATTCCTTGGACCATAAGGGCTCATCAACTATATTGATAGCGCCAAAAGGACT
This sequence comes from Cyrtodaria siliqua, assembly GCA_037043455.1. Classification (NCBI taxonomy): domain Eukaryota; kingdom Metazoa; phylum Mollusca; class Bivalvia; order Adapedonta; family Hiatellidae; genus Cyrtodaria; species Cyrtodaria siliqua. The sequence goes on along the minus strand of JAWPHD010001851.1, from coordinate 206,221 downwards.
CAACAGCATAATAATGAGCTGATAAGCCCCTCAATTATAATACTATCCAGACACTTCACACTAATTAGCAGATACACTTATGTTGAAGTTTGTGTCTGTCTTTATCTTTTAAAGTGATACTTTGTTGGCTATTTTAATCTCATTGTGGAAAAAACATAGAAAACATAGTGTTGTAGTGGACAGGAATTTCAGTGTCACCTATGAGTTTGACGATTGCAAAATACAACAAATTGTGAATATTTGAATAAAACATTACTGGTAAGTAAACTTTGTTTTATATACTTTATAAAAAGCCTGCTGAATTATTAAGTTACTTATTTTATAAGTTTTTTTTAATGCATAGAGCTACCTTAATTCAGTGAATTGCTGATGAGCCCTTTTGGCAACAAATTTGATTTTGTATCACAATACGGTATTCTTTAGTAAACAGATCTATATGAACAGTTAACAGTAAAGCAAAGTATTTAAATACATATATCATGCAAAATACTGTACAATTAGTGTTACACTTTCTGTTTTATTTTGGGTTGATTTTCCTGTTGAGCCCTTTTGGCTCCCACTATTATATAGTTTTCAATAGGAATTTGAAATGCATAACAAAATAAAATATAAGGATTGTTAAAATAAATTCTCATTTGTGTGTTGTTCAGGCATTGTGTTAAATGTTATTTGTTTTCCATACTATAGGTAACGTTATCCGAGAAATGGATGCAGATCTAGAATGGTCAGATGATGAGCTATATGCTACACCACTTCCAGGCATGGATGTACTGCTACCAGATATTGATACAATGCATGCTGACAAAAAGCAGGATACAGATCACAGAAAAGAAAGAAACAGTCCCTCCTCTGACGAGCCAAATGAACTAGAGAAACAGTCTGAGCTAGAAAGACCAGCTGAGTCGCCAACTCGGCCAGACAAACTCATTGACATACCAACTCAGTCAGATAATGAATCTTCAATGAGTGATGACAATATTCCTTTACGCCAAATACAGAAGCAGCTAGAGAGACGGTCCGAGATGCCAAGTAAGACAGACAGATTGATTGAGATACCAACTCAGTCAGAGAATGAATCTTCAATGAGTGATGACAATATTCCGTTACGGCAAATACAGAAACACTTACAGAATAAAAGAAAAAGACAAGTTACACAGTTATCATCCGAGTCTTCAGAATTTGATGACAGCGACAATGACAAAAATTATCTACCTTCAGATGACAGATACTCGAGTGATGAAAGATGCAAAACACCATTGATAGAGAAAAGAAAATCAAAGTGGATGAGAAAAAGAATAAGACCTCTTAAAAGAGAAGAGGGAAGAAAACAGGCAAAGAAACTTGTTAGTCATGACAAGGATTCAAAGAAAATAGGCAAACAATATACCTATTCCAATGATTGTATTCAGAAACCAAGAACATTTTCAAAACGATCCAAAATAGTCCAATCAACGTCCAACCAGACAATTTCGTCGCAAGAAAAGCAAGCAGAGGAATCTGGTGTTGAATTACAAACAGCTTTAAAGAAGAGTATGGCAGTACATAATGCCAATTCAATATTGAAAACATTTGCTGAAAGTAGGCTGTCAAACTTGCTGACTTGTAATGGATTAGAAAGAATACACATAAGGCCTGATGGAAACTGTTATTTTAATGCAGTTTTGTCCCAAATTACCTCAACGTTCACACCATTTGAATTCAGATCTGAACTGTGCAAACATCTGCTGGACAACGAAGAACATTACAAAGGTTATATGGCAAATAGAGCTACGGACGAGCTTGAAACATCACATGATTATGTAGAAAAGGTTAACCATCTGAAATCAGAAGGTATCTGGAATGTTGAGTTGTCTGACATTTTGCCTTTAGCAACTGCTAACTTCTTAAACCAGAATATAACAATTTACACTAGCAGACTGAACAATCCAATAATTCACGTTTCTCCAGATTTAACCCCATGTGAGTCTTCAGAATATGCTGAAATAAAATTGTCATACCTTGCTGTACGCGGATTTGAACATTATGATGCCTGTGTTAAAGGAAGAATGAATGTACAGAAACAAACTAGCAAAACAAGAGAAACATGCGAATCATTCTCAGGCTCGCCGACTTCCAGTGAACAGTATGCATTGCCAAAAACGCCTTCAAAAGCTTCAAAATCAACAGACGAAATCATAACACCAAGGAAAGCAGCAGAGTATCTTTCACCTAAGAAGGTTCACCTTACTAGAAAACGTACACCTAACACTCAGCAGTGGAAAAAGACCATAAGAAAAACCAACCGAACTACAGGAAAAGCATATACATCTGCTGCAAACAAGAGAGAGGTGGTGTCAAAATCTGTACAACCATCTAATTGTAAAAGCTGCAAAAACAAGTGCTTAGAAAAGGTCCCGGAGGAAACAAGACTTGCTATATTCAACTCTTATTATGACAAGGATATGACATTTGAACGTAAGCGGGATTTTATCTGTCAACACATTCATGTCAAAACAACTAGTAATAGATATGGTCGCACATACAAGCATAATTCGAGAAGTTTCTTTTTACCAGTTGGAACACAAAGGGTGAAAGTATGCAAACAGTTCTTCCTTAGAACTTTATGCATAGGAGATAAGTTGATCAGATGTACACTTCAAAAGAAACAACATGGGGGTTACAGTGGAACCGATCAACGAGGCAAACATGCGCCTGCCAATAAAACAGATATTGTAACAATTGCTCATGTTAAAAAACACATCGAGTCGTTTCCTGTGGTGGACTCACATTATAAAAGAAAAACGACACAGAGGAAGTTTCTTGAACAAGATCTGACGATTCGGAAAATGCACGACCTATACAAAATCAAATGTCAAGAGGATAATATTCCACCAGTTTCGGAGACTGTCTATCGGAACACATTCTGCAATGATTACAATTTATCGTTCCATAGACCAAAGAAAGATGCTTGCCAAACCTGTAACACGTATGAAGAAAAAAAACGAACAGATCTCTTGACTCCCGATGATGAAGCCACACATAATGCACATATTGAAAGGAAGGAGAAATCTAGACGAGAAAAAGAAAGCGATAAGCAAAGGTCAAAATCTAACAAATCTGTTTACGCTGCTACATTCGATCTTGAAGCCGTTCTATCCACCCCGTGCTCTAATGTTAGCCAAGTATATTATAAAAGAAAGCTTAATACATACAACCTAACATTCTATTCATTGGCTGATAGAAAAGGGACATGTTACGTATGGGACGAGACTCACGGTCAAAGGGGGTCGTCTGAAATTGGTACTTGTGTTATTACTCATATTAACTCATTGCCATCAACAGTAAATCATGTAATTCTTTATTCTGACTGTTGCTCAGGGCAGAACAGGAATCAGTTTTTGGCGTCAGGTTTATTGCACACAGTTAGTAAACACCCATACATTAAAGTAATAGAGCAGAAGTTTTTAGAATCAGGTCACACTCAGATGGAGTGTGATTCAATGCACGCTGCCATCGAACATGCAAAGAAGCGAACATCAATATTTTCTCCGGATCAGTGGGACACTATTTTCCAAATGGCACGTCGAAACAATCCTTACACAGTAGTACCTATGAGATTTGACAGCTTTTACGACCTGAAAGAGTACACTAAAACCAACTATAAAAATTTCAAGATTGACACCGAAGGAATTAAAGTTAATTGGTTAAAAGTCAAAGTCCTGAAAGTGTCCAAAGAGACCCCAGACCAGATCCTAGTGAAATATGACTTTGATCAAACGGAATTCAGATCAATCAATGTCGCGAAGGCATCCAGAGGACGACCCTCACCCAATAGAGACTTGCGAAGAAAATATAAAGAAAAGATTCCAATCTCTATGGCCAAGAAACGGGATCTATTAGACCTGTGCAGAAGTTTTATAATACCTCAACAATACTGGAAATTCTATGAGCTACTGCCAACAAATGACAAAGTCAAAGACCGCTTGACCTGTCCTGATATTTTAGAGGAAGAATCCGACACAGACAATGAGTGAATCTATGACGTTATACACTTAAATCCAGTATGTTAAGCAACATAACTGTGTTTCCTTAACTAAACTATAAAGATAGGTGTTTAATAAACAAAAATTCAGAGAACTCCCGAAGTGTTATGGTGTATTTTTCTCATATGTCCGAAACTGTTGAGCCCTTTTAGCTCTAGAAAAATGAGCAATTATGTGCCGGCCATAAGGACTCATCAACAAAACCTACCAAATAAGGCATTATATATTAATTTAGAACATTAATATTTTTTGTGTAAAATAACTTTGTCAAGACTAATAAATGTGTGAAGTATCATGAAGATATGAACATAATCTGATTTTTAATATCTATTCAAATCGTTAATCGTCATTTTCTCAAAAGTATAAAAAATGCTGTTGAGCCCTTCTGGCTCTCAAGGGGCGATATGTAACTTTCAAAATCAAAATATTGAAAATTATCGCCTTTTTACTCGTCCAAAGATTTTTATTTTACTAAAGAACCTAAGGATAAAAACCGAGTAACACAAATTTTATCACCTACTGGAAATAATAAAAAAAATTCAACATCTCTGCAATGAAAAATTATGATTAGCACGGTTTAGGCTCAGACCTTCAGGTTTACGAAAAATTAAACGTAAGCAAGAACAAAGGAAAACCATTAATAAATACAATAAATAATCTATAATGAAACATTTCTGTGTTCTAATTAAGCATTGTTTCGAACATAAATAGTCAGCTCTGAATTAATACAATAGTATGTATTAATACAGAAATCAGGAAATTATAATGGGGTCCGAATCGCCCACGGTCCGAATCAGCCAGGTACCGAACGTTTAAGTGGCCTAATTTCAATGTAAATTGGCTAACTTGTAAAATACATTGTACTACATTTTCTCCAAAGTGTTTTCACTATATGATCATGGATCGCAACCGTTACCAAAAGACAGAATTGCTCCCATGTGCAGTCTATTGTGTGTGTTCGATTGCGCAATGTGATAATGTGTATACAAAATGACGTCATCACTTTCTGTGTACTCCATATGGCTGGTAACTAGCCTCTCCCAAGTATACACATTCCAACAATATATGTTTGACCGTTAACGGTGCAAAACAGGGTATACATTCTGGCAACTGCTCACCTTGTAATAAATATGATGAGTACAGCGTGTATGCCCTATCCTGACCCTGGCTAGGACAACTTCCTCTCGACGAATGGGTCTACTTAAAGGACGCCATTCTCCGAGTAACGGTTTAATGGAATGGAGTTTATTATTCACCGACAAGTCCCAAGCGGCTTGCCAAGAGTTACGAATATATGTGTTGATACAACTTTTAAAATCAGTATAAGGTAATTTGGTATTAGATATATGTAAACCTAATGTTGCCTTAGCAGCACTATCAGCTTTATCATTACCACGTATTCCTACATGGCTTGGAAGCCAGCAGAAAATAATAACATTATCAACTATAAGAGAATTGTACTTTTCTAAAAGTTGAAGCACAACTGGAATATCATGTTTCATATTACTCAGTGCTTGAAGAGATGAAAGGGAATCAGAAAAGATTACGAAATGGTCATCATCCGATTCCTGAATAAAACTTAAGGCAAGTTCAATTATTTGTGAACAACAGCTGCTGCAGCTACCTTGTCTCCATCTTTAGAACCATCTGTGTATATATGTTGAAAGTTACTGGATTTCATTAAATTTGCTTGGAAAGATAGTAAGATCTGTAAATTGTGCAACTAGGTGATTTAGATATTTAGGGTCTAGTGAAGAACTAGGTGGTAAATATAAGGAACATATCGTTATAACTCTGTGCATCGTAACACTGACCGCAATAGCTTGCACATTTGTTTTCAATGCAACAGGTCTGTGAGGAATGTTTCGATTAACGATTATCGAAACTCCACCAGTCGCCTTGTCCCCGGTTTCACAAATATGATTGTATAGTGAGTATTGTTTAAAAGATACCTTATCACTTGTCTTCAAGAACGTTTCTTGAAGAAAAAAGGCAATAGGGTTGTGTTCATTTAAAATTAAGCTGATTTCATCATAATTTGGTTTCAAACCTCGACAATTCCATTGAATGATCTTATTAGTTTTACCCATTATTTAGCGCTAAGGCGATTTTTAATTTTATTTTTATTTTTTCCTTAGATTTAGGAGAGGTATTAGGAGACTCAAGCAGTGACATCTCCACTGATGAATCCTTCTCCATGGAAGAAATTAGCTGAAGTGGCACCTCGACTAACTTTTCATGAGAGGATGGAAGTGGCAGTGCGGCCGCTGGCTCTGAAGTTCGAATTTGTTATGCAGCTCAATAGGGCCGTTAGACACCTTTGGCTGCTCCTTGTGCTCCGTAGTAGGAGAAGCACTTGGCTTTCCAACTTCCTTAGTTGGAGCAGCACTAGGCCTTCCAACCGAGGAAGTATTAGGCTTCACGACTGGGGAACTACTACTTAGAAGGACCCGCTTTCCAATTCTGAGAAATTGACGTGCTCTTGACATTGCCAGAGCTTGCCGGTTTTGTGTTTGATTTAAATGAAAAAGTTTGATTAGGTGAAAAATTTAATTTTGGTTTCTTAAGTTGTATTTGTTGACTTTTGTTTGGATTTGCTACTGAAGAAGTATTCTCTGTATTTTGAATTTCTGACTGTGGTTCGTATTGCGTACTTGCATCCCTGCATTCTATGTGTGTTGCTGTTGTTTTGAGAATAGATGCGTAAGAGGTCGGACTTGAAATTTTATATTTTTCTTCAATCAATTTTCGTGCTTCTGGAAAGGGAATGTTTTGTGTATATTTAACTGTTATGATTTCTTTTTCTTTTTTGAATTTTTCGCATAATTTTGAATTTGCGTGATGTCCTAAACATTTGAGGGCGTTAGGACAATCTGATTCGTTATGCTTGAATGCAGACTCGCCACATTTACCGCAAAGTTCTTCTTTAGTACACATGGACTTGTGGTGCCCAAAGGCTTGGCAATTGTAGCAACGTAACGGGTTTGGAATGTAGGCATCAACATGTAATTGCAGATATGCCACCTTTATTGTTCTTGGTAAGACGGGTGTTGCAAATGTGAGGACGATAGTATTTGTACTAATAATTTTATCATTCCTCTTTATGGTTATTCGGCGAGCCGCAGTTACTAACTGTGGCGCAAGCTCGTTGACAATTTTTACTTCAAGTACTCCGGAGAGATCCGGGCACCTGATGACGCCTTTGGAGATGTTCATAGAGGTGTGAGGGTAGCATTTGACTTTGGTGTTTACAATTTGTGTAATTGTTAATAAATTATCAGAGTGAGATTTTATTTCTGTTTCAATAAGGAGAGTTTTGTTTTTTAATTTTTTAATTTGTTTTACATGTCCAGCAATGGAATGGACAGTTTTCTGGATTACAAAAGGTGACATATCTGTAATAGTTTTTTCCCCGTTTTCTGATTTGATAATGAGAAAACGAGGAACGTATTGGTTGATCACTGGTTCCTCAGTATCAGATTCATGTTCTGTTTTTTTTCGTTTGTAAGTAGTTTGTGCGTTTTGTGATGCCATGAAGGGCGTTAAGAATTCATCTTCCACGCTTCTCACACACCTCGGAGTCCAACAAGGGGACTTTTGCTGTGGATATCCAACAGTCAAAATGCCAAGAATACGTAGAAGGAATACTGATATAAAGCTAACGCATCAGACCCCACATAATAACCCCTTGTCTAAAAGAGGCCGGCCCCATACAGACGATAGGCGGACGGATATACGGCACATCTCAGACGACCGACCTGGAACTAATACGAGAGATACTGTGATATTGCTACATGTGTTAAGTGTTTCTTTGAGTTTCGGACATCCGAATGATGTATGTTTAAAGCCAAATACATGGATTTTACCATGTGGCCAATCATGCAATACAATTGTGGAATTCTATATTTAGCGTAACATTGACTGTAAAACTTCAGACACAGAATAGGAAAGTGGAGTTAGTGCGCACGCATCCAATGTGTCTCAATAGAAAAGCGCAGTTAGAGCGCACGCATCCAATGTGTCTCAATAGAAAAGCGGAGATAGTGCGCACGCATCCAGTGTGTCTCAATAGAAAAGCGGAGTGAGTGCGCACGCATCCAGTGTGTCTCAATAGAAAAGCGGAGTTAGTGCGCACGCATCCAGTTTGTCTCAATAGAAAAGCGGAGTTAGTGCATCCAGTGTGTCTCAATAGAAAAGCGAAGTTAGTGCGCACGCATCCAGTGTGTCTCAATAGAAAAGCGGAGTGAGTGCGCACGCATCCAGTGTGTCTCAATAGAAAAGCTGAGTTAGTGCGCACGCATCCAGTGTATCTAAATAGAAAAGCGCAGTTAGAGCTCACGCATCCAGTGTGTCTCAATAGAAAAACCGAGTTAGTGCGCACGCATCCAGTGTGTATCAATAGAAAAGCGGAGTTAGTGCATCCAGTGTGTCTCAATAGAAAAGCGGAGTTAGTGCGCACGCATCCAGTGTGTCTCAATAGAAAAGCGGAGTTAGTGCTCACGCATCCAGTGTGTCTCAATAGAAAAGCGGAGTTAGTGCGCACGCATCCAATGTGTCTCAATAGAAAAACGGAGTTAGTGTGCACGCATCCAGTGTGTATCAATAGAAAAGCGGAGTTAGTGCATCCAGTGTGTCTCAATAGAAAAGCGGAGTTAGTGCGCACGCATCCAGTGTGTCTCAATAGAAAAGCGGAGTCAGTGCTCACGCATCCAGTGTATCTAAATAGAAACGCGGAGTCAGTGCTCAAGCATCCAGTGTGTCTCAATAGAAAAGCGGAGTCAGTGCTCACGCATCCAGTGTATCTAAATAGAAACGCGGAGTCAGTGCTCAAGCATCCAGTGTGTCTCAATAGAAAAGCGGAGTCAGTGCTCACGCATCCAGTGTGTCTCAATAGAAACGCGGAGTTAGTGCTCAAGCATCCAGTGTGTCTCAATAGAAAAGCGGAGTTAGTGCTCAAGCATCCAGTGTGTCTCAATAGAAACGCGGAGTTAGTGCTCAAGCATCCAGTGTGTCTCAATAGAAAAGCGGAGTCAGTGCTCAAGCATCCAGTGTGTCTCAATAGAAAAGCGGAGTTAGTGCTCACGCATCCAGTGTGTCTCAATAGAAAAGCGGAGTTAGTGCGCACGCATCCAATGTGTCTCAATAGAAAAACGGAGTTAGTGTGCACGCATCCAGTGTGTATCAATAGAAAAGCGGAGTTAGTGCATCCAGTGTGTCTCAATAGAAAAGCGGAGTTAGTGCGCACGCATCCAGTGTGTCTCAATAGAAAAGCGGAGTCAGTGCTCACGCATCCAGTGTATCTAAATAGAAACGCGGAGTCAGTGCTCAAGCATCCAGTGTGTCTCAATAGAAAAGCGGAGTCAGTGCTCACGCATCCAGTGTATCTAAATAGAAACGCGGAGTCAGTGCTCAAGCATCCAGTGTGTCTCAATAGAAAAGCGGAGTCAGTGCTCACGCATCCAGTGTGTCTCAATAGAAACGCGGAGTTAGTGCTCAAGCATCCAGTGTGTCTCAATAGAAAAGCGGAGTTGTTGCTCAAGCATCCAGTGTGTCTCAATAGAAACGCGGAGTTAGTGCTCAAGCATCCAGTGTGTCTCAATAGAAAAGCGGAGTCAGTGCTCACGCATCCAGTGTGTCTCAATAGAAAAGCGGAGTTAGTGCGCACGCATCCAATGTGTCTCAATAGAAAAGCGGAGTTAGTGCTCACGCATCAAGAGTGTCTCAATTGAAAAGCGCAGTTAGTGCGCACGCATCCAGTGTATCTAAATAGAAAAGCGGAGTTAGTGCTCTACGCTGTAGCTAGAGCGTTCGCACGCTGTACTACAGCGTTCGCACGCCCTACTAGAGCGTTCGCACGCTGTAGCTAGAGCGTGCGTTCTCTACTACAGCGTTTGCACGCTCTAGTGCGTGCGAACGCTTTAAATCATTTTTTCTGCATGTCACCTGCGGGGCTCCGTATTTTTTCAGGGTTTATGTCAGGTTTAATTAAAGGCATTTTACCATAAAGCGATAATGCAATACATCGAATTTTCCATTTACGCCTAAAAATAAAATTTAAAAAAAAGAATAAAAAAAAAAAAAAGAAAAAAAAAAAGAAAGAAAATAAAGAAAGAGAGAAACATATACATAAAAACAATAAATAAATAGAAACACAGAAAGAAAATGAACTATTGCGCAGTGTGTGAGTGCGCTGTGTGAATAGCACCGTCGCGGTTAAAGTATACGTCAAAAGCTAGCTCATTACTTTGTTTACAAACAGTCAGCTGATAAATGACACATAACTGTAAATAAATTTTAATCGATACAATGTGCCTATAACTAAAAACAAAGGTCATAAGGTGTTTATTTTCTTTTTACCTAATTTAATCAGAACATTTGTTTAGCTCTGCCCATCTCTGTTAACAGCTTCCTCATCCTCCAGCAATACATATGTTGCTGAAGTTTTCACTTTTTCCTTTTTTTTTGTGCATTTATATTGTTTAACCCTTTCGCTGCCACAGTCGAAGGCATTGCTTTTTACAACAAGTGGTGTACTGCATAGCTATATCAACCTGTACATCATGTACAGGCTGATTTGTACATCATGTACAGGCTGATTAGGGTTTACACGGGTCGCCACTCAGTGAAAATGTTTTTCCGTAACACGTTATATATAAAATGTGACCTGAAGGTTTGAACTCAACTTTTAGCAGATGCTATTTGAAATTTGGTGGCGAAGGGGTTAACGGTACACAGGACATACAATTACGCATGGCTATCACAACCCACACCCTTTGACGCCTCACCAGTTTCCACAATCCCCCCTTGCCCACCCCTTACACACCCCTCCACAAGTTTCTTTATTTAGTTTCTTAAAATGTTCTCTTTCTCATTGTTCTTACTATTGTTCATGGATATAGCTCTTCTATGTCGGTATAAAGATTGCGTGTACGAAGAGGAATGCCTCGTTTTTCTGATTGTATGTCAGTTGTATAATTTGTTGTTCTCTGTAAAAATGCTACAGATGTTAGACCGTATAAAGCTCCCTCCGTATAACGCTTCCCGCGAAGCATTATGCGTATCTTACATCCGCTTAAAGCTCCCCAGGAGCTTTATGCGTACCCTTCTTCCGCATAAAGCTCCCCTGTAGCTTTATGCGGAAGACATGTACATATGATTTTGAGCTAGTCGACTAACGTTCCGCATAAATCTCTCTAACTAGAGGTCTCACACCTCTATTATCTCCCCTGAGAGACAAAAGGAAAACAGAAAATAATTCTATTTTTTCTCAATTTTAGCTAATTTTTAATTTGAAAAATAGGTTTTTCTTTGCTTTAGCATACATTTGCAGTGTAAAAGACAGAAAATCCCATATTGATATGAGGTTTCATTCAAATTTCAAAATTGTTTGACCGAAGCACCGCATATTCCGCTAGATAGTGTATGCATTTTGTATTTTCCATAGGGTTCACACAACATGAGCGAGATAAAAAAAACGACCTGGCTAACTTATGTATTTTATTGTTTTAAATTACTGGTCTTGACTATACTGAAGATATTAAACCAACAACAATGTATGTTGCCCTGCTTTGAAGCTCAGATGTTGGAAAAGGCTGTACAGTAACCCTATGGGAAAATTAATTGAGGTGTGAGACCTAGATGATGATCAACATCATCGTATTAAACAATTGAACATCATCATCATCATCATCATCCTCATTATCGCCAAAAGCAGCAGCAGCAGTCAGTCTTCTTAATCATCATCATCATCATACATATCGTCATAATCATCATCGTCATCATCATCATCATCATCATCATCAACAAAAGCAGCAGCAGCAGCAGCTGAAAAAGAGAAGAAGAAGAAGAAGAAGAAGAAGAAGAAGAAGAAGAAGAAGAAGAAGAATGTATATTTTATGTCTCCCAACTAAATTCCATTATGTTTATTTTGCTCTTCGGGGGTATTAGCTACTGGGACCATACGTCGCACGACATGGGGGGAGCTATAGTAAACTACATGTCCACAGCCATATGCATGCCATTTTCGGAATGATTAAATTATGTACTATTGATTTTATGAATATTGAGTTCTGCTCAAATCCGGGGCTAGAGGACGTGAGCGGTAGCTCGTATTTTTCACTACCGTTCATAAACAGTCTCAATCAAACCGAGACTGCAATATTTCGTATGTATCGTGTTCGGCTGTTTCCAAAGTTCCACTATCATACTCTTTCTTATTCAAGTTGGGGAGCTTCATGCGGACTGAGTATACATCCTCTCCTTATAAAGCTCCCTGGGGAGCGTTATTTGGAGGGCGCGTTATGCGGTGCTACAACCGACGTATAACGCTCCCCGTGGAGCGTTATTCGGAGTTAGCATTATGGGGTGCTACAGAGCTGTGCTTTCCTCCGGCAACTCTTATCTTGTCGCCCATGTATTACATAACCTATCAATAGGTTATGTAATGCATATGGTGCTATTTATGACACATTCGGTGGATCAATTTTGCCTAGTTAGGTGGAACCTGGCTGAAGCATAGGTGCCAGGTTGCTATCAAGAAAAGCTCTGTAAAATAGTTTGACAAAAGACACAAGCTATCCGAAAAACTACTTGAGAAATTCTGAAAAGCCTCCTCCAAAAAATCGAAAATTGTGTCCACAAACTCTATTACATACAAGTATTACAGCTGCAATTTTAGCCGGGGCGGAAGTGCTTAATTTTCCCGTTATTCATAGACTGTTTACCCTCACATCTGCATTCGTAACTGTCATTGCAGGGAATCAGACTAAAATATAATTGAATAATGGTATCTACACAAATCAGCGTTACGTTGTAGAATCGGGTACCAATACAGTATTACGCAATTCCGCCCCAGCTAAAATGGCAGGTGTCATGTCATGCCTTGTATGTTCTATAGTTTGCTGACAAAATGTTCGACTTTTTGGAGGAGGCTTTTCAGAACTTCTCAAGTAGTTTTTCGGATAGCTTTTGTCTTTGGTCAAACTATTTTACAGAGCTTTTCTTGATATGGGCTGAAGTGATTATCGCTTTTTTAACAACGAAATATTTTCCTTAGCTGTCATTTCCAACTCATTTATTTCTGACAAATCTCCATCTTGTGTAGTTGTATGGTGTTCGTATATAGCCAGTCAATGAAGTAAACGACCATAGCTTCTCTTTTTTGAATTCTGGTCAAGTATGTTGGATATTACAAGCGAGACAGACAGCCTATATATCAACATATACCAAAGTACGGACTGCATTATGAACAATAAGTCAGCCATGAATTACAGTATCTTTCTTGGTTTTGTCTACATTTTTATGCATAATTGCATAGAAAAACAGGTCACACTGCATTCCGTACTGACGAATATTGATAACAAGAGTGCAAAATTGTCATAAAAACGGCCTTCGTAACGGGAAATATTTGGAGATTCATTTAAATTTAGATTACAATTTCTTAGGTTACTGAGCGAACTACTTGAGTTTCAACACTTTTAAATCATAAATTGGTAATAGCTCTTACAGTACACGAGTGGGATCTGGCTGGTTAAAAGAATATATCGAGTTTTGTTTGGTAATAAGCGTTGTGTCAAAGCTTGGTTAAATTTGGATTATAATTATTGAAGTTATTGGGCCAACATTGTCTAATTACAACACTTGTCACCTTTAAGGGGCAATAACTCCAGTGTTACAGAAGCGATCCGGCTGGTTACCGAATTTGAAAGAGATGTTTTGGCCATAAGCATTATATCCATGCCTGGTTAAATTTCAACTAGAATTACTCAAGTTATTGTGTAGACATTTTCAATTTCAACAATCTCCACCAATAAAGGGGCGATAACTCCTTGGTTACTGACTCGATGTGGCTGGTTATCACAGGGCAGATAGCTCCGATGTTACTGGAGAAATCTGACTAAAATCACATTTGAGAGAGTTATTTTGATCATAAGCATTGTGTCCAAGGTTTGTAAACTACAATTAAAACTACAAAAGTTATTGACCGAAAAAACGTCAATTTAAAGAACATTCCCCAATAAAGGGGAGATACCTGTATGGTTACCTGTGCGGTATGGCTGTTTATCGAGCTCGATCGAGATAGTGTTGCCATTAAGCATTGTATCCAAGCTTGGTTGGCTTTGGATTAGAATCACTCAAGTTATTGAGCCGAAATAAAACTTCCATTTTTTTAACTTGATGGCTCTTTGACCTGCTTTATGACCTTAGATGTCCTGAATAGCATACGGCCCTGCAGTGTTCGGGGCACTCTAATACTTATTATGGTATCAATGAAACACTTCTACTGAAAAATTAAATCAACTCGAAAAATAAGCACGTTTATTGCTCATGAGCTGCCGACTAAAGAGAATATGTACCTTGTATCAAACGAAGGACTTAGGTTCAGTTTAGACCATGACTTAAATATATAAAATCACAAACGTGTCGGATGCTCCCCGAAATGTATCCTCAACTCATCATATGGCCTTCTATCACCCAGCAGCTTTCAATTTACAGATCCATTAGTAGCTTTTTACTTATGCTTCGGTCAAGAATAATAAGTATACAATTACAAAGGGCATTCACTCTAATTTGAATGATGACAGAATTACGGTTCTTGCACTCTGCACATCCTCTCATTGCACTCTATCGTTGTGTGAAGTTCCCGGATTCCTATGTATCCTTCCCCTCTCTCTGAGGCGGCTCTAAATAACCTATACTGTGTTGATGAGCCGTTAAACAACATTCAATTCAATTGTGTGAAGTTGCATTTCAGTACCATCACTAGTTTTGAAGTTATGCGCAGGACAAAAATCCTTAGTATAACTTTACAAAGGACGATAACTCTAATTTAAACGATGACAGAGTTACGGTTCATGCACTCTGCACTTTCGCTCATTGCCCTCTATAATTGTGTGAAGTTTCATTGCAGTCCCACAAAGAGTTTTATAGACATGCCCCGGGCAAAATTCTGAATATAAAATTAAACAAAGGGCAATTAACTCTAATTTGAATGTTGCCAGGTTTACGGTTCTTAAACTCTGTACTTCCTCTCATTGCCCTCTATCATTATTTGAAGTTATATTGCTGTCCCATCAGGGAACATAAAAATAATTATATCAATATATAGTATATGGGTCAAGTAAAATGCTGATGACTCATTTTATGACCCTTTTTCAATATCAACATATTCCGCAATTGTAAATAAACATGACCAACGACACGTGTCTATCATATGTTATCTAAAAATAGCATACACCTTAAGTTCGTCGTGTCATTGTCCTGTGAGCCCTAATACATTTCTTAATGCAAAGAGGCTCGCGGGAAAATAATTTTTTTTTATTCTATATGTTGATAGTAAAATTATAATATTTCCTTTTAAAAGAAACGGCTTGCCTTTTTCTTTTACTATAAGGTTGGTGAAGGGAAAAACCATTGAAATGTCCATCTTTCAGCACGGTAGAGAAAGAAATATAGAGAGAAGAAGATATAGTGTTATAGTTTATGTTATAAATAAGCCGAGTCCTAAGTCAAGGTCACACTCGTTGTTCCGGATATTTGTTTTATCTTTTTACTGTTCCGTGCGTAAATTTCACTGAACGATTGCGTCGGATGTGCATTAGTCCTCGTGTCTGCAACATTGGTTTATCTAATAGGCTATAGGTAAATTGTAACACTATCTCTTTCTCTCTCTATCCTACTTTCTCTACCAAAATGAAAGCATTCAGGAGCGTATACAGTGATCACACGAGCCTCCCTATCGTCAGAACGACTTCGATCACATACAATAGTTACGACAGTTTAACAGTAAGACCGAATTCACATTTGGCTTTTGAATGTTGTTTATTAAACGGATCATCAATATATAATATATTATTTAGAGCCGCCCATGCAGAGGCGAAAGATACATATCGAGACTAAGTCTTGATCATCGTCGACGCTTGATTTTAGATACAAACTTGATTTTAAATACAAACTTCTTGACCCTTTGTGCAATAAATAATTGAAACCGACTCACATAACCCTAATTATTGTTGCTTTTTTTTTTAAAAAAAATATTGAAGTATGTTTGACCATCCACATTTAGTTTGTCTTTATTATAATGCTAATATTGAAGTTTCCCTGTGTTTATCTATTAATTAATTAACAATAGTGTATTATATATCTGTCTGGTGTGTCCGTGTCAGCCACTCAGAAACGATACCAGAATTTTGGTAAAATGGCTGCCGCATCAAAGAAAAACAATAACTAAAAACAACACGCCTCACCCATTATAAAACTGACTGACACACATATGTTACATCAGTAACAAACCCAAAAACTAATATTAAAGTATCATCGCGGTTCGTGTATTACAGTCAAATACTCGATAACTCAATAAGATTATAACACTTTTCTATTTTACTGCTTTCTATATAAATCAGGCGTAATGTACTTTGTCTGAAGAAAAAAAAAGAGCGCCCGCTTTCTGTATGGTATCAGGGCTTGGTATAGACTTCATCTTGAGAAATTAGTTAAACTAGAGTAAGACCGCATGACTCATTAAGTAGAGTTTGTATATATCAACAACTATCGTTCGTGATCGAAGTTGCTCTGCAGTAAAAATGCGGTACGCCACCCGATATCTTGTGTATTATTACTTTGAAAATAAATCGGAACAGTTATATACAAAGCAAAGGAAACCTTCAGAAGATGTTTATCCGGACCGCAGTTGTGTTTGTGTGTACGTACGTAATGTGCGTGTCCGCATGTTGCATGCCAGATAAATTTGAGATGATTGAAGGTCTTACTGAAGGGTATATGAAGGATGGAGCTGGCGCAATGGTTTCGGTAAGTTAATATCGTACTCGTGATGATATTATACATTCATTATTTTGGTATATCAGGGATGGTTGGTTTAATAGTGTTTAACGTCATTTTCAGCATATATCGGACTGTATATGACGGTCAATGTTTTGCAGTGAAGGCAGTCCACCTAATTTGTACAGGGTAAAACCACTACTGTATACCTCCCGTATCCGTGAGAATCGACACCTTCTCACTTTCAAGTCGTGCTCACATTGGATTAGAATAAGTATCGGTGAGAAACGAGATGGTTTCAAACGCATCGTCTTTCCACCCCGGTCAAGGAGGCCATAACAATAGGGATAAGCCATTATTGGTGAGAAGTTACCATGCATGCATAACGTAATCTCATATGACTTTAGCTGTTGGTGCGACTATAAAATCGAATTCAATATGTTGTCTAAATTATCTAGTGCACCGTTTTACTATACATTCAGTTTTTGTTATATCAACCGAGCTAATTCATTGCTTGATATAAAAAAAATGGAATTCGTGTAATCATAAACATAGCTTTATTCATTACGTCGTCCGAGCATTAACTTTTATACCCCATCCGACACGGTCTACAAGAAGCGAAAACGGGGTTGGCTGCGGTATGAAATAAAACCTTAATTTCAGCTTAAAAGGTTTGCATATAGTGTAAGATTAAAACATTTAATAGGTAATTTTAAACTGGTTAAATGGCATTTTTTCGTAAAAAATGGTTTTAAACGTATTTTATTGTCGATATATCTATTATAAAATCCTGCAAATATAAGTTTTCCCATCACTCAGTGGAATTAAGACGCGACCACGTAATGTTAATATCAAGAAATAGACTGATTTTCATTTTTTTGATAGCAAAAAAATCGAACTCTAGATATAAAAACAAATCAGTGTATTTCTTGATTTCGATATATCAAATTCTTGATGTTTTTCGATAGTATGGAGGAGGAAAAAGCTAGACCATTTTTTCCCACTGGAGATAAATTAATCAATAAAACAAACAACTAACAAATTTGGTTGAAGCAAATATCAGGGTCGTCCCGGTTCTTCCACCATTCAAAACGTAGTATGGGAAAGATTAACTATGTGGGAAAGAACCGAACCGGTCCAGTACTTCCTACGGGGAAAGAACTGACCACTACACCGTTTCCGCCGGTTTGATGTTTAGGTTACATTGCACCATTGATTTTCTTTCTTTGTTTTATATAGGACGAATGTATATCAAGAGATAAAAAAATGCACATTTTTCTCCGTAGACAATTTTAAAACACATATCAATCAAACGATCGAGCGTCCGCCAATATAAAAATGCAATAAAAACAGGGGGTCATGTATCATGTAAGAACAAGCCAATCTGTTGAATGACGTCACGTTCTATTTTGACACGTCACAGATAGATTTACCCCATTTCTACTTTCGCTTTACTGTCTATGTCAATTATAATTGAATATCTCAAACAAACACTAATCAATGTTCACAATACATCATTTGGCTGAATTATATGTAATAATAACAAAAAGCAATCAAAAGTATCACTAGTAAGGCAGGGAAACGTTTTTTATTAGGCACTATTTGACTATACACCACGTCGTACAAACGCAATGGTGCAATGTAACCTATACCGTGCTATCCACTTGGCTATGCCCAGACATGTGATCATCAAACTAAAGTTACGTTATTAGAGAATCTTATCGTGATTAGTTGAAACAATTGTACATAAACAGAGACGAAACGTTATTCCCTTTCTCACCTGCGTATTTGTATATATATATTTTATAGGCACAGATGATGGTTTCAGTCGATTCTACCTTAAAAATGACGAACGCTAACGGGTACTTCTATACTAATGGAAACGCATCACATCTACGAATAATTCAAGACTATGGAAATACGGTATGTTATGACATGATGGCATCGCAGTAATATCGTGTCGTATGGTAGTAGAGTAGTTGGTTGGTTTGTTGGTTTCCGGAAAAATTAACTTCAGCTAAGACTGAGCTACTGGAACAAAACTTGTTGCGTATGTAGCTTGCTTGGTATTTCATTTGAGGTCACTGAGGACAAGGTCAAGGTCGCTGTTATTAGAAAAAAATGTTTCCGGCCAATACATCAGTTAGGAATGAGATATTGCAACGAAACTTGCTGTGTAGGTAGCTTATATAGAAAGGTAGCTTGGTATTGTATTTAAGGTTATTGAGGACAAGGTCAAGGTCGCCGTTATTAGAAAAACAGGTTTCCAGCCAATAACTTAAATTAGGAATGAGATATTGAAACGAAACTTGATATGTAGCTAGCTTATATGGAAAGTAAGCGCATATGATTACATTTGAGGTCACTCGGTCAAGGTCGCTGTATTTGGTGTGGTAGTGGTACTGATAGTGGAATAATTAGTGTGTATTCGGTGTGGTAGTGCTAGTGCTGATGATAGCAGTCTATTTTTAACCGGTAGTGGAAGGTGTAGTGAAACTAACAGGGACATTTGGCAGCGGTAGTGACGATTATTTCAGGATATAACAAAATTTATTCTGCTAACTATAAATTCATTTATATTATAGGGCTCTCAGTTCACAATCAACGAGGACAGTCAAACATGCACGGAAGCCCCTCTTCCTGGGAAATGGTCCGGCCCTTGCATTCCTGGTAATACGATTTGCCAATTCATATCTTTCACATGACATCATTAAAAAGATATAACCAATCAGTGATCAATAAAACAATAACACCTCCACATTCTGGTAGGGAGTAACTCGATGTTTATCTTTGAGGCTCAACGGACGTTAGGCCTAAACTAAGTTTTAGTCATACTTATATTAAAAGCTTTATTTCTTGTGTACAGCTAAGTATCTTCTTTTGGTTCTGTCTGATCTGAAAACGTCAATATGGATACATATAATTTTTAACTAAAGATAGGATGTGAAAGTTACGAATATAACAGTACAGATTTATTTTCAATCTAATGGTCCAGTAAAATGGAGTACTAGTCTGTCATCTTCGAGGGTTATAGTCAAACTTATTATTGATATTTCAAGGTACATGATATGTCTTAAATTGTGAATATAAACCAGACGTATTAGCGCTACTGGTTAAAATGTTGACAGCTTACCTGTTCTCGGCAACTCTTCTTCAGCACAATAACTGGACTTGTTTTTGTTATTGTTGTTGTTGTTTTCATCTAAACAGCATATGTAGGTGCGGGGATGATGAGAATTTAGCAGTAAATTAAATATCGTAATGTCTCCAACATACACAGAGAGGCAATAAGGCTGAATCAACAATACTGGTACAAGTAATGCGTTTGTATCAGGTTTTCTCAAGAAGCGCACAGTTTGCATTGTTGGTTGTTGCAAATAAAGTTTGCATTTACGTTTAGGCTAAACCAATCTGCAAAACATAGTTCATTATTAATTCCATTTAATAGTATGACCCGGAACAGGTAGATTCTTTAATTTTGTTTTATATATTTACATTAATTTTTAATTAATTCTTCATTTTCATCATTTTTTTTGCGCACAATATGACCTATTTATGTGTCGACGTGCCGTAAAACACCATTCATTCATTCATTCTTTAATTTTGTTATTCAGTCTTAAACCCATGTCAGGAAAGCGATTATCGTTCAAATGTTGTACATGTTGTAATTGAGTATCAATATAGTTTGTTGATTTTAAATAAAAATGAGAAAAAGAGTCCTATAGAAACCATCATAGGTCCACACTGTACCACAAACAATTGAAAAGACCAAATTAAATATGCAATGAAAATGACAATACACAACTCGAAGAGTGGCGAAGGAACGGTTGCCGACTTGGAACTGTCAATAGGCAATATGGCCTACTGGTGAGCCATGTGTACACAGTCCTATCTTCAGCGCCAAAACTGATCAAGACATTGTAAATAAAAGTACATCCCATGAAAATCTCTGACCCAGATAAATTGCAAACGGTACACGTATATGATTAAACTATATGTTTAAAATATGTGTTTAATCTAAAACATGTTTTATATGATACTTAGCTGGTTCAACAAAGCTATCCTCCTCGTACATCGGGCTACCGTCCAGTAAGTTTGTTGCAGACAACTACATGCTTAATACGACTTCCTACCCGGGTGTATCAGCCTATCTCATGGTATCACAGGACGGTTGTATTCCAATTGGGGAAAGCATATCAGGACGCTCCCAAGGAGGTAAGATTTAAAGGCATTTTCTGTAGTTTTCCATGCGCAGCTTTTTTGGGCGACTTCTCTTCTAAAACTATTTGATGGATTTTCCTACAAATTTACAGGAAGGTTGCTTTTGATGTCTAGTCGTATTTTTTGTCTTTTTTATTTTTTTTATTTATTTTTTTTTATTTATTTTTTTATTTAAATATTTTTTTTTGAATTTTTTTTATTGTCTTTATTTAAATAAAGGCCTATTATTAGATACATAAAATAGGAAAAATATAGCATTTTGTAAAAATTCCAACAAAATTAAAAAATTTAAGCATTATGGTACGGTTCCAAAAACCAATATTAAATCTCAATATGCATGTTGACCTACACATTTAATTGCATATATTGTCTAAATATATGTTCAAATAAGTGCCTAGGAAGTTTGAACAAATTCTGTTATTAGGAACATAACAAAAAAGGAAAATATACCATTTCTATACAATTTCATACAAAACTTGGCCTTTTAGCATAGGGGTAGGGTTTCAATTTTTTTTTCTAAACAAGCATGGGGACCTATCATTTTTATTGCACATTTTGTTTTTATATATGTTAAACTATGTGCTTAGAAAGTTTAAACACATTCTATTGTTGGGAACATACAGAAAAAAAAAGGAAATTGTATCATTATGGGCTAATTTGTGCATAAATTGTGGTAATGGTCTCAACAGATTTTGTAAAAAAATAAAGGTTTTACATGAAGATGAGCTTTAAATGTTATTGTAATTAAATGTTCTTTACTTTAATACAATTTAGCAGAATTGTGACCAATGAATAAATTATTAGACTTCAAAAATGTCTTATTTAGCTATTTCATGGACTTGTTCAACTTTTTGGACAGATTGACATGACGGTGGCATTACAAATTATTTTTTAAAATTTTAACAATCATGGTGACCTACCATTATTTTTGCCTTTTCTGTCTATATATATAACAGACTTACTGTACAAAAAGTTTAAAGAAAATCTGTTATGCAGAAAAAAACTATAGAAAATGTCTTTAAGAACAGTTTGCAGTATATCGAATGTTTGTTTGCCTTCAAAGTAAACAAAATGTTAATTTTTCATCGACATCCGCGTCAGCAATCTAGTAGTTTGCGTTCATGTCACGTTCATAGCAATCTCTAAATTTGTTTATCATAAACATTACATTTGATTTAATCTTATTTATAACATTGTTCTCGTTTCAGTTGATTTTTTGATGACCATCGGATATTCTAACTTGACTATGGGAATAATAGATCCATCTGTCTTCAAAATTCCATCAATCTGTCTCCAGCCGTATCAGGTATATATAATATATTCATTGTATCATCGTCATATATGTGCTGTTGTGTTGTTTATTATTGATATCTGGAAAAAAAGACTGCGGTATGCCTAGCGGTATGCTGTCGTGCATTCAGATATCTTTAATTGTTTGTCTTTTTGTTATACTTCTCTAGTCATCCACTAAGTTATTGAGAGTATCCAAACATCAAACTACGACATTATATGTAAATGCCTTAGCTCATACTAGTAAACGACTTGGCATAAGTTATCTGTTATATTATCTGAAATGTGAACTATTTTTTCTGAAATGAAACACTGTTGAAATATAAGATGTAGGGTCGGCAGTTTATAATTGGGACTGTCGGGTTCAAGAAACATGTATCCGGCTGATTGTGAGGTTGTTTGTAATTAAAACATTTCTGATTATGTATTTCGACTGTATATATTTGTTTAGTATGTCTTGTTGATGGCAAGATAGAGAGGAAACATTTCTGATTATGTATTTCGACTGTATACATTTGTTTAGTATGTCTTGTTGATGGCAAGATAGAGAGGAAACATTTCTGATTATGTATTTCGCCTGTATATATTTGTTTAGTATGTCTTTTTGATGGCAAGATAGAGAGGAAACATTTCTGATTATGGATTTCGCCTGTATATATTTGTTTAGTATGTCTTGTTGATGGCAAGATAGAGAGGAAACATTTCTGATTATGGATTTCGCCTGTATATATTTGTTTAGTATGTCTTGTTGATGACAAGATAGAGAGGAAACATTTCTGATTATGTATTTCGATTGAATACATTTATTTAGTATGTCTTGTTGATGGCAAGATAGAGAGGAATCATTTCTGATTATGGATTTCGCCTGTATATATTTGTTTAGTATGTCTTGTTGATGGCAAGATAGAGAGGAAACATTTCTGATTATGGATTTCGCCTGTATATATTTGTTTAGTATGTCTTGTTGATGACAAGATAGAGAGGAAACATTTCTGATTATGTATTTCGATTGAATACATTTATTTAGTATGTCTTGTTGATGGCAAGATAGAGAGGAAACATTTCTGATTATGGATTTCGCCTGTATATATTTGTTTAGTATGTCTTGTGGATGACAAGATAGAGAGGAAACATTTCTGATTATGTATTTCGATTGAATACATTTGTTTAGTATGTCTTGTTGATGGCAAGATAGAGAGGAAACATTTCTGATTATGGATTTCGCCTGTATATATTTGTTTAGTATGTCTTGTTGATGACAAGATAGAGAGGAAACATTTCTGATTATGTATTTCGATTGAATACATTTATTTAGTATGTCTTGTTGATGGCAATATAGAGAGGAAACATTTCTGATTATGGATTTCGCCTGTATATATTTGTTTAGTATGTCTTGTTGATGGCAAGATAGAGAGGAAACATTTCTGATTATGGATTTCGCCTGTATATATTTGTTTAGTATGTCTTGTTGATGACAAGATAGAGAGGAAACATTTCTGATTATGTATTTCGATTGAATACATTTGTTTAGTATGTCTTGTTGATGGCAAGATAGAGAGGAAACATTTCTGATTATGTATTTCGACTGTATACATTTATTTAGTATGTCTTGTTGATGGCAAGATAGAGAGGAAACATTTCTGATTGTATTTCGACTGTATACACTTGTTAAGTACTTCATGTTGATGGCAAGATAGAGAGGAAACATTTCTGATTATGTATTTCGACTGTATACATTTATTTAGTATGTCTTGTTGATGGCAAGATAGAGAGGAAACATTTCTGATTATGTATTTCGCCTGTATATATTTGTTTAGTATGTCTTGTTGATGGCAAGATAGAGAGGAAACATTTCTGATTATGTATTTCGACTGTATACATTTATTTAGTATGTCTTGTTGATGGCAAGATAGAGAGGAAACATTTATGATTGTATTTCGACTGTATACACTTGTTAAGTACTTCTTGTTGATGGCAAGATAGAGAGGAAACATTTCTGATTGTGTTTTTCGACTGTATACATTTATTTAGTATGTCTTGTTGATGGCAAGATAGAGAGGAAACATTTCTGATTATGTATTTCGCCTGTATATATTTGTTTAGTATGTCTTGTTGATGGCAAGATAGAGAGGAAACATTTCTGATTATGTATTTCGACTGTATACATTTATTTAGTATGTCTTGTTGATGGCAAGATAGAGAGGAAACATTTTTGATTGTATTTCGACTGTATACACTTGTTAAGTACTTCTTGTTGATAGCAAGATGGAGCGCACACAAACCCCGCAGCGACTGTCTTTACTCTGCCCGTTCCAACTCTTTTTGTCATGTGGTTATAAATAATAATCTTCCTGTATGCCCCCTTCTGTTGAATTATATATTATTAAAATAACGGCCTCGGTAGCTCAGTAAATTAAGCTTTGCACTTAAGAGATACAAAACTTTACCCCGCGTGGGTTCGCTTTCTGTCGGTGGCACGTTTGATGGAAAACATCATCCTTCATCTCGTCTCCCTCAGGGATAGCTGTGCCAATAGAGCATATAGTAATATGTGTTAACAGGGCGTCAACCCCCCATTCATTTTCATTTACAATATATAATTGACCATTTCATTATATTTTATCCTTTTAAAATTTCATTTGTTATAGTAATGCATGCGTGATCTTAATGCTATGCCTGAATAGAAATGAGGTTTTACGTACCGTTAACATATCATATTAGGTTTAAAAGAACAGCAACCTCTGTGGGAGATGAGATGAAGGGTGAAGTTTCAAAGCCATTGTGTTTTCCACTTAGCTACCGAGGCTGCTCTGCGACAATAAAATCTTTATTTTATATATGCGCTTTAAAATTTAAATAATTATGTTTTAAATTATTTATTTCAGAAATCAAATCACAAGAAGATGCTTCATTCTATTGGCTCGTTCTTTCTGCCGTGATAGATGACCTGAACCCACGCCGCGGTGTTTTATCATGCAATAATCGCATTTCTAAGAAGAACATTTATACGATCTCTTTTTTTATTAAACTGCAACACATGCGTCAACATATTCTCTCCATTTACAGCAAACTATTGATTCTCATGGTCGAGTTTTATCATTAACCAAATGCTATAAATAGTTAATTAAAACAATAGGTTATCATGAAAATGGAACAATACGGGTACAGTGCTCAGTTTGGTCATATCTGATATCATCGTCTCATATACTTTGAATATGCTTGTATACGAGTGCATATTATACAATTATGGACTTTTCAGCTGTTATACATGATGTGATATGCACCAAAAAAATCATTATTGACCGAGGCGATAGCCGAGGTCAATAATGATTTTTTGGTGCATATCAACATCATGTATAACAGCTGAAAAGTCCATAACTGTTTTATTATATAACCCTCAATTTACAATTATATAAAACAGGTCAATATCAAAAAAACAATTATATAAAACAGGTCAATATCAAAAAAACAGGTCAATTTCGCTAGATATTTTTTCTAAAAAATTACTTTTTAGCCAATGAAAACGCGTCTATTTATAGGTTATATAATAAATATTTGTATTTGCATTTAAGTCATCTCAATAAACCACATGGAATTTGTTTATTCAGTTGTTTGTGTCATACTGAGGATACCATTTTACTAGCGACCTCGTTACCTCAGTGGATAAGACATTGGCTTTGTGGTTTCGATTCATGTCTATATAAAAAATATATAAAAAAAAAATCATCTTCGTATCATCCTCTAAGACTGCAGTCCCATATAAGTTAATATGATTTGATAAAGAGACGTTATACGCCATATTCATTTCATTTCGTTTACTGTTATAATATGTATCGCTGATTGTTTTGAACGAATTGGAAAACCAGTTGTGGATTGACCGCAAACCTTATAAATGATGTCCCAACCCTAATGTTTATTGCAGTTAAGCAGTTTCATTTATATTTGGAAAATATGAAATATGAAAAATAATAAAAAAAAATAATTGTTTTGATACGATTTCATAATAATTACTTGACATTCCTTAACTCAATAAAGAAATGAGGTAATCCTTAAGCCCCACGGAATCTCTTCATATGCTTCATAATTTCGCGGTGTTAAATATATATATATATATTGGTGTGGGGGTAGGGCAGGATCAACCTCACATTTAAGAGGTCACACACTTTCATGCCCAATTCTCAACAATCAAACTCATGACACGCCCTTAGTCTGAATCCTTGTGTACAAATAAATCATACCATCATTGGATCATACATTTCTTTGAAAACCATTAAATTACCCATGTTTTAATAACAAATAAAAGTGCCAAAAAGCATTTCCTTTACAACTTTTGCCCCATTTCTTTCAGATAACGCCACCTCCCAAAACATGCTTAAAATGCAATTTTATCAATAATTCAAATGTCAATAAATAACAAATGTCAGAGTTATTTTTGCACTCATCATGCTCTTGCATATCAGGAATTGCTAATTTTAATTACCTTCACCGGCGTTTGAAAGAATTAATCCTGAGTTATTAAAATAGCCATTTTTGGTAAATTTTTGAAGTTTTTGATACTTTCATATTTGTCTATTGATAGCCTCCAACAAAACCAAAGAAGGTATATTTGACTTTATCAAAATTATTATTAATACCATCCATGGATCTAAAATATGCTTAGTTGTTCTCTGTCTTATTTCAACCATGGACATTCGTGCGAAACTGAGGACTGCCCTATTTCAGTGATATGCCGATGTCTACTTGTGGCAGTGAGCTGCCACACTGGAATACCATGCCGTAGATACCCCACCAGGTCTAAGTATTCTGACCTTGGGTCAGTCTTTGCACTACCCTTTGTATGCAGAACATCCAGCAAAGACGCTTCTTGTATTATTTATAAAAAGTCTTTGATGTGAACTTGCCGTGGATAGACCTCCCGCATGCGATGCAAATGTTCTACCACTAAGAAACCGCCGAGAAGATTTGATTATTTTTTCATTAACCTGACATTTTAAAAGCTGTTGTATATATCTATATCTTTTAAATTATTTTCTTATGTCACCCATTGGTTTGGGATTTCTTATAGCGTTATTAATCGTATTCATACTTCACCCATATTGGGGCATGGGCTACCTCCCCCTCCCTCCCCTTATATCAAACGCCACATGCATAACCTAAATACGTACTGTAATCTATCAAAACGTATTCATTGGTATCTCTAAACAAACAATCACCGAGGTTAGAAATCTCTCAATTTCGTGATAACCTTTAGTTTACACTTATTTATTTTTACATCGATTGTAATGAAAGCTCTCTGAACTTATTTTAAAACCTTTGAAAGTAGGTAATCAATTACATTGCCTTATCGTTGAAAATACTAGTCTATCTGATATATTTGCCATCAGTCAATTTTGATGACTTCATTATTTAAAATATGCATAAAATGTATGGTCTGAGTAACTTCACCCAGACGCTTATATTTACCGTCCAACTGATGCGTGATCTGTTTTCGTCTGTGTTATTCTCATGGCACTCCCATGTTTGATACTAGAAATATCATTTTGAAGGCAATATGATAGAAATTATATTTTCCTTTTAAACATTTGTTAAATGTACTTCTTTAAAGCAAGCTAGGATAACCTGTATAAACTATATATTGTATATTCTCTCCGGAGGCAGCTTTAAAGAACCGTTGATTTACCAACAATCATACGTGTGTAGAAGTCAATCGTCGGTGTGTTCTTGGGCAAGACAATTTCCATTCTCAATCATTGCACCATCCACCTACCATCAACTCATTTGTACAGTTAAGATAATGTTTTTACTTGTTCACATTAAAACTATACGTATGTAAATTATATCAATTATCAAACCCCTTTACCCTGGTCCTAACTTATTGGCGGTAAAGTGGAACTGGGTTTTACTATCAACTGATGCTTTTATATATGAGGGGTGGGATCCCTATTTTATTTTATATTTGTTTTGTTTTTAGCTCACCTGAGCACGAAGTACTCAAGGGTGAACTATTCTGACCACTCTTCGTCCATCGTCCGTCGTGTCGTCTGTCGTCAACTTTTAACTTGTTTACACGATAGAGGCCACATTACTTGAGCAATCTTAAGCAAACCTAAACAGATTGTATATGACCGTAAGATCTCGGAGGAGTTTGGTAATGGGACAGACCTGATCAGTAACACCAGAGTTATGGCCCCTGAATTAGCAAAAAATGCAGTTTTTCATCTTGTTTACACGATAGGGGCCACATTTCTTTAGCCATCTTAACCAAACTTGCAAAGATTGTATCTGGGAGGAGTTCGATAATGGACAAGATCGGACCAGCAACATCAGAGTTATGGCCCCCAAATTAGCAAAAAATGCAGTTTTTCATCTTGTTTATACGATAAAGGCCACATTTCTTGAGCAATCTTAACCAGACCTGCAAAGATTGTGTATGACCATAAAATCTCGGACGAGTTCGATAATTAGGCTAGATAGGTCCAGTAACACCAGAGTTATGGCCCCTGAATTAGCAAAAATGCAGTTTTACATGTTGTTATTTCTTGAACAATCTTAACCAAACGTACACATTTTTTGGGGTGTGGAGGGTTTTTGGGTGGGGGGGGGGGGTGGAGGGGGATGGTGTGGGGGGTAGGGGGGTATTATATTTTTTTATTATTTATTCAGTTATTTTTTATTTATCTTTTTGTAATTGTTTTTTTTTTGTAATTTTTTTTTTAATTTTCTCATATTTTTTTTCCTTTTTTGGATTTGACGAAACATAGCAGGAAGCACTGGTATGATGTCTAGTTGTACATATTGCGTTTTTTTCCGGTTCGTTGATTTTTGACGGAGTTGCGACCCCTTGACATTTTTAGTTTTACTTTAAATTTTTTGTCGGCGCTACTCCTCCTAAACACCTTGTTGGATTTCGATGAAACTTGGCAGAAAGCACTGGTAAGATGTCTAGTTGTGCAAATCGCTGTATATCATTGAAATCTTGGACAAGTTTGAAAACCATCTAGACCTTGTTAGTAACGACAGAGTTATGGACCTTGATTTATTGAAAAATCCTATATTGTGTTTTCCTTTGTTAAATCTGTAGCTACTTAATTTTTTATCTAATCTTTACCAAATTTATTTTTGATTGTTAATATCAATAAAAGCTTAAAGAAGTTGCCTGATTCATATCCATCCATATACATATACTCCCCCCACCCCCACCCCAACCCATTTTTATGAAATCTCATTCATAGAAGAAAGTGGGACAAATTAAAAAAATACCCATGCCAGACTAGACACACCAGACTTATTGCCCATGATTACCAGGTGAGAGATCTAGGCCCTCTTGTTTTAAATGGTTATGTGTTACACAACTGCAACTCCAATCAATAATCACCGCCCAACCAACTGCTCCAAACATTCCATTCCCTCATTTTTTTCTATAATATCTTTATAGTCTGTATTCTTTATATTGCTCATAGGCACATAGTGCATAGCTCTGCTTTTCTATGTTACACCAGCCTCCTCACCGTTCAACAAAACGTGTGCCCGAGGCTTCACAATGTTCTTCTTTATTTACATTGTTTAAGGGTACACAAGACATATATATTTACGCATGGCAGTCACCACCCACACCATTCAACTACTGACCAGCTCCCCCAACCATCTCACATGGCAGTCACCACCCACACCATTCAACCACTGACCAGCTCCCCAACCATCTCACACACATGGCAGTCACCACCCACACCATTCAACCACGGACCAGCTCCCCCAACCATCTCACACACACCACTTCACAATCCCCGTATTTCTTTTTTTAAAATGTCCTCTTTCTCATTTCTTAATGTTGTACATGAATATATCTATTTTATTTCATTAACCCTTGCTTGTACTAAGAGCTATGCGTGGTTTTTCTGATTGTATGTTAGTTGTATAGTTTGTTAATCTCTGAAAAATGGAAATGTCGAGCTCCGCTTTTTTAAGACAGCTCTTGTTGCTTTTGCGTGATCTTGTCGCCCATGTATCCAACAACAGATTCTTGTAATAACTATGATGCTATTTTATTACTAACACGTTCGGTTGATTTTGCCTGGCTAGGTGGAACCTGGATGAAGCGATTATCGCTTTTTAACAAGGAAATGTCCTAAGCTGTCATTTCCAACCCTTTCATTTCTGACAAAGCTCCATCTTGCGTAGTTTGTATGGTGTTCGCGAAGCTCTATGGGGTCGCACTAAATGCTTGGTGCAATTAATAACAAGGTCCGTACGACTTCGCGATGTGATTTCCATAATTTATTGGTACATATAAAACAGTCCAAACAAAGAAACATTCATAATACGTGATGAATGTCCTGTTATATGAATACATATCCGTTTCGTATAGTGGTTTTCGATACTTCCACTTGTTCACTACTTATATAGTCTTTAGTATTAAATCTCTTAGGTTCCCAAAGTATAGTAGTATTTAGAAACGTCCATATGTCAGAAGCCTTAATTTATTATTTAACTCTAACAACCCTACTATTACTTCCAGAGTATAGTTTAAATTATCCCACTCCCTGTCTAAAACCGCGGGGATCCATCATGTGGATATACACAAGACCAATGCCAACAGCCAACTCTGACTCCCGCCTCTCGACTCTCGGCTCCCCAAGACCTTCCGTGCATTCAGTATTATTCTTGAAGATTACCCAGGATGCCGTTCAGCAGTCGGTCATGCCCCAAATGTGGACGTCGATCTCTGTAGCTTCTTTCGGTGAATGGTCTTCCCTAAAATGGCAATACCTCTTCACTCCCAGAATCCATAGTCTTCCAAAACTGTCCAGAGAACTAAATTTTAACTAGGTAAACAACAACAGATGTTGAGATAATCAACCACCAACTAACTGACAGTCTTATGAAACTCCCACGGCATGGTTAGTTATAATACGGATTAATAGGTTGTTACTTTTACTCTAATTGTATTACATTTATAAACTGTTATTAGTTATTAGTACAATGGCTTGGTCATAGTGGTAAGTTCGTATATTGTCAGCCTAGCGGAAGCATTGATGTAAACGGCCCCAGTTAGCTTCTCATTTTGAATTCCGATCAAGTATGTTGGATATTACGAGCAAGACGGCACAGAAGATTTATAAACAGAAGGCCTTAAGGATGGAATGCGATATATAAATAAGTCAGCCACTACTAACGAAATATGATCTTTTCTGATTTCCTTTCATCTCTTCAAGCCCTGGGTAATATGAAACAGTATGACAGTGGACTTTTGGAAACGGCTGAACACGATAAATACGTAATATTGCTGTCTCGGTTTGACTGAGATTGTTCATGAAAGGTAGTGAAATATGCTTCCTACCGTTGGCGCCCCCTAGCTCCGGGATGAGCAGAACTCAATATTCATAAAATCAATAGTACAAAATTTAAACCATCCCGAAGATGGCATGCATATGGCGGTGGACATGGAGTATAGGTCTTTCTCCATGTCGCACGGCGTATGGTCCCAGTATCTAATAAAATTAAATGCCCCGAAGAGCGAAATAAACATAATGGAATTTAGTTGGGAGCAGCGGTTATGAAGCCTCCATATCACAAGTAACAGTCAAAAGACTAAATTAAAAAGCAGACAACATATCCTATAAGTGGTTAAACAATTACCTGAGCCATTAATCGGCCGGAGTAGTGGAACCACTGAATCGAAAATTAAGTAAGAAAACAAAAAGAAATGAAAAAGTACCACCGATAATTAAATATAAGCATCGGGCTCAGCGATCTCCAAAGATCGAATGAATAACAGTTCTGATTGCAAGCGTGTAAGTTACATGTTTTGAGAACCTAAACTGAATATACACAATATAAACGGCTATAACCTGCCAGACCAAACCCCAAAACGGAAGCGTTGATTTAAAAGTTACCAATTCAGAATTAATTTCACGCATACATTAAGGTACTATTTATCAGCACATATTCATTATTTGGCCTGAACACATGGATTAGAGATCTGAGATCTTTGGCGGTTTAGTTTCTTTAAACTACAATTACTCAAGGTATTGAGCGGACTTCTTCAATTTCATCACGTTTGTATCGTAAAGGGGTAATAACTCTGGGAGTACAGGGGTAGGATTGGGAAGGTTATCAAATTAAATCGAGATTCATTTGGTCATCATCATTACATTTTGTCAACATTTTGTTAACTTTGGATTGGAATTATTCAAGTTATTTGAGCAAACATTGTCTTGTTGCAACAATTGTTTGTCACCAAATTGTATTTGCTAAAATTGATAACATCTTTTTTGTTTTTTGACTGAAGGGGAGCAATGAATTTAAACATACTAGGCCTATGGCTATAATATCGTTTTATATATTTACTTCTGATTGTATTATAAACAGGACATATTAACGCAAAATGGTACTCGTCCTCTATATCATTAGTGTTACATATTTGACATATCCGTTCATGTTTTTCTAACCCTTCACGAGAATACCTCCCTGTCTCGATCCTTAAACTATGAGAGGACAAGCGTAATCTGGTTACCACACTGCGATCGCGTCTGGTATGCAATACATCTAGATAATTGTCATATTCAAAATGATGTTTAACAGATTTGTAAAGAGTTAGCACTCTATTCGTTTCAAGGTCGATTAAACTATAGTTAGAATAATTCCTGTATTACATATGCGATGTGGCTGTTTATCACAGGGAAGATAACTCTGGGGTTACTGGTGCGATCAGACTGGAAAAATAATTTTG
Organism: Cyrtodaria siliqua; assembly: GCA_037043455.1. Classification (NCBI taxonomy): domain Eukaryota; kingdom Metazoa; phylum Mollusca; class Bivalvia; order Adapedonta; family Hiatellidae; genus Cyrtodaria; species Cyrtodaria siliqua. The sequence goes on along the minus strand of JAWPHD010001851.1, from coordinate 173,182 downwards.
ACAGAGATATTTTAGCCGTTATCATTGAGACGAAGTTTGGTAAAATTTAAATTTAATTTACTAAAATTACTGAATGGAAAATCGTTAATTTAAAGACCATTCACCAATAAAGGAAAATAACGCTATGGTTACCAATGCGATCTGGCAGGTTATCGAGCTCGACGGAGATTTTGGCGATAAGCCTAAAAGTATGTGTCCACGTACAGTTTGCTTTGGATTGTTATGGAGGGGAAACTATTTCTTTTTATGCTTTTATTGTTTTGCTCTTGAAGGATCGTTTACCTACCTTATGACCTAAGGTGGCCTGAATGTTAATGGCATCCCGGCCTACGGTTTTTGGGACACTCCAATTACCATGGTACCAATTAAACATTAAACACTTTTTCTAAAAACAAAATTACTCGAAAAGTAAGCACTTTTATTGCTCCTGGGCAGCTAACTATAAAGAAGGTCACTTGTAGCAAATAAAGGTTCAATTTAGACCTATATTTGTGAATAATAAATAAATAAAAATAATAATATATATGTGAGTCTCTTAACAATACAGGTTTTCCTTTTTTTCAACACATTTCGCAATAATAGACTAGGTTTACAACATGAACTTCAACATGAAAAACGACAATGTCATATGTTATCTAAAACTGACAGCATGCAGACAGTTATTGAAGCCTTTAATGACACCTCTCGGTATCTGGATAACATATTGAACATTGACAACCCTTTCTTTCCAACTATGGTTAATTATATTTATCCTAAAGAACTTCAGCTTAACAAAGCTAATATATCTGATAATAACGCTTCTTTTCTTGATTTAGATCTCTCGATTGAAAATGGTAAAATAATTAGCAAAATCTATGACAAGAGAGATGATTTTAATTTTGACATTGTTAATTATCCCCACTTGGATGGGGATGTTCCCCGAGCAACTTCTTATGGGGTATATGTGTCTCAACTTATTCGTTTTTCTAGAGCTTGTACTCGAGTTGAGGACTTTAATATTCGTAATCTTTGTATAACTAAAAAGTTACTCAATCAGGGTTACCGTTACCATAAACTTCGTAAAACCTTTGCAAAATTTTATTATCGTAACCCTGATCTTCTTTCCAAATATAAAAGTAATTTAAGGACTCTTCTGCGACAAGGACTATCACAACCTGACTTCTATGGTGATGTGATTTATAAACTTCGTAAGATTCTAGGTCATGATCACTTTCATACTATCTTTGTTAAACTTGTTAAAAAGTTTATCAAAAGAGGTTATGACCCTATCATTTTGCAACGTACTGCATGCTTGGTGGTGGACCCGTTTACTGTTCGCCACTATGCTTTCCTCTTTAATTGTACGATGACCGGACAGACTGTGGACCCTATGATGACGCCTACCTAAAGCTCATTGGGACGGTGGCGTTTGATGTTTGTCCATGATCTTTCTTGTCGTGCCCTTAATGGTTTATTCTCTTACTGCTCTGGCTTCTGCCAAGTCACTGAGTACCTTCATTGTGGCTTTCTAGGCTATTGGTTTTTTGTATTATATTTACACGAGCATATTTGTGTTTTATTTATATTGCCTATTGACGCTGCCTTGTTGGTTAGGGATTACATCATGGCGGGGATTTCTTTATTTACACTGTCCTGTTTTAATGGGATGACAGTAGGGTAAGTGTGAGGTTTGGTGCACCCTAGAACCGGTTTAACCCCCCCCCCCCCCCCCAGTGGCCTACTTCGCCACTGACCGTTCCAAGGCGGTAGCCCTATTGTCAACCCTTTTGTGTTTGTGATGTCGTTTGCATTTATATTACTTTTGCCTTTGTTTGCCTGTTTGCGTGTTTGTTTCTGTGTTTTGTGGTTGACTGTCCTCCTTGAATGCTACTTGCCCTGTCCGATCTTTTTATATTTCTTTACGTTTGCCCGACAACGTATACATATTAATGTAACTTTTACAACGTTGGCCCAACATTGATCCAACGGTGTACAACCAACGCTAACGTTGAACCAACCGTACAACCATAATCCAACGTTATCCGAACGTAGGCTTGCTATCTGGGAAGACTTCCGTGCAACCACTAGGCCAAGCCCAGACATGTGATCAACTAAAGTTACGTTATTAGTGAATAAATTCCTGATTAGTTAAAACAATTGTACATAAACAGAGACAAAACGTTATGTTATTTCTCACCTGCGTGTTTCTTATACATGTTATAGGCACAGATGATGGTTTCAGTCGATTCTACCTTAAAAATGACGAACGATAATTGGTACGTCTATACTAATGGGAAAGCGACACATCTACGAATAATTAAAGACTATGGAAATACGCTATGTCATGACATGAAACGGTAATTGGTATGTCGTATGGTAGTACAGTAGTTTGTTGTTTGGTTTCGGAAAAAAAACTTCTTTTGTTAAGACTGAGATACCGGGACAAAACTTGCTGCGTAGGTAGCTTATATTAAAAGGTAGCTTGGTATTGCATTTGAGGTCACTGAGGACAAGGGCAAGGTCGCTGTTATTAGAAAACAAGGTTATCGGCCAATAAATTAGTTAGGAGTGAGATATTACAACGAAACTTTCTGTGTAGCTAGCTTATATGGGAAGTAAGCTTGGGATTACATTTTAGGTCACTCGGGTCAAGGTCGCTGTATTTGGTGTGGTAGTGGTTGTGACAGTGGAATAATTAGTGTTGTAGTGGTGGTAATAGTGGTTTATTTGGTGAGATAGTGCTAGTGCTGATGATAGTAGTCTATTTTTAAACGATAGTGGAATGTGTAATGAAACTAACAGTGACATTTGACGGAAATGGCGATTAATTCAGGATATTTCAACTTCTGCTAACTATAACTTGATTATATTAGAGGGCTCGCAGTTCACAATCAACGACGAGAGTCAAAATGCACGGAAGCCCCTCTTCCTGGAAAATGGTCTGGCACTTGCATTCCTGATATTTTACGATTTGCCAGTTCATAACTTTCACATGACATCATCAAAACAATACAACCAATCATTGATCAATAAAAAAAGACCTCCACATTTTGGTAGGGGGTAACTGACTACCGTAACTCGATGTTTATCGTTGATGCTCAGCTGAATTTAGCCCTTTATAAAACTAAGTTGTAGTGATAATTATATTAAAATATGTATTTTTGTGTACAGATATTTATCTATTGGTGCTGTCTGATTTGAAAACACCAACATGGATACATGGTCTAACATGTCTAATATTTAGATGTTTCATATAGAGATTGACGATAAAGTCTGAGTAAGCCCCTTTATTTTCACCTACCGAATATTTCAATATCTCGGATAATTTTAACTAATGATAGGATGTACAGTGCAGCAGCAGCTGAAGCTTTTCACGCGCACACACCGCATAACTCACTTTTGAGTTTCAAGTGTTTTAACACGAAGTAGTCCCAATTTGCACTCACGTGCAGTTACGCGGAAATTGCAGTTGTCTTTTATAAAACGTTAGCTTAAGCCAATTTTGAATGCAAAAACAACACAGACAATGAATAAAGTAAGGTTATACGTTAAACATCCCCACAGCATTCGTTTTGACTACTACTGGCATATTTTGCATAGCCTAAATCGCTGTTCAAATGTGAAGATCGGAAATTTTGATGTTTTTGAAACTGCAAAATTGCCGATTTCTCAAAACGGTCACAAAAAATGGGTTGTCACTAATTTGGCTTAAATTAACAGGAATGATAGATCAGTACCTCTACTACCTTTCCTGAAAATTTCGGCAAAATTCATGACTACCCATTTTTTGAGACCGTTTTGAAAGATGGTCACCCTTTTTTCTCACTCAAAATCACATTATTTAAAATGGCGGCTACAAGCTATATAAGCAAAACTGAAAATCAATAACAGAAACGTAAAACATGAATATTTTCTACTCCCGGATATAGTTATTTCCTGCCCCGGATAAAATGTCAGTAAGGCAACCTTTAAACACTTTTTCTGCCTTTCCTTTAGCATGTTTACGGTAAAAATCAGTCGCTCTGAGGCGCTTATTAAAAATCGCAACAGTACTTTTGGCCTAGTCGGCAGTAATTTGTTGTGTTGATTTACGGTTGAATGAACTATGGATAAGTGCAAGTGAATACTTCACAATTCCAGGATTTAATGAGCAAAAAGACATACCTATTCATGTGTTAATTAACTACTGTTATGGGTGAATGATGTAACAAATACTTGTAGAACATCTACTGTCAACGCCCGAGGCAAGGTCATGTCATGTAGACCACATGAGTCATGTCATGTTCGCCTCGATTAGGGACACCGACAACTTTGGTGATTAGACAAAAGGAAAAACAAAGGATGAAAGGTATGTACAGTACTCGGTACTGACCCATAAATGTGTTTTATTTCGTGCATGTTCATGTTTAGTGTCTCCGTTAAAATTTAATAATAATATAGCACTATTTCTATGATGAGACCCTTCCAGTGGGGTCTATGTTCACTGAAAATATGACCCAATGTTCCCCAAAAATATTTTGCTTTGTTCTCCAAAAATATTTTTCCATTTATTTTTATTATTATGTTACTGTAGGTATGTATGTATAAAAACAAAAATTGATTTTCTTTCAGGGATCTTTGCAGATGTTGCCACCTTCTGTCAAGTGGCATCTGCCACCTTCTGTCAAGTGGCATCTCCAAGTTCCAGCTCTAGAGACTGAGCCTAGCCCTGGGTAAGCTAAAGCTATAAACTTTAATATATTTGACCCCTGTGATATAGGTTAATTAAGCTAATAATATGGCAATATTTCGAGCCACCCCAGAGAGTGGAATTCAAAAAATGTACCTAAGCTACTCGATCTATCTTACTAGCAAATGTTAACATTTCGAGCCGCCCCAAATTCGGGAATACATTTCTATGGTTCTTTAACGTGGTTTTTGTAAATGAAGATTTTAATAAGCTTGATAAGCTTGAGAAACATTAGATTTATTTGAGTGGCAGAACCCGATTTGTACAGATTTTTTATTATTCTCATTAAAGTAGCCATCCCTGCCAACAACAGTCAAGTTTTATAAACATTATGTACACTGTTTCTAAACCTACTGATGACAAAGTATATATATATAACTTACATATTTTGAGAAACCAAACTCATACATACACAGTATAAACGGCTTTAACCAGCCGGACCAAACCCCAGAACTGGAGTGTCGAATTACGAGTTACCATCATTTTACGGATATTCAATCACGGGTATTCTAAGAACCTATTAATAAACCTATACTTTTAATCAGCGCATATACATTGTTATATGGATAGAGTTTCGATAAACGGTTTTCTAGTGCAATTTTGTAGTTATTTGGCGGGATAGCTACTTTAAAAAAAAAAGAGGAGTGCCTAACTATAAGTATAATTGTCCCAGCTCATTGGGATACTTTACTTTTTTGTTTGTTTTGTTGAGATAGTGTGAAATTCCATCACATAAACACAATGGATACACATGATACAACATGAAAGTTTCTCTGTGATGTTGTCACTTTACAGCGATATTATTAAAGACCGCCCCAGTTAAATTACAAATAATAGGACACTTTAAAGGGACATATGGCAATCTTGAAGATTTTGTCGAACATTTGTTAATAGTATCACAGTTTATTAGTCCAGTATCAATTTCACTTTAAAACTGCTTGCATATAATTAAATAAAATTTAGATGTATTATTTGTCTTCGTTATTCTACCATAGGTTTAAATATATGATTGGTGCAATAATATCAGCAATTTAATTATTAGTAATAATATATAAATTACACAGTTATACTATAATTATAGAGAATAATATACAGGCATTTCATATCTCATCCATTCCGTCGATGTGTTCTTGGGAAACACACTTTCCCTTAACCTCGTCCTTCAGATGGGGACGTAAACCGGGCGGTCCCGTGTATCAGTATATCCTCCAAGCACGTTAAGGAACAACAGGAATCTATTCGATAATAAGAGTAGGGCACGGTTCCCGGATTCCTATGTATCCTCCTCCTCTCTGGGGCGGCTGTAAATAACCTATACTATGCGAAGGCCGGGCACGATATAAAAATGTAATATTTCATCTATGTATGACCTAAAAAAATTATATACTTCAGAATATTTTGTTGGTTTTAGCAGTGATGGGAGAATAATGATTAAATATTTATTTATCGGCGGATATAATAGCTGATCTTCCATGATCGAGTGCGGATTTATTAAACGAGTTGGCAAAAATATACAATGCGCGGCTTGTCGAGCATCAAATAATGTTTGCAAATAATGTTTACTGAAGAGTTTAAAAAATAATAGATGATTTTGTGAGATTCTATTTATCACACAAAACCCATACAAGTTGATGGTAAAACGTTCACATTTCTCTGTGATGTCAATTTACCTATATATTAATACCGTATTTCCTCTATTAGAAGCGCCCCCACCTGTTTTAAGAAACTTTACCGTCTTCAAAAATTAAAAGTTCCTAAAAAAACACACAATGTTTTTACCGCTAATGGATTTGATTAAATTAAAAGTTCCTAAAAAACACACTGTTTTTACCGCTTATGGATTTGATTACGGGAGTTTTTTACCTTCCACACCAGTATGGTCTATGACATAAACCTTAAAGCGCTATCATCATCAATACAAGTTACCGCTTTTATTTATCTCGTTCCTTTCAATTTACTATTTAGTTTATCTTTTATTATTATTTAATTCATACGCAACCAACCCGTTTTGTAATCGTCAAGTTTGACAGAAATGTGTATCATATAGATGCAGAGTGATGACAGTAATATACTCGCTACAGCCATGTTTAGGTTAAGTCAATATCGGTGTAACAGTAAAAGATCGCCGTACAGTAATTCTATAAGGAACCAGTCGGGTGTGGGGTGGGGGTGGGGAAGGAGGTGAAATATATTGAAAATTTGTATCATAATAGTAGCCCCCCCCCCCCAACCCCCCCCCCCCCCCCCCCCACGCCTTTCGCACTTTCCATAGCGCCTGGGAGCTACTGTTAGAGGAAATACGGTATATACGACAGCCCAAGTTAAAATCCCTTTACAAATAACAGGACACTCTGTTGATTCATGTGAAATTCCATGCATATATCATATGGCTTATATATTTTGTACCACCAATCCATCCACCAATCCATCCTTTTTAACAACTTGTTTTGTTCATTTCAGAGATGCATCATCTGGTTTCCAGATGCCCTTCGTTCTTCAAATACCAATGCAACCCTGAAAGACGTGGATTTAACAAAAAAAGTTGACAATACTGTGATCGCAAGATTCTAAACTCCAGGAAATATATTCATTTAATTAGGCCAAATCAGAAACGCGGTTAATTTTTCTTCGGCCTTATGCGTTACAGTGTATACTTGTTACTGCGTATCCCGCTTGAGATGTGTTCGCCTGATCATGATGGTGACTTCAGTTTGGCAATCCCGAGGACTAAGCAGACATTATTTTTTTAAAGAACCAAAATGAACATAATTATACCTCACAGAGACTATATAATATGTAAAGCTGTTAAAAAACACCAAATGTATACAATGTCAGACATTGACAGTAGATGCTCACATTCAAAAACACTTTTGGTGTTTTACATCATTTTAACACATTTTAGGCCATATATGACATTGATTTTTTTTGTTGTAAGTATGAAGTAAATTTCATTATTGTAGTATTTAATAGATGTTAAGTTTATAAATATAATATAAATAAAATATTGTTTCATTTATTCTTTGGTTCAGTTGGATCTACATTGTATGTAAAAAAAAAGTTTCCATTTGCGTACAGTCACTCATGTATCTGAAACTGAAAAACTGCCTTTTGGGAACACAAGGTCATTTTAATCTATTTATTGTTTATTCAAGCTTTTGAAATAGATCTTTTGTAATTAAAGTGACACATGGGCCGATGATGGCAATCTTGAAGTGTATATCAAGCACTGATTTTGAAATTAGCATCTCGAAACATGTTTTGCTGTACTTAGCGGTACTCGTCTGATAAAGCAAATGTCACTGGTCTAGCCTGGTCAAGTAAAATCCATTGGGTTGAAGAGTGCATAAAAAATATCCGCATGACGGATAAATTTATATGAGAACTGAACACTTATTTTTGTGTCAATGCTTAGGATGGCAGACACTTATCGATCACTTTGTCCGTCGTCGGCCGTCCGTCATGCTTTAACCTGCAACCTAACCTTGGCCATCAATTGAAAAGTATTTTAATTGTGTTCATGAAACTTCACCCACGACTTCATCTCAATGAATGTTGTTACACATGTGCAATACCTCTGACTTTCATTTTGGCAGAGTTATGCCCTATTTATCAGCCTAACCTGCAACCTAACCTTGGAAATAAGCAAACAGCAGTGTGCAATACCTCAGACTTTCATTTTGGCAGAGTTATGCCCTATTTATCAGCCTAACCTGCAACCTAACCTTGGAAATAAGCAAACAGCAGTGTCAGCAGGCAAAGCAATTAAGTGTTCATGGGTGATGGAACACACTTCTAGTTCAAGGTCGACTTAGTGACCGCTTCCCACTAATAACAATCTGGAAACTGATATTTCCATGACTATATTAGTTTGACATATTAAGCCGTTATTTTTTTGTCAAGTGTCGGTGTAGCGGACAATGCGGTGCACTTAAAAAGAACAGGATCCGGGTTCAAGACAACGGCGCCACTGAGTTTCCTCATTGTGTTTAGCCTCGTCCATCGTAAGCGGACATAAATCCATCTATCCGAAGTTTATATATCGAAGTCTATTCTCCGAGCATGTTTAATAAGCAAAAGTAGGAGTAGGGCGGTTTCCCAGATTCCAATGAGACACCTACCCTGACCCGAGATCCGCATTTTTAATTTTTTTATAGGTGGGGTGGGTGATGGTGGTGGTGACGGGCCGGTGAGGGATAACCAAATAAATTGGACTGCAGCTTTGTTTTAGTATATTTTGATGTTAAATATGGCTGCACATGGTGATACTCGCCAATAAAAAATAAATAAAAAAACATTAGCGGGTGGCCAGTTGAGTTCCATAATTCCAGATTGGAAGCTGAACAGCGGTCAGCCTTTTTAAATATAGGCTACAGACTACTTTTCAGACTTTAGTGTGAGCCCCTTCACCGAATACTGAATACGCATCTGTAGACGTTCAATGACTTTACACTCGTTATATTTTTTGACCGACAGTGCCGAGTCGAAATTTTATCGTTTTAGCGTGTAATTTTTATAAAGAAATACCATGATGTTCGTAACATGTAGTACACGCCATGTACTAGTTAAGCTTAAACAACATATTTTTAGTATCTCCTTGTATTTCATTAGAAAAGAACACAAGTGTTACCATTTTTAAACGCATTTTTAACAATGACATCTCTTACGAGTTACTTCCCCTCGCTTCGGAATTTTAAATGGGTGAATCTCGAAATTTCTCGCGCAGTAAAGCATCTAAAAGTCGATACAGTTGAAGATGACGAAACTTAAACGGGAACTAAAATTTTAATCATGTAAACTTGTTACAATCTTCCAGATTACGCGTTTAAAAAAAAAGAAAATGGCGACTGTTTCCCTTTTTTTTGACGTTGACGGAAAATGACGTACTACTTTCCGTTGTCATGTGTTGCTATGATAAGTGGACGGCGGAGCTAAAAACCACTCTGCTTCCCACCTGGTAAAAGTATGAATATAACAGTACATATTTATTTTCAATATTATGGCCTATTATAATGAAGTAATAGTAGGTCATCTTCGAGGGTTATATTCAAACTTGTTAGATTTATTTAATGGTACATGATATGTCTTAAATTGTGAAAATAAAGCAGACGTCTTAGCGCTACTGGTTAAAATTGTGACAGCTGACCTGTTTCAAGCAACTCTTCTTAAACAAAATCACTGGACTCCTTTTTGGCTGTTGTTATTTTCATCTAAACAGCATATGTAGGCGCGGGGATGGTGAGAATATGCCAGTAAATGTAGTGCACAATGAATCGACAATAAAAGTAATGCGTTTAAATAAGGTTTTCTCTAGAAGCGCTCAGTTTGTACTGTTGTATGTTGCACATATAGTTTGCATTTACGTTTAGGCTAAACCAATCTGCGAAACATAGTTCATTATTAATTCCATTTAATAGTATGACCCGGAACATGTATATTCTTTTTTGTTGTTATTCAGTATTAAACACATGTCAGGAAAGCAGCTCAATACAATTTGATTATCGTTCAATTGTTTTGCATGTTGTTATTGAGCATTAATATACCTTGTCTTGTCATACCCTCAATGGTTATTCTCTTGTTGCTCTGGCTTCTGCCAAGTCATTGAGTACCTTCTTTGTGGCTTTCTAGGCTATTGTTTTTTGTATGTATATACACGCGAGCATCTTTGTGTTCTACCTATATTGCCTATTAATGCTGCCTTGTTGCTTTAGAGAATAGTTCATGGCGGGGATTTCTTTATTTACACTCTCACGTTTTATTGGGTTGACAGTAGGGTAAGTGTGAGGTTTGGTGCTCCCTAGAACCTGGTTTAAACCCCCAGCTGCCTTTTTTGCCACTGACCGTTCCAAGGCGGTAGCCCTATTGTCAACCCTTTTGTGTTTGTGATGTATTTGACCTTTATTCATCTTTAAATTTGTTCTTTGTTTCTGTCTGTGTTTTTGTGGTTGATTGTTCGATTTTTATATCTATATCTGTTGATTTGATTTTTTTTTTTTAGAAAAATAGTCCTGTAAAAACAATACCATCCAAACGCAAATGGCACCATAGGTCCGCACAGTACCACAAACAAGTGCAAAGAGCAAATTTAAAAAATAGGGATTGAAAATGACAATACACAACTCGCAGTATATATCTTCAGCGCGCAATTTGGTCAAGACAGTGTAAATAAAAGAACATCACATCAAAAAGAAATCTCTGACCAAAAGAAATAAACAAACGATACACGTATATGATCAGACTACGAGTATATGTAAATTATATGTGTTTAATCTAAAACATGTTTTGTTTGATACTTAGCTAGTTCAACAAAGCTATCCTCCTCATACCTCGGGCTACCGTCCAGTAAGTTTGGTACAGATACCTACATGGTTAATACTACTTCGTACCCTGGTATATCATCAGTATATCTAATGGTATCGCAGGACGGTTGTATTCCAATTGGGGAAACCATAGCAGGAAGCTCTGAAGGAGGTAAGACTTATAACATTTTACAGTATATCGATTGGTCTCATGTTCAGTGTAAAGAAGTTTATAATTTTCCACCGACATCGACGACCGCATTTACATTCAAGTTGGTTGCGTTTGTGTCACGTGGATAGACAATATCTAAATTTGTTTAACCTAAACAGGACATTTGATATAATAATACTTATAGCATTGTTCTTGTTTCAGTAAACTTTTTGATGAGCATCGGATTTTCTAACTTCACTATGGGAATAATAGACCCTTCCGTCTTCAAAATTCCATCAGTCTGTTTCCAGCCGCATCAGGTATATATATCACTTATTTGCGGTATCACCGGTATATAGGACTAAGGTGCTGCAGTGTTGTATATGGGTTATACCTTGAACAGATCAACTGTGGTATGCCTAGTTATATGCTGTCGTGCATTCATATAGGATTGGTGGGTCGATTTTGCTTTTCTTTTTTTTCATGTTTTTATTATCCTTCTCCTCAAGACGTCCTCACAGTTTGTATGAGTATCCATTAAACATCAACATTCGATTTTATATATGAATGCCTTAGCTCATATACGACTTGGCATATGATATATATGTTATATTATCTAAAATTTGAAACAAGTTTTCTAAAAGGAAATACTATTAAAATAAAATATGTAGTGTCGACGGTTCAAAATTGGGACGGGCAGGCTCAAACAGCATGTATCCTGCTGATTGTAAGGTTGTTTTGTAATTGAAACATTTATGATTATGTATTTCGCCTTTATACCTTTATTTATTATGTCTTGTTGATAGCATGGTGGAGAGGAAACAATTCGGATTATGTATTTCGACTATACAGTCATGTGTTGAGTATGATGGCTTTTTGATAGCAAGGTGGAGGGTACACAAACCCCGCAGCGACTGTCTTTACTCTGCCACCTTCCAACGTGCTAACCCTTTTTTATGGGCTTAAAAATAATAACCTTACCTTGTACAAGTATGCTTCCTTCAGTTTGATAATATATTATTACAATAGCGGCCTCGGCAGATCAGTGAATATGGCCTTGCACTTAAGAGATACATACCTCTATCCCGCGTGGGTTCGCTTTCTGGCACAGGCATGCTCTATGGAAAACTTCATCCTTCATCTATCTCTCTCAGAGGTAACTGTGCCAATATGACATACATTTATTTATGTTAACAGGACGTTAACACCACATTCATTTTCATTTACAATATATAATTGACCATTTCATTATATTGTATCCTTTTAAAACTTCATTTGTTATAGTAATGCATGCGTAACCTTTATATGCTATGCCTGAAAAGAAATGAGGTTTTAATATATCTTATTAGGTTTAAAGGGTCAGCAAACACATGCAATGAGGTGAGATGAAGGGTGAATTTTCAAAGTCGATGCCTTTTTAACTGAGGTAACGTGGCCGCTTTGAAAAAAAACACACTTATTTTATATTATGCACTTTTAACTTTGAATAATTATGTATTAAATTATATATTTCAGAAAACATATCATGAGAAGATGCTTCCTTCTATTGGCTCGTTCTTTTAGCCGTGATAGATGCCGTGATAAATGAGTGAACCCAAGCAGAAGTGGTTTATCATGCAATAATCGCATTTCTAATAAAAATATTTATATACGATCGCATTTCTTATTAAACTGCAAGACATGCGTCAACATCATCTCTCCATTTACAACAAACTATTGATTCTCGTGGTCGAGTTGTGAGATTAACCAGATGTAATTGATTGTTAATTAATACGAATATATGTAGTTTGATTCTCAACGTCGTGTTTTATGACTGACACAATGTTATTGATGGTTACTTAATTTATATGTGTATCATTAGAACGGGATACTAAATGTATAATGCTCTGGTCATATCTGATACAATCGTCCCATATTCTTTGAATATGCCTGTAAATGAATACATATGTATTTGTATTTGCATTTAAATAATCTCGTAAAGCATATGAACTTTTTTTATTCATTTGTTTGCATCATAATGATTATAGAATGTTACTAGTGTAAAAAGAAATATAAAAAGATCGGACAGGGAAAGTATCATTCAAGGAGGACAGTCAACCACAAAACACAGTAACAAACATGGAAACAGACAAACAAGAAGGCAAAAGTAATAATAAAAGTAAACGACATACAAACACAAAAGGGTTGACAATAGGGCTACCGCCTTGGAACGGTCAGTGGCAAAGTAGGCCTTTGGGGGTTTAAACCGGTTCTAGGGTGCACCAAACCTCACACTTACCCTACTGTCATCCCATTAAAACAGGACAGTGTAAATAAAGAAATCCCCGCCATGATCTAATCTCTAACCAACAAGGCAGCATCAATAGGCAATAAAAGTAAAACACAAATATGCTCGTGTAAATATAATACAAAAAAACAATAGCCTAGAAAGTCACAATGAAGGTACTCAATGACTTGGCAGAAGCCAGAGCAGTAAGAGAATAAACCATTAAGGGCACGACAAGAAAGATCATGGACAAACATCAAACGCCACCGTCCCAATGGGCTTTAGGTAGGCGTCATCATAGGGTCCACAGCCTGTCCGGTCATCGTACAATTAAAGAGGAAAGCATAGTGGCGAACTGTAAAAGGGTCCACCACAAAGCATGCAGTACGTTGCAAAATGATAGGGTCATAACCTCTTTTGATAAACTTTTTAACAAGTTTAACAAAGATAGTATGAAAGTGATCATGACCAAGAATCTTACGACGTTTATAAATCACATCACCATATAAGTCAGATTGTGATAGTCCTTGTCGCAGAAGAGTCCTTAAATTACATTTACATTTGGAAAGAAGATCAGTTTGTTAATTCGGTGGATAAGACATTGGCTTTGTGGATTCGCTTCATGTCTGAAGTGAAAATTCATCCTTCGTATATTATTCTGAGACTTCAGTCCCATATACATTAATATGATGTGTTAACGAGACTTTACCCCAGTTTCATTTCATTTCGATTACTGTTAAAATATGTATAACTGTTGGTTTTGAACGAATTTGAAAATCAGTTGAGCAAGCCCGCACAAATATTCGTTACATTATCTTTTTGGATGAAATAAATTGGATTTAATATTGAACCAATGAAATGGGAGCTATTGGTAAAGTAATGACGTCATGGCTATCAACTTCCGGCATCCTCAATGCAAATGGCGTCCTGGGATATTGAGATTCTTGAAACTGTTGTAAACTTGTACCTGTCATTGTCGGAAAGGTACTTTGACATTAATTGTTGCGCGGAAAAAAATATACTGTTCGTAAGGAATAGTGCCGATGAGTTTTTGTATCCGCGGGAGCTTCTACAATGGCTAAACGGCTGTCCACGGGTGTCTATATAGGCGAATAAAACGGACTGTCTTACGGTCAATTTTTAAAAACAGGTACGTTTTCTGTGTTTTTCGAACGCCAGAGCTTTTCTGGAGTGCTGTGGATATACGAAAGTATATATTATTGGAAATATATTTTATCCCGGAGTCGATTGCATATGCCAGCTCTGTGGGACTTCAAAAACTAGAACTGCAACTGTTGGTTTGAAATACATGCGTATATTTGGGATTTTATCGATGTCCACCTTCTGTTTTTAATAGACATATAAAAACAAATTAACGGGTATTTGTGAGTTGGAGATTGACCGTGAACCTTATAAATGGTCACCCAACCCTGCATTGTGAATTGCAGTTATTAAGCAGTTTCATTTATATTTTGAAAATAAGAAAAATGAAATATATTTTTTCAGTTTCTTTTTATAGGATTTCATAATTATAATTACTTGACATTCCTTAACTATATAAGAAATGATTTCGCGGTGTCAGTTTAATGTCTAATTCTCAACAACCAAACCCATGGTACGTCCTTAGCCTGAATCCTTGAGCACAAATCAATCACACCATCATTAGATCATACATTTCTTTGAAAACCATTAAATTACAAATAAAAGTGCAAAAAAGCATTTCCTTTACAACATTTGCCCCTTAAGATTAAACCACCTCGCAAAACATGCGTAAAAAGCAATTTTACCACTATTTAAAATGACAATAAATAACAATTACAAAACTTTCATAAGCACATCAGGGTTATTTCTGCACTGATTATGCTCTTGCATATCAGGCAATGCTAAATTGTACATACCTTCATCTGCGTTTTAAAGAATTAATCAAGTGTTATTAAAATATGAGGCAAAATCAGCTATTGTAGGTAGACTGAAAGGCTTTGGTACTTTCTCATTTTCTATTGATAGCCTCAAAAAAAAAAGAAAAAAAAAGCATATTCGACTATATCAAGGTAAAGTTATAGGTACTCACAACTAAAATAACACAGCAAACATCATGGGCATTCGTGCGAAACTGAGGACTGTATTTCAGTGATATGACGATGTCTACTTGTGGTAGTGAGCTTAATGCTCAGCTTTGTGGTGTTGCCGCACTGGAATACCATGCGGTAGACACATGCCATGATACCCCACCAGTCACTTAATTTGAACGTGGGTCAGTCCTTGCACTACGCTCTGCATTCTGAACGACAAACAAGGGCGCTTCTTGTACAATTTTTTATATTAAGTCTTTGACGCGACTTGCTGGGGATTGAACTCAAAACCTCCATTTGTGGTAGAGGCGAATGTTCTACCACTAAGACACTGCCGTGAAGATTCGATTGTTTTATTTGTTAACCTAACATACCAAACGCCACATGTATAGCATAAATATGTACTATAATCGATCGAAACGTATTTATTAGTATCGCTAAACAAACAATCACCGAGGTTAGATAACTCTAAATTTCGTGATAACTTTTGAACGTAGGTATTCAATTTCATGGCCTCGTCATTTAAAAAACTAGCCTGTCTGAAATATTTGCCATGCTGTCAATTTTGATGACCTCGTTATTTAAAATATGCATAAAATATATTGTCTAATTAAGTTCACCCAGACGCTTATATTTACCGTCCAATTGATGCGTGATCTGTTTTCGTCTGTTTCATTTTCATAGACATGCTCCCATTGTTGGTACTAGAAATGTCATTTTTAAGGTTATACGATTGCAATTATATTCTATTTAAACACTTGCTAAACACTTGTTTTAAGCTATATTATGCATGCAAAGCACAATAGAATAACATGAATAAACTATATATGTTATATGCTCATCAATATAATCCCGGATTTCTCTGCATCTTCGGCATTTCTCTGAAAGCAGCTTTAAAGAAACTTTGATTTACCAAGAATAATCATATGTACAAATCAATCGTCGGAGAGTTCTTGGGCAAGACAATTTCCCACAATGTCCCATAGTCTGGTCCGTCCCATGGGGACATATATCGGGAGGTCCTTTGTATCGTCCGAGCAATGTGTTTGTAAAGTATGAATAGGGTAGTTCCTGGATTCCTGTGTATCCTTCCTGTATTTACTTCTACGGGCTATAATGTGTTGGTATTCTTTGGACGCATGTCTATCTTGAGCAGAACTATGATAGACGAAAGGGTAAAAGCCATAAGAGTATATAAGAAAAGGGGAACCGTATTTTCCACAAATTTGAATACAGTTCATATCAGCAAAGGTTACAACAACTCTTTGCTTTGCCGAGTGTATGAAGACCTAACATATGGATTCAATATTTTTACCACTTTGTCCCCCACAATCTGAGGAAATAACATTTCAAAGTAGCAGGAATATGATTTAAAGCATTCTCTGTCATCGATGCCAGCGCTGCAAATTAAATGTCTTAGAAAGGCTCTTTATAAACATAAAGAAAATTATTTAATTTTGCTTCATTTAATAAAGTAGAAAACATAAATTCAACATCTGTTTGCATAATTGAGTTTGTATAAATAAGCATGTGTATTATCTAAAATTTAAAGCAGCATACAGAAAGGTCGATATTTAGGTTTTATTTTTTTATCAGTTACAATTATTTAAGACATATGTTTCAGTGATTTCAAATCTATTTGAGACAATTTTACTTCCAAAATACTCTTCTAACCATCTCGCATGAATAAAACAGAGAAGTTCATGTCTTTCTAACACACGTATTACAAGTCCAAATAAGAATATTTCAGTATGTTGATTATATGCAAACGAAAATGCCCTCGACTATAAAAGCAGGTATACAAATCTAACATGTAGCATTCACAGAATCAGTCAACTAAATAAACGTCAATTACAAGGGAAAAGCAAATTATGCGATACCACACACATAAAATGATTGACAATAGGGCTAGAGCCTTGGAACGGTCAGTGACATAAAGGCCGCTGGGGTTAAACCAGGTTCTAGGGTGCACCAAACCTCACTCCTTTCCTACTGTCATCCCAAAAACACGGGACAGTGTAAATAAAGAAATATACCCCTGGTCGATATTCTCTAACAAACAAGGCATCATTAATAGGCAATATAAGTATTATAAAGATTCTAATTGATATATGATTATTAAAAAACAAAAGCATAGAAAGCTATAAAGCAAGTATCCAATGACTTGGCCGAAGCCACTAGAGCAACAAGAGAATAAGCCATAACAATGACTTGGCCGAAGGCACTAGAGCAACAAGAGAATAAGCCATAAAGGGTTCGAAAGAGATGATTGAAGACAAACATTAAACTCTACCGTCTTGTCAGCATCATAGAGGAAATATTTCCGGTCATCGCACAATCAAAGAGGAAAACAGAGTGGCGACAACTGCAGCTACGTTTGCAATTTTGTCGCGGTGTACCATGAAACCGTAGCGGATTGCTAAAATATGCAGACAGTTGTTATGATATTTTTTTGATTTGAGGTTGAATTAAGAACAACAATTAATTCATATGTATAACTTTTTTTTATCATTATAAGGTTCTATGAAATGGACACTCAACAGTCATAACGCCTACAATATCAGGCAAAAATCAATTCATCAAACACCAGTAAATTACGCGACATGTTATTATAAAAAAAAATCGATTTAGTCCACGTGATAAGCGCATATAAAATAAATTCGTCTTCAAAAAATTGGATTCGTTTTCTCCTGCTGCCTTGCCTACTGGGCGCACACGGTCGCTTTCCCGTAAGTTCTCATAGCGTCCCGTCTTTAGCCTTAAATGTGCAATGCCACATCTACATTTCGAAAAAGCTGATCGATGACGTAAAGATAAAAGGAGTTGACAATACATTTCTACACAATACTCTGACTTAGACAGCGTATACGTTCTTAACTGGTTGCCACCATTACCACTTGGACATGTGACTCGATGTGTGCTAAGTTTCCATTCTACAGTGTGTTTGTTCTTCAAATAATCAACAACAAAATTAATGAAAACAACCTCAAATGGTTTCAAATAAGTATCAAAATATCAGGATCCATGATTTCAAAACTAGATTTAACATACGAAGGAATATGGCACCTTGCATTTTCCTTTTCACATCCCAAATCAAATTTGTACTTTGCGCAAAACATTCTCTACTCCTTGCGCAATTTCGGAATATTTCAGCGAAATTTCGGTATCGCCGGGCATTTTAAGAATTCTTACTTTAAGATCAGTTGCGGAATTGTCCATATTCTCACATATAACATACACGAGTATAACGTGCAATGTTTTCTATAATATTCTGTGTTTTTGATATAGCGCATAGGCACATAGCTCTGCCCATCTATATTGCCAGCAATACCTTGTGCCTAAGTTTTCACAATGTTCTTCTTTATTTATATGTTTAAGGTACACAGGACATATCTATACGCATGGCAGTCACCTCCACAACACATCAATCACTCACCAGCTCCCACACCCTTCTCACCCCACCCCTTCACAATCCCCCGTATTGCGTTTCTTAAAATGTCCTCTGTCATTTGTTCGTGTTGTTCACGGATATTTCACTTCTATTTCGTTAAAGATTGCGTGTACGAAGAGCTATTCCTCCTTTTTTTCTGATTGTATGCCAGTTGTATAATTTGTTGCTCTCTGAAAAATAAAATTACCGAGCTCCACTTTTTTCTGACATCTGTTTTTGCTTTCGAGTGATCTAGTCACCCATCTATCAAACAACAGGCTCTTATTCAGGCAGCTGACCGTATATAGGTTTTATATCTGTCTATGGTAAACAGACTGTGACTCATGTAAGTTGCAAGAAGCATGCTTTACATGAATTCTTGAATTCCTAGAGAACTCGTCTGATAAACTTGAATGGTATAAACACATATTTTGTAATGTTGAAAGGCTGCCGTTTCACCTGCTGAAATGACGTTTTCGTAAACCGGTCTACTGAAATGTAGCATGTAGTCATTATTATTATATATATATTAGCGATGAAACATTCACTGGCATCAATAGCGCAGTTGACTAAGGCGTCGTGTTAGTGCCGGGAAATGGAGGGTTCAAGCCTGCTGATAAACATTTTTTTTTTTAATTTCCATTATAATGGTTTTTATTATTGCTAATGGTAAGGTAGCAACAGTTACTTTACATTTTTCACTTTGATACCGCAATCTTATAATTACGCATGGTAACAGTAAACAGTTTATATGTGTTGTAATGCACACTCTAACGCACACGTATCCCTTACATGTGAACAATTGCATTTCTGACATGTCTGTGCTGATGTGTACTTCTAGCACGTCGTGTTACAAGGGTGAGTTGTTATCAATATGCAAGGCATGTCAATGCATTTGAAAGAAAGAATCGAGGTCGACCACTTTGATTAAAAAGCTTGGTAGAAAGGTAAAATGCTTGGTAGAAATCGGGAAGAATGTAAGAAAAACCGGTCGTGACGTGTTTATGTCTCCGTGACAACATTTACTGTTTTCAATATGTCTTAACATCCGTGACTTGATGTCTCTCGGCAGCTATTTTACGCTTGTTAAAACCCTTGCTTGTAATACATATGATGCTATTTTATGTCTAATACACTCGGTTGACTTTGCCTGGTTATGTTGAACCTGGCGAAAGTGATTATCGATTTTTAAGAAGGCAATTTCCTAACTCCTAAGCTGTCATTTCCAGCCGTTTCATTTCTGGTAAAACTCCATCTTGCGTAGTTTGCATGGTGTTCATGTAGCCCTATGGGATCGTATTAAGTGCTTGGTACATGTAATAACAAGGTTCGGAATTCGCGTTGTGATTTCCATAATTTATTGGTACATATAAAACAGTCCAAACGAATAAATATTCATAATACACGATGAATATTCTGTTATATGTACACCTATTCGCATAGTGGTTTTCGATACTTCCATTTGTTAACAACTTATATAGTGCTTAGTATTAAATGTCTTGGGTTCACAAAGTATAAGAGTATTTAGAAACGTTCAAATGTCCAAATCCTTAAATTATTATTTAACTCTAACAACTTCCCTAGCTTCCAGAGCATAGTATAGCTTATCCCATACTTCGCCCAAACACAAGTTCAGTTGGCGAAAGTCCTGTAGAAGTATATGGTTTTGTGCGATAATTTCTCAACAGCGTATTTAATTCCTGTTTCATACTATGACCTTGACTATGTGCAGTTTTCACAGTTTTTGATATTACGCCTATAAATCGTTCACACACAGAGTTAGTTTCTGGGTGGTATGGTGGTATTCTTTGTTGTAAAACCCATGTAACTAGCAAATTGTGCGAATTGTTCACTATTCCAAGGGGACCCATTGTCCGTTTTACACGAAGTTGGAATACCGGACATTTCAAATATACCATCTAACCGCGGAATAACTGAATTTGCTGTTATTGTTTTCATTACCTCAATCACAGGGTATCCAGTATAATCGTCTATGACCACCATGATATAGTCCTCCGATGGAACTGGCCCATAGAAATCGATGCTCACTCTGCACACAAATCTCGCTATCTACACTATTTGGTAAAAGTCCTGGATTCAGTGGACCAGGTGGATTGTTGGGACAAACAGCCTGACAAGGTATGCAACCTTTCACAATGTGCTTGACCATCGCATCAGTATAAGAAAACCACGCGTTCTCTCATATTAATTGTTTGCATTTAAGAATTCCTTGGTGCCCTTCGTGCGCGAGGTTTATAACCTGCTGTTGATATTTTTCTCTTATTACCAGTTTTGTGCCACGAAGTAAAATACCATTGTTACCGTCGACGTTGACGACTGTTAGTTCATTTCTTAGCCGTCAAAACCAATTGTATGCTTTATATTTTCCGACACATATTGTTGTCCCGGTTGTTTGAATTTACGGCCTTAATTTGTGCATGTGGGTGTCTTGACATGAAGTCTGGTGGATTTGTAATTCCCTGTTTGTACTTGACACGAAAATCAAACCCAACAGATCTAGTCGCCATCTTTCAAGTCGTTTGGTTAGATTTTGAACTGTTGAATATAACTTCCAGTGGTTTGCATTCTGTGACAAAATTAAATGGTTTGCCAAAAATATGAAGTTTGAAATGCTCGATCCCGAATACAATAGCGAGCGCTTCTCGTTCCGTTTCACTGTATCTTTGTTGTACTGCTTTTAGGGAACGACTAGCATACGCGATTGTTTTTATTTTGGCTTAATATCGCACCCAAACCGATTTGCGAAGCATCAACAGTTAATTCGGTTTCTTTATTTGGATCAAAGTAACCCATTACAGATTCGCTTGTTAGCAATTCTTGTAAAGTCCTGAATGCATTTTCTTGTGATTCAGTACATGCCCATTTTGCATCCCGTTGTGTGAGTTTCCGGAGTGATTCTATTTGCGTAGAATAATTTGGAATGAATCGTGATACATAGTTTGTCATTCCGAGAAACGATCTATCTTCTGCAACAGTTGTTGGCTGTTTTGCTGGCTTTATCACTTCGACTTTCTCCGGATCGGCCAATATTCCCTTGTCAGAGAATATAAACCCGTAAAACTTGATTTGATCACCGACAAACATCATCCAACTGCAACACGGCGACGATATACACTCCTTGTCAAGTTTCGCTGAAATCCGGCTTGAGTTAAGCAAAACTAGCTAATCCGGACAAAGTTTGTGTATTAAAATTTATAAAGGGCCATAACTCCGCCAAAATCTTACAGCCGGAACAAGGTGATGATATGCACAACTAGGCTTGGCATTACGTGTTCCCATCTTAATTCCATTAAGCGATGGGAAAGCTTATATTAGCAGGATTTTATAAAGGATATTTCGACAATTAAACATGTTAAAAAAACTTTTATACTGAAAACATGCTATAACCTGTTTAAAATTACCTATTTGTTTTAATTTTACAATATGCAAACATTTTAAGCCGAAATTAAGTTTTTATTTCATACTCCAGCCAATCCCGTTTTCGCTTCTTGGAGAAGGGGTTGGATGGGGTATGAAATGTAATACTTGGACCACGTAATGGTACTGATCATCCCTGCAAGGTTTCGTTGAAATTCGGCCAGGGGTTCAGTAGAACTAGTCCGGACAATGTTTGTATACTAAAACCTTTAAAGGTCTATAACTATGTCAAAATCATTCAACCGGAGCACGGTGACGATATGCACAACTAGGCTTGATATTTATCATCCCTGCAAACGTTTGTTAAAATCCGGCCAAATGAAGGCCATATCGAGTCAAAATAGAACATTTTTAACATAACTCTGGCATTAATAGTCCGATTATGCTGGGTTTTTAACTTGCCCAAGCTTTCATTGATATTAACAACCTGGTAAATGTTGGTCAAGGTCGGATGAAAAATAAAAGCCCTATCATATTAGCGACGCAAAATACAGCATTTTCAACTAAATCATGGACCATAACTCTGGTGTTACCGATCCGATCTGGCTGGTTTTCCAATTTGTCCGAACTTTCATTGATATTACAATATGTGCAAGTTTGATAAGATCAAATAATCAATTAAGTTTCTTGAGTGGTCACAAGGCAGAAAGTCGCATTTTGCAGGAAAACAAGGGAACTGGCCGAGCTGTCATTAATAATAACAATCTGTGCAAGTTTGGTAAAGATGGATTAATAAATTAAGGTGCTAGAGTGGTCACAAGTCAGAAAGTGACATTTTCAGTTAATCAAGGGCCATAACTCTTGTTTTACTAATCCGATCTAGCAGGTTTTCAAACTCGTCTGAGCTTTTATTGATATTAACAATATATGCAAGTTTGGTAAAGATCAAATAATAAATGAAGGAGCTACAGTGTTCACAATGCAGAATGTGGCATTTTTCAGAAAATCAAGGACCATAACTACGGTGAAACTAATCCGATCAGACTGGTTTTCGAACTTTTCCGAGGTTTCATTGATATAAAGAGCCTGGTAAAGTTTGGTAAAGATCCGATTAATAATGAAAGCCCTATTGTGTTCACAAGGCAAAATGTAACGGACGACTGACGACGACGACGGACGACGGACAACTCACCTCTAACCTCTATTATCTCCCCTAAAAGCTCAGACAAAACTAATTCTATTCTATTTCTCAATTTTAGCCAATTTTTTATTTGAAAATTGGATTTTTCTTTGCGTTAGCATACATCTGCAGTGTAAAAGTCAGATGATGCAGAAAATGAGGTTTCATTCAAATTTCAAAAGTGTTTGACCTAAGCACCACTTATTCAGGTAGATATTGTATGAATTTTGTATTTTCCATAGGGGTCAAATAAACATGAGCGAGAGAGAAAAAAACTGGCTAACTGATGCATTTTATTGTTTTAAACTACTGGTATTGGCTATACTGAAGATATTAAACCAATTACAATTGGAAAAGGCTGTAGAGTAACCCTATGGGGAAATTAATTGAGGTGTGAGACCATAAACTCTGCTAGAGCTAAGGACAACAACTCGAATAATAAAAACTTGTATTGCTCCTGAGCAACTAGAAAGGTCACTTGTAGCAAACGAAGGTTTAATTTAGACTACATGTATATACTTAATATATAAATATAATGATAATAAATAAATAAATAATAATAATATATACTATGTAAAATAAGTTTAGCAACACTTAGGGAATTTTGAAATATTTACCATTTTTCAAAATTTAATTAACCCCCTATTTACCAATTACCAATAAAATGTGTGTTAAATATCAAAAATGGATCTATGTTGTGCTTGTGTTATTATGCTTTGAAATGTGAGTCTCTTATACCATACGGATGTGGCCTGACCCTTTTCCTTTTTTCAACACATTTCGCAATAATATTCAAGGTTCTGAACATCAATAAGCCAAACGACAAATTGTCATATGAATTGTCATATGAAGCTTAAAACCCCTGCGTTATACCGCTGAAATGCAAGGAGGCTCTTGTAATACCGCTAAAATGGCAAATTAGAACGTAATCAAAATATGAATTTCACACTCGATTTTTACGGATTCTGTTTCTTTTTATTGGTCCATGTGTAAATTTCGCTGAGCGATTGGGTCAGATATGCATTATTCTTCGTTTCTGCAACATTATATTTACTATACCTATATTAAAGCACTATCTCTTCTTCTCTCTGTCTTTCATTCTCTGTCAAAATGAAATTCTGTAATAAGTATCCAGGAGAGTATAAAGTGATCACACGAGCCTCCCTTTCGTGAGAGCGCCTTCGATCATTTACTATAGTTACGACAGTTTAACAGTATGAGTATCCGGTGAAGATAGGTAACGTGTTTTTAGCCTCGGTTCCGATTAAAACACTTATAAATACCCAGGATTGGAATTTCCTATCTGAACCGAATATCCATGATAAATTCTTTTTCTTGCACATCAGAGACATGTTGTGCGTTGACGCCGCCAGCTACTAACGTTTTGCATGTTTTCCTGCATACCTGATGTTGGTGTCCGAATGACTTTTATCTTTACCATAAAAGAAAAGACTTTCCATCCCCCCCATCTAAAACGTGGATATCCTTATCCGGTATGCAAAACGTTTCTATGTTATTTCTTACTATTTAAATAAGGCGTAATTAGACGGTTTCATAATAAAAAAGTGCTGCTTTCTGTATTCTATGGACTCCATTTTGAGAAGTTAGTTAAACTAGAGTAAGATCGCATAACTCGTAAACTAGATCCGTGATCGAAGACGCTCTGTAAACAATCTTGGAAGTATAAATGCGGTAGGCTATCCGGTATCTTGTGTAGTATTACTTTGAAAATAATCGGAACAATTATATACAAAGCAAAGGGAACCTTCAGAAGATGTTTATCCAGACCTCAGTTGTGTTTGTGTGTACGTACGTAATGTGCGTGTCCGCATGTTGTATGCCAGGTCAATTTGAGATGATTGAAGGTCTTACTGAAGGATATATGAAGGATGGAACCGGCGGAAAAATTGAGGTATTTAAAGATTAATATTGTGGTCAGATACCACTATTGATTTGGGGCTTCTGATTGGTTGAAAAATGTTTAGGGTCTATTAGGGCATATAGTCGGATTGTAAGGTAGATTCTGATTGGATTAAATTACCCAAATCATAACAAATCCCCATAAAACATCAAAATATTATGTTTCCATCATAAAACATGTTGATTTAGGATATTTTGACTGAAATTTGCATTTTTATGGATACAATTTTACTGAATGTATATTTGCAAAAAGTAAAATTTCTTTACTGCCATTCTGTGGGTGGCCACCTTCAGTGAACTATTAGAGGCTGAAAGCATCAGATTATCCCCAATTTGCTGGTCATTTTTGAGTGTCTCTAAGATAGTTCTTTAAAAAAAGTTAGGTTTTATTATCCATACGGATATAGGAATAGGGGTAGTAGGCCAAAAGGCTATAATGGAGGCCTATGGAAATGCAATAGTGGTATATGACCTAAAGCTAGATTCTGCATGGGGTAAAAGTTAAAGTAGACATACTTTTTTTCTAACACACATATGGAAGAATCTTCCTCAAATCGAAATCGACTGAAAAAAAACCAATAAGTTCACGAAATGTAACTCTTGGTGATAGTTTAGTACTGATTTATCTCCCGCAGATATCGATAAAGCCATCTCGGGCGTTATTTAATTTAGCGTGTCGGCAGTCACACTTGCACACTTTATAGGGGCAATAAAACATCTGGAATCATTATGTATCTATAGAGACCATATGGAGTGAAACTATAAATGCACTTTAGTAAATTTAAGCAAAACACATTTTTAAAAAATCAGTTAATATTTACATGAAATACGTTATTATAAACAAGCTTTTAATAAGCTGTAACTGCGAATAGTGTTTTTATAAGTGTATTTTTATGGAAATGGCATTATAATAGTGAGAAATTCTATAAAAAGCTGTTTAAAAGTTAAAAATACCATCATTTTTGATATACATGTAGCTAAAGTTTCGTTCTGACTCCTGTTTTGCCTAAAATGGAAATACCATCATTGGACAGAGAAATACATGTGTAATGGGTTTTTGCATGAATTAAACATTTATGCATACAACTCTTTATGCTATATATTTCTCCGCGTCGTCTGCTTAATGTGATTGTCGCAAACAACAACAACAACAATTAATAATTTAAATTTTTTTGCTATCTTTGCTTGTAAAACAGACCATCTATAACTAGTGTCATTAACAAAAAAACTATATCAAAATAAAGATTAGTGTTTCACCTATTTAGAACCGTTTGCTTCAGTTTCGTCATTATGCGATATATTTACAATTAAAAAACACATGTTCGACATTTAAGAATTTTATATAGAACATATAAGGACAATAGATGGTGTATTTAAACTCGAAAACAGACCAAGATCTTTTTAACATAAAAATATGAAACTTATATCAAAATAAAGATAATAAATTGTATTTTCAGAAACCGTTTGCACCTAAGCGATCATATTTATAGAATTTCTAATATTAAACAATAATGAAATTTCGCCCTATACGCTCCATGTAAAAATCTGGCGACTCATCGATAACCCGTTTGAGGAAGATTCTTCCATATGATGATTTGAAAGTGTGAGAAATGTTGAATTATGTTGTGTTTTGACTTCTCTTGTAACTTTTTTAATGATTTTTAAATATTTGAAAGTTTTATGATGCAATAGAGGTAATTTAAATTATTTTATTAGGGTTGTGGATACAAAATTAGCCATACCTGACACCTGGTATACACAATTGGCCTGTAATGCACCTATTTGACACAATTAAAGGTATATCTAGCAAGGTTTATTAATTTCTGAGGGTTTTGCATACATTTTTTGGCGAAAATGTTAGAAAGCGACAAGCTGCATCTGTCTGCTAAAATGTTGAAAAGGCGCTTATGTCTGTTTTGAAAAAGATGTTGAGGTAAACTCTGACTCTGAGTTCATTGCGTCTTTACGGTTAGTGTTGATATGCAAATATTTTATGTGGTTTTATACATTTTACAAATTAAATAATTTAGTTGGCAAAAAAAATGACATTTTCTAAAAAAAAATTATTTATTTCCTACCCTACCCCCTTCATTTTAATGAATTTTCATGGATCTGTACTGTCAACAGTGCTTTTTGGCTGCATGGTTGCATGAAAATGACCTGTAAAGGTGGCACAAACAATATCTAATAAAAAAATACATTAAAGTGTACAGTTACAGGCAATCTTGCATAATGGGCATATTGTAAAACATGGCATGGCCTTAAAAATGGAGTTGGGGAGGATATTCTCAGAATTATTTTTTGTCATTTTTAAAGTCAAAATTTGCATTTTCTTGATGGTTTCACATATAGAAACTGCTGCATAATGTTAATTAATCCATTTGAAAGCAGATTTTGAATATATAACAAAACAGTGGCATTTTTATGGTAGAATATGCTATTTTGAGCCCTGAAAATCACAAATATCATTTTTCAGTAGTGATGATTTTCAAGAGAGCTTCAACTGGTTGAAAATCACATGTTATTGATGAAATCAATTCAAAATCACTTTATTTGAAACAAAAGATTGAAACGGTTGTCGAGATATGGCATTTTGAAGATTCTGGATTTACGCGTAAAAATTGCATGAATTTGACAGCAGCCGAAGCCCTTTAAAGCCCTCATATTTTGTATGTAAGTATTTTTTTCTAAAAACAAAACACACCATTTTCCTCAGAATGAATGTATGAAACAATTTAGTCAGAAAAAAAAATCAGTTAGGTTTGAATGTCTATTTAGGTCAGATACCACTATTAAATGCAATAGTGGTATATGACCTAAAGCGTAACGTAATCGTGATGATACTATACATTAAATATATTGTTATATCAACAGGGACGGTTGGTTGAATGGTGTTTAACGTCATTTTCAGCACATTTTAGACTCTATATTCATGATTTTTTTACGGTGGAGGGAGGCCACCCAAATTTGTCCTGGGTCTAGTACTGCATATCTCTCGTATCCGTAAGACTCGACACTTTCTCACAAGTCGAGCTCCTAAGATTCGAATCGCAGCGGGGAAAAGCGAGATGGTTATCGGCCTCGGAGGCAATATCAGTCGTGGTAGGTCATTCTTTATAAGTTACCATGCATAACGTAATCACGGTACCGTATGAACGAGCTGTGTCTTTGATACGTTT
Organism: Cyrtodaria siliqua; assembly: GCA_037043455.1. Classification (NCBI taxonomy): domain Eukaryota; kingdom Metazoa; phylum Mollusca; class Bivalvia; order Adapedonta; family Hiatellidae; genus Cyrtodaria; species Cyrtodaria siliqua. Next base: position 144,602 of record JAWPHD010001851.1, on the reverse strand, counting down.
CAGGTGAAAGCGATATGTTGACACTTTTTTTTTGCACCGTTTTACTATACATTTAGTATTTGTGATATTAACCGGGCTAATTCATTTCTTGTTATCAATTGTTAAACATCGCTTTATTGATATCTGTTACGAAATAAACTGATTTTCTTTTCTTTTTTGATAACAAAAACATCGAACTCTAGATATAACAAATAACAGTCTATTTCTAGATATCAATAAATCGAATTCTTGATACTTTTGATGGTACGGAGTAGGGAAAAAGAAGGCCAGTTTTTTCCCCGGGATATAAGTTCAACTTTTCAAAAACATCAAAAACACAACTAACAATTAAAGCAATTAAAGTTGGTGAAGCGAAACAGGTATCAGGGCCGGCCCTGTTCTTCCACCCTTCAAAACATAGTGTGGGAAAGATTGGCTATGTGGGAAAGAAGTGGACCGGTTCCCCGGGGAAAGAACTGGCCACTACATCGGTTCCTCCGGTTTGAAGTATACCGGGCTATTGGTCATACTACACCAATTTATTTTCCATAGGCCTACCTTATAGCTCTAAGCTCTGTACTGAGTTCCCTATTATAGGAAGCTATATTTTTTATTACTTGTTTTGAAAGACCTATCTTAGTTTTATCAAAATAACATACATAAGCCATACGTTGAGTATGTTTTGAAAAAGCTGTTTGAGTCGGATGGTGCTGACCCACCTACTTGCCTGTAGAAACATGAGGAAAATGTAAAATATACTACTTTTTAGCTCTACTGGCCGCGTTTGGGATGCCGAGTTGTCCGTCGTCCGTCGTCGTCCGTCCGTCGTTAACTTTTGTATCGTTAAGACGATAGTGACTTCAATTTTCATCTGATCTTTACCAAACTTTACAATATTGTTAATGTCAATAGAAGCTCGGACAAGTTCGAAAACCAGCCAGTTCGGACCAGTCATAGTGGAGTTATGGCCCTTGATTTAGTAAAAATGTTACATTTTACCTCGTTAAGACGATAGGACCTTCATTTTTATCCTATCTTTACCAAACTTTACCACATTGTTAATATCAATGAAAGCTTGGACAAGTTCGAAAACCAGCCATATCGGACCAGTAACAGCGGAGTTATGGCCCTTGATTTAGTTAAAAATGCTGCTATATTTTGCCTCGTTAAAGCGATAGGCCCTTCATTTTTCATCTAATCTTTACCAAACTTGACCAGGTTTTTGACTATTTTTTTTTTTTATTATTATTTTTTTAAATTTTTTTTATTTTATTTTTTAGCTCTACTGGTCGAATTGTCCGTCCGTCCGTCCGTCCGTATATTTCTTTCTTTTTTTAATTTTATTTAAGATTTAATTTTTTTGTTTTTTTATTTTTTTATTTTATTTTATTTTTAGCTCTACTGGCCGAGTTGTCCGTCGTCCGTCGTCCGTCCGTCCGTCCGTCGTCCGTCGTTAACTTTTGTCTCGTTAAGTCGACAGGGCCTTCATTTGTCATCTGATATTTACCAAACTTTAATAGATTGTTAGTGTCAATGAAAGCTCGGACAGGTTCGAAAACCAGCCAGATCGGACCAGAAACAGCGGAGTTATGGCCATTGATTTAGTTAAAATGCTATATTGCTATATTTCGCCTCGTTAAGACAATAGGGCCTTTATTTTTCATCCTATCTTTATCAAACTTTACCACATTGTTAATATGAATGAAAGCTTGGACAAGTTCGAAAACCAGCCATATCGGAACAGTAACAGCGGAGTTATGGCCCTTGATTTAGTTAAAAATGCTGCTATATTTTGCCTCGTTAAAGCGATAGGCCCTTCATTTTTCATCTAATCTTTACCAAACTTGACCAGGTTTTTGACTTTTTTTTTCTTTTATTATTATTTTTTTTTATTTTTTAATTTTTTTGTCTTTCATTTTTGTCTTTTATTTTATTTTTTAGCTCTACTGGCCGAGTTGTCCGTCGTCCGTCCGTCCGTCCGTCTGTCCGTCCGTCCGTATATTTCTTTATTTTTTTTATTTTTTTATTTTTTTATTTTTTTGTTTTTTTATTTTTTTATTTTATTTTATTTTTAGCTCTACTGGCCGAGTTGTCCGTCGTCCGTCGTCCGTTCGTCCGTCCGTCCGTCCGTCTGTCCGTCCGTCCGTCCGTCCGTCCGTCGTCCGTCGTTAACTTTTGTCTCGTTAAGACAATAGGGCCTTCATTTTTCATCCGATCTTTACCAAGCTTTGCCAGATTGTTAATGTCAATAAAAGCTCGGATAAGTTCGAAAACCAGCCAGATCGGAACAGTAATAGCTGAGTAATGGCCCTTGCTTTAGTATTTTTTTTTATATTTTGCCTCATTAAGAAGATAGGGCCTTCATTTTTCATCCGATCTTTACCAAATTTTACCAGATTGTTAATGTCAATAAATAAAAGCTCGGACAAGTTCGAAAATCAGCCAAATAGGACCAGTAACAGCGAATGTGTGGCCCTTGATTAGTTAAAAATGCTATATTTTGCCTCGTTAAGACAATAGGGCCTTCATTGTTCATCCGATCTTTACCAAGCTTTGCCAGATTGTTAATGTCAATAAAAGCTCGGATAAGTTCGAAAACCAGCCAGATCGGACCAGTAATAGCGGAGTAATAGCCCTTGCTTTAGTATTTTTTTTTTATATTTTGCCTCGTTAAGACGATAGGGCCTTCATTTTTCATCCGATCTTTACCAAATTTTACCAGATTGTTAATGTAAATAAAAGCTCGGACAAGTTCGAAAATCAGCCAAATAGGACCAGTAACAGCGAAGGTACGGCCCTTGATTTCGTTAAACATGCTATATTTTGCCTTGTTAAAGCGATAGGCCCTTCATTTTTCATCTGATCTTTATCAAACTTGACCAGATTTTTGACTTTTTTTCTTTTATATTTCTTTATATTTTTTATTTCATTTTTTTTATTTTTTTTTTATTTTATTTTTGTTGTTTATTTTCTAGCTCTACTGGCCGAGTTGTCCGTCGTACGTCCGTCCGTCCGTCCGCCGTCCATCGTCCGTCGTTAACTTTTGTCTCGTTAAGACGATAGGGCCTTCATTGTTCATCCGATCTTTACCAAGCTTTAACAGGTAGTTCATATCAAGGAAAGCTCGGACAAGTTCAAAAACCAGCCAGATCGGACTAGTAACAGCGAAGTTATGGTCCTTGATTTAGTTAAAAATGCTATATTGCTATAGTTTGCCTCGTTAAGACGATAAGGCCTTTACTTTTCATCCTATCTTTACCAAACTTTACCACATTGTTAATATCAATGAAAGCTTGGCCAAGTTCGAAAACCATTTATATCGGACCAGTAACACCGGAGTTATGGCCCTTGATTTAGTTCAAAATGCTATAGTTTGCCTCGTTAAGACGATAGGGCCTTCATTTTTCATCCGATCTTTTTCAAACTTTATCAGATTGTTAATGTCAATGAAAGCTCAGTCAAGTTAGAAAACCAGCCAGATCGGACCAGTAACAACGGAGTTATGGCCCTTGATTTTGTTAAAAATGCTATAATTTGTCTCGTCATACGATAGGGCCTTCATTTTGCATCTGATCACCAAATTTTATGACTCTTTTTTTACATTATTATTAAAAAAAATATTTCTTTTTTTAAATTATATATATATATTTTTTTTAGCTCTATTTGTAAACAGAGACGAAACGTTATTCTCTTTCTCACTTGCGTATTTTATAGGCACAGATGATGGTTTCAGTCGATTCTACCTTAAAAATGACGAACGTGAATGGGTACTTCAATACTAATGGGAATGTGGCACATCTACGAATAATTCGTGACTTTGGAAATACGGTATGTCATGACATGAAGCGGTAATTGGTATGTCGTATGGTAGTAGTGTAGTTGGTTGGTTTTATGGTTGAATGTTGTTTTACATGTACGTCATTTTCAGCATCTTCTAGGATATGTATGACGGACGGCGGTGTTGTTGGTGGTGGTGGTCGTCGTCGTGGTAGTCGTGGTCGTGGTTGTGGTGTTCGTGGTCTTGGTCTGTGGTAGTCGTGGTTGCGGTCGTCGTCGTCGTCATTTTTGTGTCACCTGCGAAACATGGCGGACACTTAGGTTTGACTTTGGCGGTCGTCTTTCGGCGTCATCTGTCTAGACAATGCGTTTAGTTAGGAATGTTATATTGGAACTAACCTTGCTGCGTATGTAGCGCATATGATAAGGAAGCTTGGTATTGCATTTGAGTTCACTGGAATAGAGGTCAAGGTCACTGTTACTAAAAATATAGAAAAAAATGTATCCGGACAATAAAAAGGAAGTTTGTATTGCATTTGAGGTCACTGGGGTCAAGTTCAAAAGCCCTGTTACTAAAAATAGATAATGGTTGCTAGCCAATAACTTCTGTTAGGAATGAGATAATTGGAAAACAAATGCTGCTTAGGTAGGTTATATGGAAAGAAAGTTTGGGATTACATTTGAGGTCACTCTGGTCAAGTTCAAATTAGCTGTTATTAAACATAGAAAAAATATTTTCCGGCCAATAACTTGATTTAGGAGTAGGATATTGCAACACAACGTGTTGTGTAGGTATAATATATGGAAAGGTAACTTGGGGTTGCATTTGAGGTCACTCTGGTCAAGGTCTAGGTCGCTGTAACTAAAACTTCAATTAAGACTGCGATATTTGAACACAGCTTGCTGTGTATATAGCTTATATGAAAACGTAGCCTAGTATTGCATCTAAAGTCACTGAGAACAAGATAACGGTCGCTGTGACTAGTAAAATGGTTTCCGGCCAATACCTTCAGTTAAGAAATAAGACTTGCCGTGAGCAATTTAGGTCACTCGGGTCAAGGTCAAGCTGTATTTGGTGTGGTAGTAATGGTGATAATGGAATGATTAGTGTGGTAGTGGTGGTGTCAGTGGTGTATTTAGTGTGGTAGTATTAGTGCTGGTGATAGTAGTATATTTTAAATGGTAGTGGAAGGTGTTGTGAAACTGAGTGAGATTTGGCAGCGATAGTCGCGATAAATTCAGGATATATCAAATTCTGCTTAATTTAAATTAAATTATATTACAGAGCTCTCAATTCGTGATCAACGAGACGAGTCAAACATGCTTGAAAGCTCCACTTCCTGGAAAATGGCCTGGCACTTGTATTCCTGGTAATTACGCTTTGTCAGTATAACAGTACATATTTATTTTTAATATGATGGTCCAATATAATTGTTCAGTCGTATGGTCCAGTAAAATGGAGTACTAGTTTGTCATCATTGAAGCTTATAGTAAGAGCTGATATTGTTCATTGAAGCTTATAGTAAGAGCTGATTTTGTTCATTGAAGCTTACAGTAAGAGCTGATGTTGTTGTTTAACGGTACATGATATGTCTTACACTGCGAAGATAAAACAGACGTCTTAGCTCTACTGTTTACAATCTTGACAGCTTTCTTGTTCTCAGCATCCATCTCTTCTTCAACAAGATCACTGAGCGTGTTTTTTCGTGTCATCTAAAAAGCATAATTTATGTAGGTGCGGGAATTGTGAGAATATGCCAGTACATGTATTATCATCATGTCTCCAACGTGCATAGAGGGACAATAAGGCTAAACCAAAATAAAAGTAATGCGTTTGCATAAGGTTTTTCCCTTGAAGCGCACAGGTTGCATTGTGCATCTCTGGTTGCAAATATATTTGGCATTTACAGTTAGGCTTAACCAATCAGCGAAACATAATTCATTATGAATTTCATTTAATAGTACAACCGGAACATATTTACTAATATACTTTTATTTTTTTATTCAGTCTCAAAACCAAGTCAGGAAAATAACACAATAATTCCTTGCATGTTGCTATTGAGCAGCAATATACTTTATTAGAAATAAAAATGAGAAGAAATGGCCCCAATGAAAACCACAGCAACCAACGCAAATGGCACCGTAGGTCCGCACTTTACCACAAACAAAGAGCAAATTAAATGTACAATACAAAATAACAATACACAACAAGAAGAGTGGTGAAGACAGGGTTACCGACTTGTCAGTAGCAAAACGGCCTTGTCAGCTTAAATCGATTCATGTGAACACAACCTCGATATTATCCTATTTTCAGCGCCCAAATTGACAAGATAGTGTAAATAAAAGTACATCCCATCAAAGGAAATCTATAACAATAAAGTCTACATACGGAAGAAATAGCAAAAAATATATACGTTAATATTTAAAGTATGTGTTTAAACTAAAACATGTGTTATTTGATACTTAGCTGGTGCAACAAAGCTATCCTCCTCGTACCTCGGGCTACCGTCCAGTCGGTTTGACACAGACCTCTACAAGGTCAACACGACTTCCTACCCGGGTATATCAGCCTATCTCATGGTATCACAGGACGGTTGTATTTCAATTGGGGAAAGCATATCAGGACGCACCCAAAAAGGTAAGATTTGAGAACAGTTTACAGTATATCGAATGTTTGTCTGCTTTCAAAGTAAACAAGCTGTTACTTTTCCATCGACATCGACGACCGCATCAACATTCAAATTGTTTGCGTTCATGTTACGTTCATAGGCAATCTCTAAATGTGTTTATCATAAACATGACATTTGATTTAATCTTACTTATAACGTTGTTCTCGTTTCAGTTGACATTTTGGTGAACATCGGATTTACTAACTTCACTGAGGGAATAAAAGATCCATCTGTCTTCGAAATTCCATCAATCTGTAGCCATTCGCATCAGGTATGTATAATGTATTCATTGTATCATCTTTAAATAGGTGCTATTGCGTTGCATATTATTAATATCCTGAAACATAATGACTGCGATATGCTGTCGTGCATAGGACATGTATAATTGTTTATCTTTTTATTATACTTCTCTAGACGTCCTGAAAAAAGTCTAACTATATAAATCATTATAATGTGTTCTTATGTATATTTACTTGTATACCCGTTGACGGGCGTTTGTTGATTTACATAATTTGTATATAGTTCATATTACTACCATATCATCCCTTATTTGTAAATAGTTTTATCTTTATATATTTACATTATTTGTTAATTACTACTTTATTTCTTCATCTTTCAACAGTTTTTGCGCACAATATGACCTATGTATGTGTCGACGTGCCGTAAAACACCATTCATTCATTCTAGACGTCCACTAAGTTTATAAGAGTATCTAATCATCAAACTATGACATTATATTTAAATGCCTTAGTTCATATACGACTTGGCATATGTAAAATGTTATATTTTCTAAAATATGAAATAAGTTTTGTGAAAGGAAACAATCTTAAAATATAATATGTAGGTCCGGCTGTTTAAAATTGGGACTGGCGTGTTCAAGCCAAATGTATCCTGCTGATTGTAAGATTGTTTTTTAATTGAAATATTTCTGATTATGTATTTCGCCTATATACATTAGTAGAAATACATTTTGCTGTGTATGTGTTTTTGATGGCAAGGTGGAGAGGGAACATTTTTGATTATGTATTTCGACTGTATATACTTGTTTAGTGTGTCTTGCAGATGGCAAAATGGAGGGGAAACATTTCTGATTGTATTTCGACTGTATACACTTGTTAAGTACGTCTTGTTGATAGCAAGGTGAAGCGCACACAAACCCCGCAGCGACTAACTTTACTCTGCCAGTTCCAACCCTTTTTTAACATGTGCTTATAAATAATAATCTTCCCATATGCTTCCTTCTGTTTAATTATATATTATTAAAATAGCGTCCTCGATAGCTCAGTGAATCAAGCTTTGCACTTAAGAGGTACAAACCTCTGCCCCGCGTAGGTTCGCTTTCTGTCGGTGGCACGTTTGATGGGAAAACACCATCCTTCATCTCATCTCCCTCAGGGGTAACTGTGCCAATATAGCATATAGTAATATGTGTTAACAAGACATTAACCCATTGTCTTAGTGTTTACAATAAAAAAAGTTACCATTTGTTTGTATTGTATTATTTTAATATTTCATTTGTTATAGTAATGCATGCATGATCTTATGCTATGCCCGAAATGAAATAAAATTTTACGTCTCGTAAACAGATCATATTAGGTTTTTAGGGACAGCAAACTCGGAGGGAGATGAGATGAAGGGTGAAGTTTCAAAGCCAATGCATTTTTAACTGAGTTACCGAGGCCGCTTTGCGACAAAAAACCATTTGATATATGCTCTTTTTACTTGGAATAATTATGTTTTAAATCTATTGTTTCAGAAGGCAAATCACGAGAAGATGCTTCCTTCAGTTGGCTCGTTCTTTCTGCCGTGATAGATGCCATGATGGGTGACCAGAACCCACGCCTCGGTGGTTTATCATGCAATAATCGCATTTATTTTCATGTAATGGACAACATACGCAAAGTGGAACACGCGATACTAATAAACTTCATTGCTTATAACTGCAAGACATATGTCAACATCGTCGCTTTATTTACAACACTATTGATTCTCGTGGTCGAGTTTTGTGATTAACCAAATGTAATTGATTGCTAATTAATATGTATATATGTAGTTTGATACTTGTGGTCGAGTTTTTTGATTAACCAAATGTAATTGATTGTTAATTAATATGTATATATGTAGTTTGATTCTTGTGGTCGAGTTTTGTGATTAACCAAATGTAATTGATTGCTAATTAATATGTATATATGTAGTTTGATTCTTGTGGTCGAGTTTTGTGACTAACCAAATGTAATTGATTGCTAATTAATATGTATATATGTAGTTTGCTTCTCGTGGTCAAGTTTTGTGATTGACAAAATGTTATTAATACTTAATATACATGCATGTATGTATCATTAGAACGAGATAATGAATGTATAAAGCTTGTTTGGTCATATCTGAAACTATCGTCTCATATGCTTTGAAAATGCTTGTATACGAATAAACGTGTTTTTGTATTTGCATTTAGTCATCTCAATAAACCACATTTTTATTCTGTTGTTTGCATCATACTGATGATACTATTTTACTAGCGACCTCGTTAGCTCGATGGATAAGACATGTGCTTTGTGGATTCGCTTCATGTACGATATAAAAATTCGTCTTCGTATCTTCCTCTGAGACTGCTGCCCCATATAAGTTAATATGATGTGCTAACGAGACTTAACCTCCGTTTTCATTTCATACATGTCCACTTGTAGCAGTTAGCTCGATGCTCAACCTTATAGTGTTGTCATATTGGAATACCTTGCCGTATAACATATCATGATATCCCACCCAGTACACCATTCTGGCCATGGGTCAGTCCTTGCACTACCCTTTATATGCAGAATATCAAGCAAGCACGCTTCGTGTTCTGTTTCTATCAACGAAGTCTTTGATGGGACCTTGCTATTGAACTCAAGACCTCCCGCATGCGCAAAGCCATCACCGTGAAGTAGGATTTTATTTGTTAACTTCATATTTTAAAATATCACACATCACGTGCTCTGCCTAAGTACGGACTGTTATCGATCGAAGCGTATTTATTAGTATCGCTAAACAAATGATCACAGACGTGTAAGATAGCTCTAAATTCTTTGATAACCTTTTAAAGTAGGTTTTCACTTGCATTTCCTCGACGTTGAAAATAATAGTCTATCTTAAATATTTGCCATGCTGTCAATTTTGATATATTGTCTGAACAATAGTACACAGGCGCTTATAAATTTACCGTCCAACTGACGTGTGATCTGTTTTCGGCTGTGTTATTCTCCTAGCACTCCCAGGTTTGATACTAGACATACTTCTTTTGAAGGTAATATGAAAGCAACTACATTTTCCTTTGAAACGCTTGTTAAACCTTAATATAAGCTATATGCACGTTTAAAAGCAATCTAGAATAACATGTATAAAATAATGTATATTCTCATCACCATAATCCCGGATTTCTCCGCATCATCGGCCCATCTCTGCCACGGTGGGCAGCTTTAAAGAACCTCTGTTTTACCAACAACCATATGCAAAAGTCAATAGCCATATAAGAGAATCAATCTATAATGCTTCTATCGTAAAGGTCTAACACCTCTATCATCTCCCCTGAAAGCTCACGGACCTAGAGAAAAACGGAAAATAGAAAATAATTCTATTTATTTCACAATTTTAGGCAATTTTTAATTTGAAAAATAGGTTTTTCTTAGCTTTAGCATACATCTGCAGTGTGCAAGACAGAGGATACAGAAAATCCCATGTTGATATGAGGTTTTATTTAAATTTCAGAAGTGTTTGACCTAATCACCACATATTCGGCTGGCTAGTGTCTGAATTTTGTATTTTCCATAGGGGTCACATTAGCATGAGGGGGGAAAGAACAAAACTGGCTGACTTATGTATTTTATTGTTTTAAATTACTGGTCTTGGCTATACTGAAGATATTAAACCAACTGGTCACTTTTGACGCTCAGATGTTGGAAAAGGCTGTACAGTAACCATATGGGAAAATTAACTGAGGCGTGAGACCTGAAGCATTCATAAAGAGAAGTTGCGTGTCAAACCTTCTCACTGTTGCGGTCTATTTTATCACGTATCTCTTTTAAACTATTTTTCTGGCATGTCCCAGCGGATAGCGTGTTTGTGTTCTTGGGCAAAATAAATTTCCTTAGTTTCGTTCGTCCCGTGTGGACGTAGGCCGATCGGCCCTGTGTATCGGACTGTATACCCCGAGCATGTTACAGATAAATGGAATCTATTTGTTAGTGATTTAGGGTAGGTTTCTGGATTCCTATGCATCCTTTCCGTCTCTCCTTCTCTGAGGCGTCTCTAAATAACCTGTAATGTGTTGGAATTCTTTGGACGCATGCCTGTCATGGGCAGAACGATGATAGCTGAATGGGAATAAGCCATATGAGTAAATAAGAAAAGGAGAATCGTATTTCCCATATATCTGAACGCCAGTACCTTTCATCAGAGGGTTACAATAACCCTTTGTTGTGTCGACTGTATAAAGGCCTAACACATGGATGCAATTTTTGTACCAGTATTTTCCTCACAGTTTGAGGGAAACAATTACATGAATGCAATGTGAAGTATTCTCTGTCATCGGTGGCATCAGTGCACATTAAATGGCCCGGAAATGCTCATTATAAACAAAGCTCATTCCAAAAACAAGGGACAGTGTAAATAAAGAAATCCCCTCAAGCCATATTCTCTTACCAATTAAGGCATCATAAATAGGCAATATAACACAAATATGCTCATGTATAATAATTATATGAATCATCTCATTATTTCAGGACGTTTGAGTTTTTATGGACAGATCATGAAAACTGCATGACCTTGAACAAATGACCCCACATTTTTAGTGCGACATATTATATGGACTGGACATGACCCGTTTAAAGTGGCAATGGAAATTAAACTTGTATTACATTTGATAAAATAGGAACCCGTTTCCTGAACAGAAGTTAGTCATTACCTTTGTTCAGTTAACGGGTTCCTCACAAGGACAATGAAAATATATAATAGTCGAACAGGAAATGTAGCAAGGACCACAGTTAACAAAACACGCATAGAAACAAACAAAAAGATGAATAAAAGGCAAGATATTACGTCACAAACATACAGGGCTGACAATAGGGCTACCGCCTTGAAACGGTCAGTGGCATAAAGACATTTACCATGCACTTTTCTGCCTAATAAATGGGTGACCTAATAAATGTTGCTTTATTAGGCACTGACCAATAAAGAACGATATACGAAAAACGAAAAAGAAAAGCTCGGCTAAGCCTCGCCCGAAAATGAAGAATAGCTCGGCGAGGCTCCCGAAAACGAAAAATGGCGAGGCCTTTCCCGAAAACGAAGAATGGCTCGTCTTTCGAAAACGAAAGATGGCTCGGCAAAACCTCGCCGTTCTTCGTTTTCTAAGCCTCGCCTAATAAACTTGATAGTAAAACGCACTGACATAATATTTTCTATATATGTGACTACATGAATGCAAACCGGGATTGTGTTTTACATATTGGGTAACGGTAAATTCTCGCCATCCATAGGATATGTATAAGCTGTGTAGCTTTTTTCATAATGTAGTTTGGTGTTTTTTAGCTTAGCTTGTGTAGGGACTGCCTCGTGGAACGTCGGTGGTTCTACCCCTGTTCTCGCCTGTGCACGAAAATTGCCCGGAAGGGCACCTGGGGTCTTCCTCCACCATTGGAAGCTGGAAAGTTGCCATATGGCCTTAGCTGTGTGGGCGACTATAACATCTAATTTAATTCAATTTGAGTAGGGTAGGATAGAGTAGGGTAACGTAGGGTAGGATAGAGTAGGGTAACGTAGGTTAGGATATGGTAGGTAAATGTCAAGTAGAGTAGGATAGATAAGGTAAGCTATGGTAGGAAAGGGTAAGGTATGATAGGGAAGAGAAAGGTAGGGTATATATTAGGGTAGCACAGGGAAGGGTATGATAGGGTAGGGTAGGGCAATGTTAGATAAGGTAGAGTAGAGTAAGTTAGGTTAAGGTAGGGTAGAGTTAGTGATTGAGGGATAGATAGTGTTGTTCCGATTAATCGATTTTTTCAACAAAAAAAATGATTGTATTTCTTTCTTGTTTTTTTTTATGTTTATTAACTTTACTGGCCAAGTTCGAAAACCAGCCAGATCTGACCCGTAACGGCGGAGTTAAGGCTCTTTATTTAGTTAAAAATGCTATAGTTTGCCTCTTTAAAACGATAGTCACTCACTTCATTGATGTTATAAGAGCCATATTAGCCAGTAGAGCTTCCACCTGCCCTCTTGGGCCTCTTGTTTGATACATCTTCATGAACCTTCCAATATATACTCATCATTGCAACGTCGACATGACCATATCCACATATAAAGGTCAAGGTCACAATGAAGGTCATTATATCAATAAAATACTCCTTATTTCCTTCATGAAAACTTAACGTTGGCTATAGCTTCCTCATTTCCTGATATTGTTCATAAAACCTTCAATATATACTCACCATCCTTCATCAAACTTTCAGTTTATACTCATCATGACAAAGTCGACATCGATGCCATTTCATGAAACTTTAACAACATCACATTTCAGATGATCTCACTACGTTTTCCATTCACCTCTATCATATCGTCGCAACACCAGGCCCATGTTGCAAATCCTATCGCCAACATCGTATATCTGCAGGTATTTTTGCCCTTCTAAAACAGGACCGAAATTCAGCAACTTTACAATTCGCAATAGCCCATTTCACATATGTGGCTGATCTTTTTCAGGTTTAATACAAAAAAAATCACAAAATATCTCATCAACATTTTCCCATCCAACTCTCTCAATATTGTTTTGTTTTGGATTCATTTACATTAGAACACATAGTTTACCTACATTGCTACATATTATGCAGAATAATTGTACATTTGTTTTATAGAGTCCTCCTTCCACTACAAAGATGTATGTTTGCATTGAGTAATATTGCTTTTCACAATCAATATTTTCATACCTTCCTTACAAAATGCCCGAGCTAGGGAGTCCTTACAATTCTTAGAACAAAACCCTGATCTGTATCGCATAAAACACTTGTCTAATTTCAAATGGGCTCCACTCGTATACAGTTCTTTTCAACTATTCTCGGATTACTGAACAGCACACACAATGATATTCAGAGTCTCATCACACTTGCCACCCAAATCAACAGTGATGTCCGAAGCTATGTCATTCCACAACCAAGCACCTTGCATGCCCCTCATTCTACGACTGACATGAATGCTTCCGTTTTTTTGCTATCTGACGCACCGTCTGACTTACTGCCAATTACAACAACTGGAAATGGAAACTGTTTATTTAATGCCTTTATTCTATACCTTGTACGCAAAGAAACAATGGCCACTGAGTTGCGGGTGCGCAGAGCATTATCACTTATAAATCTGTTAGAACTCCATCTTCAACAAAATCACACCGTTACAACTTTGTTACGCAAATACTTCACTACCTATTTCCCTTTGTGTGGTTCACACTTACAACCATCATCGAACAACATGACACATGCAGAAATCTCAACATGCCTTCAGTCGGAACTAGCAATAACTCTGTCAGATAAGGCTTGGTCAAGCACGACACAATTGCAGTCCTCGAGCAATGCAACTGGCTTGCCTGTGTTTTCCGTTTACCCATTCGTTAACACAACCCTTCGACATCGACTTCATAAACTTCGTAAGATACTTGGTCATGATCACTTTCATACTATCTTTGTTAAACTTGTTAAAAAGTTTATCAAAAGAGGTTATGACGCTATCATTTTGCAACGTACTGCATGCTTGGTGATGGACCTTTTTACAGTTCGCCACTATGATTTCCTCTTTAATTGTACAATGACCGGACAGGCTGTAAACCCTATGATGACGCCTACCTAAAGCCCATTGGGACGGTGGCGTTAGATGTTTGTCTATGATCATTCTTGTCGTGCCCTTAATGGTTTATTCTCTTGTTGCTCTGGCTTCTGCCAAGTCATTGAGTACCTTCATTGTGGCTTTCTAGGCTATTGTTTTTTGTATTATATTTTCACGAACATGTTTGTGTTTTACTTATATTGCCTATTGATGCTGCCTTGTTGGTTAGAGATTAGATCATGGCGGGGATTTCTTTATTTACACTGTCCTGTTTTAATGGGATGAAGTTGGGTAAGTGTGAGGTTTGGTGCTGCATAGAACCTGGTTTAAACCCCCCAGTGGCCTACTTTGTCACTGACCGTTCCAAGGCGGTAGCCCTATTGTCAACCCTTGTGTGTTTGTGATATCGTTTGCTTTCAGTGTTTTGTGGTTGACTGTCCTCCTTGAATGCTACTTTCCCTGTCCGATCTTTTTATGTTTCTTCAAAGTGTGGTACAACCATGGCTTACCTCCAAAACAGTGGCTTTCATTGTCCCAATCATGTGAAGCGGATCCCTTTGTCTCCAAACTATTCTGTACCCTTACTACATAAAAGTCTCATAGACGACTGCCATACAGATGTGTGCACTCCTGTATAACACATCATCACACACAATGTTTCAAAAAAATGTCTACTTCCCAATGTCAGTTTGAATTCCCACATCCACTATCAGCTACCACTACGGTCGAGTGCACCAATGTGTCCCATACAACAGGAAGATTTTATAAACTTGCACGTTAACATGGCAGTGAATGGATCAATCCATACAATGGACATATTCTGCAAAAATGGAATGCAAACAGGGATCTGCAAATAGTCTGGTGTAAATATGCATCAGCAGTGTGCGTCTGCTCCTATGTCTGCAAAAACGCACCGGAATCCATGAAAATTAAACTACAAGAGACCATCAACTCCTTACCAGATAATTCCACTCATCGTAAACGACTTTCAAAGATAGGGAACATCCTCCTTACTCATCGCACAATCAGTGCGCAAGAAGCAGCATTTCGTCTCCTTCCTCTGCACATAGTCTACTCCTCAAGGCAAACCATTTACATCATCTCTTCCTTATCTGAAGATCGATTTCGAATTTTAAAGCCGAAATCTGTCCTACAAGCACTGCCTGCGAATTCCAACGACATTTTCGTTGACGGCCTACATGACATATATTCAAGGCGACCTGACAATGCCAACTTCAACAACATGTCCGTAGTGCATTTCGCTACATCCTACATCAAACTTGGCAAACATGAAAAAGTCTCTTAGCCAAAGTCGCCACTGGCTCGCCACAGATTGCAAGGATAACCCGCACAGTTCATCCGCGAAATCCGAAAGCAACTGTGCTTTCGCACTTACACTCCAAAGCGCCACATCATTACAGCATTACTACCACTCCCTTCACTGTCTTTTTCTTCCATGGCGTACCGTTACTGACATTATACAATCATATCGTAACTCCGCTGAGGGCTTTCATCAACAAAACCCATCTTCTTGACATGGCCTCCCTCACAAAATACCAATACTACAGTTCTATCGAGACATCCGCCAACTACAAGAAGAGCTTGAGCAAGACTTGCAATGTCAAATGACCCCATATTTTATAGAAGAACAACTTCATAATTCTCTCTGTACAGAAATACCGTCCGTCTTCTCCTTCTGTAAAACCGATGCACCTACTGAACGCAACACCGACAACTCCTTCAGTTCCACAGACTTTCAAACACTTTCGCAATACACCATGTCTGATGATGAATACAATAACATTGACAGCCTTTCTGCAGATCAACAAGTCTCACTCAGTCTGGTCGATTCCTTTTATGCCAGCAAACGACACATTTTCGTCACTAGCGGTGCCGGTACTGGTAAGTCCTTCCTTCTGAAAGTCATGCGTGAACACCTGCTGCGCAAAAACAGATCTGCTTTCCCCAATGTGTTGGTTGCTGCACCTACGGGCATTGCTGCATATAATGTTAAAGGGTGGACATTACACAGTCTCCTCAACCTAGACGTCCAGCACAAGCAAAATGCCCCATACCATCAACTTTCCGCTTAAACACTTCAAAAACTTCGTCGCCTCTTCCTCTCTGTCACTGTCCTTATCATAGACGAGATCAGCATGGTAAGCATCAATACATTCATCCACATACACAAACGCCTTACAGAAATCAAGGACATCTCAGAACCTCATCTCTTCTTTGACAAACTCCACATCATCGTCTTCGGCGACTTGTTCAAACTGTGACCACCGTTTGGGTCCTTTGTGTTTAAAGACCATGTAGACTTGACAGAGTGCCACTTATGGCGAGATCTATTTCATTGCCACGAACTTCAGCAAAACTCTCACCAACGTTCCGACAACGCATTCGCAGCGTTACTAAATCGAATACGTTTGAGAATCCACAGGACGGATGATATCATCACTCTGCATTCAACAAAAGGTCCAGCAGACAACATGAACCACCTGCATATATAACCGAAAATATTGCAATGCCGGCAATACAATGACACAGCAGTCTCTGCCA
Organism: Cyrtodaria siliqua; assembly: GCA_037043455.1. Taxonomy (NCBI): domain Eukaryota; kingdom Metazoa; phylum Mollusca; class Bivalvia; order Adapedonta; family Hiatellidae; genus Cyrtodaria; species Cyrtodaria siliqua. The sequence goes on along the minus strand of JAWPHD010001851.1, from coordinate 127,773 downwards.
CTGCACAAACACCAGATAATGTTATAAACATTTCTGCCATTGATGAGCCATCAGGTGTCCACTAACACGATGATGATTCACAGAATGGTGGCCTACAAACGACATTAGGCGCTTGTGTTAATGCCCTTATAATGCTAATGCGCAACATACACACACAAACTGGCCTGGTAAATGGTGAACGCGGCTGTATACAAAGTTTCTTATGGAAAAAATGGTCTCAGCAAAAGTGTACCAAACGAAACATCTTACTCCATCAACGTGCTGTTCGATGACCATCATGTTGGTGCAATCATTTCATCCCCAGACCATTCACCAGTATCTATTAAACCCATATCGGTCCATTTCTACAGCAAAGACAAGCGCCCAACCATCCGAACCCAGTTCCCTATTTCAATATCGTACGTTGTTACGGTCCACAAGGTCCATGCTCTTCGTGTTTCTGTGCCTTCACTTTACTAAAAATTCCTACATGTACTGTATATATAAATGTAATTATCCGCTTAAATCACTCTCCGTCTTGAGTTCAACGTCCACCTGCATATCTCTAAATAAGTCAATCTCCGTCTCTAATCCAGATCAGTCAATCTTCCATGTCACAGGCATATACCATACAACGCCTTTCACTCCATCACCTAATTGGACACCCCCTCCCCTTCTAAGTCACTCTTTCCCAAGAAAAGCATTTCCATGCTGCATTGCAAAAACCCTCCCTTCGCATCCTCTTACACTAAACAAAATATTGAAACCCTTTTTGTACAACTTCGTATTTAAGTCAAAGGCAATGACGGGTTCATGAACTTTCTTTTCCCGTTCATTTCACAATAGAATTGTCTCTATTACAACACAAATACAAAGAGTATACAAAATATATCCATCATTCGATAACAAACCGCATGATTCAGGTACTCATTATATCATTACATTGTCCCCTTGTTAAAGCAACTCTTCTATTGCTCATGCTTTCATCTACACATTATCTCGCTTCCCATTTCGGCAATAACTATTATCACATGTCTGGCATATAGCAAGAAATATATTTTATGTAACACCTGCAATTGATTCTAGCGAAATCTAGTGTTGGGATTCGGTTACAAATGTATGATCGATCTTCACAATGTTCACGATCATCAGTCATTAATCGATTAAACAAGGCCTCCATTTGACACCAGTGTAAGCCTTTCTCAGATTATAAGAAAGACATTTCAAATGTTCTGGGCATTAAGGATTTAAATGAAATAGACTAGACATTTATTTTCAGTATACATTGTGATACCCCTTTAGAGATATGATTACTTGTTGCAACTTTAAAGTTACTTTATTCATTTGTACATGTTTGCAACAACCGAGTAAACTCGATCGTGAACAATTGTAATCGATTAATAAAAAAAGGCTTACCTCACGGATCCTCAATTAAATCGATTAATCGGAACAGCACTAGCGAAATCATTCACAACCTTGTAGACGTGGTTCTTTTCACAAATAAGCATTTGCAAGTGAATGAAACTGCATCAAACCTACCATCAAGTGAAGGATTTCCCTATCCATTTCAATACCCATGTAGGTGCAGCTAAAGGAAAATTGCACGTGTTTCTCTTCGGTTGCCTTCAAACAAAACCTTCTATGCTATGGCGTCATCACTAGCTAAACACACTCAAAATATGACCGCTACGGGATGTGCATAGCTCTGCAGTACTCCAGCATCTTGCATGTCTGGCTCTATACTCATTGTATCAATGCATATATCGGAACAGCACTAGTCTAGCGAAATCATTCACAACCTGGTAGACGTGGTTCTTTTCACAAAGAAGCACTTGCAGTGAATGAAAATACATAAAACCTACCATCAAGTGAAGGATTTCCCTATAATCGATCATAACAGCTACATATTACATTTCCTCCATTTCAAAACCCATGTAGGTGCAGCTAAGGCAATATTGCACGTGTTTCTCTTCTGTTGCCTTCAACAAAACCTTCCATGCTATGGCGTCATAACTAGCTAAACACAATCAACATATGACCACTAAGGGATGTGAATGGCTCTGCAGTTGAGGTTGTTTCATTAAAATAAAACAGTATTTATTTGCCTGTTATGATTATATGCCTTTTCATGTTCTTCAGTAGTTGTATTAGTACCTTTATTATTTGTTTGTTAAATAAAAGGCGCCTTTTGAGGTATTTCCATGTAATAGTTCGATTATTTCTCTGTTAAATAACAGGGGCTCCACTTTTTATATGTGCCTGGCGAGTTTACACTTTCCTATTTGCCCTACTCCCCTAATGTTCGGTCAGAAACAACATTTATTCATTAAGACACCTTTTGAGGTATTTCCATGTAATACTTCGCGATCATTTTTTTGTTAAATAAAAGGCACTCCACCTTTTTATATGTGCCTGGTGAGTTCACATTTTCCTACCTGTCTTACTTTCCTAATTCTCGGTCATAAACCACATTTACTCATTAAGACACCTTTTGGTGTAGTCGCATGTAACATACTACACTATTTATTTGCCTGTTATGATTATATGCTTTTTAATGTTCTTCAGTAGTTGTATTAGTACTTTCATTATTTCATTGTTCAATAAAAGGTGCTCCACTTTTTATATGTGCCTGGCGAGTTCACATTTTCCTACTTGCCCTACTGCCCTAATGTTCGGTCATAAACCACATTTACTGAATAAGACACCTTTTAAGGTATTTCCATGTAATACTTTGATTATTTCTTTGTTAAATAAAAGGCGCTCCACTTTTTATATTTGCCTGGCGAGTTTACATTTTCCTACTTGCCCTACTCCCCTTATATTCGGTCATAAACAACACTTACTGATTAAGACAACTTTTGAGGTATTTCCATGTAAAATAAAACAGTAGGTTTTACCTCATATAATTTTATGCTTTTCCAGTTCTTTACCGCTTGTATTAGTACTTTGATCCTTTTTTTGTTAAACAAAAGTCGCTCCACTTCTTATATTTGCCTGCCGAGTTTACATTTTCCTACTTGCCCTACTCCCCTAATGTTCAGTCATAAACCACATTTACTCATTAAGACATCTTTCAGGTAGTTTCATGTAAAATACACCAGTATTATTTTGCCTGTTATGATTACATGCTTTTTCATGTTCTTCAGCAGTTGTATTAGTACTTTGATTATTTTTTGTTAAATAAAAGGCGCTCCACTTTTTATATGTGTCTGGCGAGTTTACATTTTCCTACTTGCCCTACTCCCCTAATGTTCAGTCATAAACTTCCTCCTTTTAAGCTGTGATTTGCATAGGGTTAACGTTGTTACAATTAATACACCAATCTAGATACAATGTCATCATGTTTTACTGATCGCTCAAACATTCTGATCAATATTAATTTCATCAAAACGCACACTCAGTGTGTTGCTGCTAAAACATGTTTTATTCAAATTGCGAAATCACTATATTTGTATTATAAAGGGAGGTAATCTGAAAATATTCATTCTTGAAAGCTGTATGGCGCAAAAGTCAGTTAACAGGTCACCTTACTTTCTCCGTCTTTTTGGAGCTTGGGTTATCTTCTGCTTATTTCAATAGAACAAAACTGTGTTAAATCAAAGTTTAAACCACAAGACCCGGAAATGCTGTTTAAACCAAAACGAGGGGAATAACTGCGCACAAGTTTGATTCAAGGAAATATTTTTCCATGACAGTGCTGGCATTTTAACAAAGGCATTAACATATAAGACCAAACAAAATATGTTTTCATTGTGTCTACATGTATGGGTAAATTTGCGGAAGTTTTTTTTTGTTGAGTATATTTATTTGCAGGATATGATTTTATACTTTTTCCTACTCTTTAGTAGTTCTATTAGTACTTTGATTATTTGTTTGTAAAATAAAAGGCGCTCCACTTTTATATGTTTCTGCGATGTTTCTTAACTAAGTCGTAATACAACACATTCAATACTTACATTATGACGGAATTTCGTATACTTAACATGTGACTAATGACTACTAATAAATCATGTATTCCAATCTTACTTGCCTTCCGTGCTATTTTTATCCCAACAGAAAAGTGACAATATATACTCAGTTGCAAAAAGAAACAGGAAAATTGTTCCTATTTTTCAAGCGACAGTCCCTTAATGACTCGACCTATTGAAAACCAAAGGACAACATCATATTGGCAATGGAATGCTACAACTTTGGTACCAAGCATGGCATATTCATTTTGCAATTGAACACTTTCATTCTAATTACACTTCCTACAATTAAATCTAAACACAACTCAGGTGACCACTTCCTTCTGCAACTCAGTATACCAATTATATTGTGTCGGACCGCCCAACGTCACCTGTATTCCACTGCCCTTCATTGCAGCCTGTACTCCCCATGGTATAACACATGTGTTATACCTTTTCTTGTTTATTATTGTGCCGTTTTTTTTCCGTTTTTAAGATATACTATTGAGATCAACCCGGACAGACTGGAAGAAAACCCAACAGCAGTATAACAATTACAATGCATCTGCATATTAAACCTCAACCTACTGATTTCAGTGCTACAAGCCATGTTTTGAATATGTTTCATTTAACAGGACAATGATAACAGTAGAGAAATAGCGCTGACACAAAAGTGTGACACATGAACGTTCCCCCACCCACACATAAGCTCAAATGTACTTTCATCATGTGAGACATCCTACTTCAACTGGTTTCAAGGTTTCTTTATTTTTGTCCTCAACAGTTAAATTTATTTCTTGACAGAATTGCCGCGAGTATAGTGCACTGTAAAATAAGATTAAAGAGAATTAAATATTTGTATTTTGTTTTGTTGTCATCACGCTGTTCAGCGCTTTTATATTATAACTAGAAGGGTGTTCCACTGAACATTTGTGCCACCTGCCGTGTGCTCCTTTAGGTAAGTACATGTTTTAAGTGTTAACGTTTATGAAAAGGGACATACATCTTCACTGGATAATTGATAAGGAATAACTGTATAAAGTTTCATGACCATAGGCCAATATTTTGAGCACGGTTAGATTGCAGACTAAAGTTTTATGAAAAGGGACATAACCCTGCCAAAATGAAAATCAGCGTTATTGGACCTATATAACAACATGCATTTGGTTAAGATGAATATGTGTGTTAAGTTGCATAAACATAAGTCAAAAACGTTTCAAGTTATGGCCAGTTATGAACTTGGTTAGTTTGCAGGTTAAAGTTTTATGAAAAGGGGCATTACTCTATGGAATTAAAAGTCAGAGTTATTGGTCATAGGTTACAACTTTATGTGTAGTAAGATGAATATGCTTGTGAAATTTCATAACATAGGTCAAATAAATACTTTTCAAGTTATGACCAGTTATGAGCTTAGGTTGCAGGTTAAAGTTTTATGAAAGGGGGCATGTTTCTGCCAAAATGAAAGTCAGAGTTATTGGACATGTGTAACAACATTATTTAGGTTAAGTTGTAGGTATGTGTGAAGTTTCGTGAAAACAGGTCACATACTTTTCAAGTTATGGCCAAGGTAAGGTTGCAGGTTAAAGTGTGACGGACGAAGGAGAAAAATACTCGGAAATATATATCATCCGCATTACTAGACTACCGAGGTTTGCCTCGCAGTAGGTCGATTTAATAAATGTAAACTAAACATTGTTTGGGTTTAGGTTTAGATTTAGTCAATTAATGTTTTAAATGTATCAGTTATGATTAAGCAATCAAATATTACTCCGACATTCAATATGTTATTGTGTGTTCATGAACGATTTTTACGTCGGCAAAAATCATCCGGTGTACAAGTAAACATTCGTGGAAAAACGCAGCAAGCCATCTAAACGCATTTTGAACCGTGATTTTGATCGGCAATCGGTTACTTATGTGACACGTCTGAATTGCCAGCTTGCCTGCATGCGGAAACTGTTCTCTGAAAACGTGTAGAACGTCCAAGTAAAAACAAAACGTGAAACGGAAAATGTACTGCGACACCGTTCCTGGTGTTACGTTATTTAACGGCTCCCATCTTCACACAAGTCTAATTTTCGGCTAATACTAAACATTCCGGCTTCAGGTCAATAAAAACAATAGGTTCGGGGCAAATCCGTAGGTAGAGTCGGGTAACCCGAACCCACAATATATATTTTTTAGGCCTGATCAAGCATTGAAAAATCTTTGGCATTATTCAACTGCAAGATAATGTCGTGTATTGTTGGCGTTATGTGACGTTCACGTTTTAAAAAAAGACAATGTTGTACGTCAAACAGGAGGAGTAGAATTAACAGAATACAGTCACTCCAACAAGTATTACAAAGCAAAGATGATTCAGAAAGTACATCCAAAACACATTCAGTAAAAAAGCACATCACAAACATATAAGGGTTGACATGATCAGGGGTACCGCCTTGGAACTGTCGGTGGCAAAAGGGACCACCGGGAAGTTTAAACCGGTTTAAGGGTTCACTAAACCTCACTCTTACCCTGTCATCATCCGTAAACAACAGGACAGTGTAAATAAAAACAATCCGCGCCGAGTTATCCCCTTACATTTGAGAACGCGTAGATACGTGTAAATAAGAAAGAAACACAGAAATGTTCATGTATATACTATCTAAAAAAATAATTAAACCTAGGAAGCTAGTCTCATATGTACTCGATGACTTGTCTGAAGTCAAAGTATCAAGAGAAGCCGTTTAGGGCACAACAAAACGGAGTGAAGGACATAAATCAAACGGTTCCCGCCTTAAAGGATTTATGAACACGTTGTAATAGAGTCCACCACCCGTCCGGTCGTTGCACAATCAAAGAGGAAAGCATAATTGCAAACTGTAGAAGGGTCTACAACTAAGCATGTAGTGCGCCGCAGAATACTTCGGCCGTAACCTTTGTTTATAAATTTTCTAATAATTTTAATAAATAACTCACGACCGATAATCTTCCTAAAGTACATCATATCTCCATACAATACGGGTTGTGATAAACCTTGTCACAGAAGTGTTTTAAGATTGCTATTATATTTGTCGAGCAGAGCAGTGTTACGATAATACAACTTAGAAAAAGTCTTATGGTAACTGAACCCACGTTGGAGGAGTTTTACAGTAATGTTAAGATTACGAAGGTTGAAGTCCTCAACACGGCTACAAGCTCTGACAAAAAAAAAAAAACTGAGAATATACACGCCATAATAAACAGTATTGGGGATATCCCCATCTAAATGTGGATAATTCACAATATCGAAATCAAAATCATCTCTCTTATCATGAATTTTACTACTTCATTTTGAATAGAAAGTTGTAAATCAAGAAACAGAGTGACAGAATCCGGAACGTTAGCTTTATTGATTTTTAGTTCTTAAGGGTAAATGTTAGGAACCATAAAAGGATTATCCAAATATGTATATCATCCAGATAAAGTGAGGTGTTATTAAAAGCGTCGATGACATTAGCTTGTGTATCTGGAGAAAGGTCTAACATAAAGCCACGTTCGTAGCAATATAAAAACAAATCTGCGACAAGGGGTGCACAGTTAGTACCCATAGGAATGCCAACGGTTGGCCTATAAAATGGTATTTTCAAACCTGACAAAACGTGTTGTCTAATAAGAATGATAGTGATTCACAAACTTGTTGACAAGTCCATAAAGTGTAACCAGCGGGATCACTGTTGGTAAAAAATGCCCTAGTGTTGTTCGAGGCTAAAAAAGTAGTTTGTTCACTGGCGAAAGTTTTTGTTTAAGAGCTATTGGTTTTTCGTTTATAAGATTATGCGGTAAAGTGGTGTAAAGTGTAGAAATGTAATAAGCAGATAATGATGACACTTGAGGTAGATTACGTACTTTGTTAAAGCCTCATTTGCTTTTCTCATCTTCAAACAAAGTCGTATTTCACCATTCGATTTTGGTGTAACAACGATAGGCGAGACCCAAGGCGTTAGCCCGGTTACCTTCTCGATTATGTTGAGTTGTTTAAGTCGTTCGATTTCTTTCTTAACCGTATGACGAACGTTAAACGGAATTCTTCTGTGTGTTTCAGCGACATGTGAAACTGATTCATATATATGGATTTTCACTTTTACATCCTACAATTTACCTATTTCTTGAAATAACTCCTTATATGTTTTCACATAGCTCTTCTGTTTTGTTTTGAATTGTATGCACTTCTTGAACTGTGTTCAACTCGACCGCTGTTTGGTAGCTAATTAAGGATTCATCGTTCTTTACTACGTAAAACGTAGTCCTGGTCATGTTATGCTTGTTCTCTATGACTGCTTCAAAATGTCCCAGCAGTGAGTCAGTGACAGCCCTAGGCTTGACCATAAGCATAAGCCTTTATGAATGATTTCTGAAGTTGAAGTCTTGGATGTAGCTTCATCTATTGAGTCTCATTTATTTGTTTCGTACTTCCCGTATCGACAACCATTTTGATGCTCTTGTTATTTATTTCCACTGTTGTGTTCGGTAAATTGATACTTACACGACTACGGCTTTTATTTTCATTTATTACTCGTATGCGTTTTGAGCGTCACATCCTCAAGAAATGGTTTCGTTTGTGACAGTTATGGCATATTTGCTCATGGCTTCTTTCTATGCGGAAAGGATCCTCCACAGCTACGGCATGTTATTGATTGGTTTCCTAGCTTTTGGCTTTGTGGATTCCTATTTGGCGTTTGTGTACTACGCTGATATTCAGGCGATTGTATATGTTTTTGTTTCACTTTGTTCTGTGTCTGTTGTTCTTTGTTGTTTTTTTTATTTTTGCTGGCTTGTTGTGTAGCTATCCCCAAGTCCATGCCATGGTTAACATCTCAGGCAAACTTTTTTCTTCTTCCAAACATTATCTTCTTAAAATGTCTGAATAACAACCTTGAATTTTCTGACTTTTCACTTCAACATCTTTTTCGTGGAAATCACAGTTATCTGCATTTTGCCGCAGTCTAGTACCATATTTAATCAATTGTCTCATTTTCAGTTTGGAAAATATTTCTAAATTACCTTTCAAGTTCTGTGTCCTTTTAAATTTTGAAATACGCCGTCAGTGCGTTCTTTGTTTCGTCGTAATTACATCATCTCCCGCCAAGTTTAATGTCTCATAAATGTCGTAAACTTCATCACTAGAATAATGCAAAAGCACTGCTTTACTTCATTTGTTAGATTCAATGCTTGTAGCAATGAACAAGTTTTCCAGTTTGGTCACATCTTTTTCCCATACACTATCTTGTTCCTATGGAATGTATGTATTCATGACCATTGAATTTCGGGAATGCCGGTAATCCTGCCATTTCCTTTTAGAAAGAAAATCAACAAGTGTTCAATACGGTTGAAATTAAAACAGCAAATATTAATTTATTTGTATTCCAATTGTGTACACGTTTTATCCTGCTAATCATCCTCGCCATTGTAATGTCTGTATTTGTAAGAAATGGAAACTCGGAAACTATATCAATGTTCAAGAGAAGACTATTAACATCTGTATTTTCGAGTACAAAGGTACCAAAATACTACTTAAGTGGTCAACGGTCATTTTCAGTTTTACATGCCAGAATGAGGAATTTGTGTAGTGATCTTAATAGCGATTTATAACTTAATCATTTACGCGATTCACCCGTTTGCGAGTTCGGTTTTAAAGTAGAAGATGCTTAACATTATTTTTTCAACTGTAACACTTTTTCACATACCGGCTCCAACTGTTTCAATCCACTCGCCATTTACAATCGTTACATATAAGAACAATCCTTTATTTTTCGCGACGAACTGAGTTAACTGACAGAGAAAATGAATCTCTCTTCGAAGCAGTTAAAACATACATAGGTTTGCAATCTACACGTACTATGCGCGTATACTATATTTTGAACATGTTTTCTAGATAGCGTTCATGCGTTCTTAAACTGACTGGAATTTAAATTGGGGTAAAATAGTCTTTCTCGCTATTCTCACTATTCTATCTCTCTTTCTTTCTCTCTTATGTTTTCTCTTTATATTTTATTTACTTATTCAGCTTTTTTCTATCTCAATGTATTTGCCATTGTATTTTATTACTCTCAGCCATACACATTCGCATCACTGTACGCAATGTTTACAACACTACACATAAAATAAAAATACCTCTTCCCTCCCAGAATCCATAGTCTTTCCGGAGAACTAAGGTGTTCCGATGATTAACCAGCAAATAACTGGCAGTCTTAGGAAAATCCCACGACATGATCAGTTATGATACGGATTAACAGGGAGTTACTTTTGCTGTAATTGTGTTAAATTTATAAACTGTTATTAGTTAAGTACTGAGGTTAGGCCAAAGTGTTAATTCGTATATAGTCAGCAAGGCGGATGCATTGTTGTAAAACGTCCCCAGTCAGCTTCACTTTTTAAAGTCCGATCAAGTTTGCTGGATATAACAAGCGAGACAGACGATTGATTAACAGAAGACTGAAGGATGGACTGCCATATGAAAATAAGCCATTACTAATTAAATATATGTAACCATGGTCTTATGTAGGTAAACTCAACAACACCAATCCATGATTTAGGGTTCTTTATATACAGGAAATATAAAGCCTGCAATATATACAAACATCACGTTTAAAAAACAATTATAACATAAATGGCATTACAGCCATTACCGTAATACAACATTTACAAACGCGGCAATTTCACTATTATACAAAACATTCAGAACTCACCAGACAAATCCATATTTAGGTTCTGAAACCAATATATACCAATAATCATATAGCTGTAGAATATATAAAACTACATTCTAAGTAAGACATTTACAATTCTAAATAAATGCTAATGACTCCCTGTACTACAATTAGGGGTGACCTAAGTTATTATCATGCCGGGCAGTGTTATTAGGTGCGACCTAAGTTATTATCATGCCGGGCAGTGTTATTAGGGGTGACCTAAGTTATTATCATGCCGGACAGTGTTATTAGGGGTGACCTAAGTTAGTATCCTGTCAACCAAGCTATATTATACTACTCAAAATTTGCTAAAAATCGCTTTTTTGCTATCTAAATTTCTTGCTGAAATAAATAACATTATTTCTATTTTACATGAAATTATTTAGGGAAGTGTATGGTCATATGATCTCAAGACTTGATTCAAATTGTGGAATTGTTGAAGTATCAATGAAATTAATATCGTCATTGTGAATTAATTCCTAATATAATTATATGGAAGAATAAAAGTGATCCTCAGCAAATTTTTAGTAGTATAATATAGCTTGGTTGACAGAACTGAGTGAGTGAAAACTATCTTAGGTCACCCCTAATAACACTGACCGGCATGATAATAACTTAGGTCACCCATTTGCATACTTTGTAATAAAATATGCAATTAGACAGTTGTATACCTGTGAAATAAGGGGCATCATTATGAGTAACACATACTACAGTTAACTATAGTGGTTGTCTCCCTTGAACGAAGTGTCATTCTTTGTTTCAATTGTATACAGTTTGATGCATAATTGCGCAGGAATACACATGTCACGCTGAATTCCCCACGGACGAATATCAAAAACAAGAGTGCAAGATTGTCACAAAATACGCCCATAGTGAAGGGAAATATTGGAGAGTTACTTTAATAATTTAAAGTCCCTATCCCGCCATCAACAGGCAACTTTTACAACAGATGTACACCGTTTCTAAACCTACTGTCAATGAGGTATATATGTAACTTACATATTTTGAGAATACACTATATAAACGGCTTTTACTAAATAGGCCAAAACCCCAAAACTGGAACATTCATTTAAAAGTTACCAGCTCATAGTTCATTTGACGCATATATAATCACAGGTATTTTGAGATCCCTTTAACAAACGTATAATTTTAATCAGCACATATTGCATATTCATTATTATATGGCCTGAGCACATGGATTAGAGATTTGATAAACGGTTGTGTAGTGTAATTTTGCCATTGTTTGTCGGTTTAGTTTCTTCAAACGTCAATTACTCAAGGTATTGAGCAGACGTCTTTCAACGCTTTTGTATCATAAAGGGCAACAGCTCTTGGAGTACAATTGAATTAGATTTTATAGTCGCAACACCAGCTAAGGTCATATGGCGACTGTCCAGCTTCCACTGGTGGAGGAAGTTCCCAGGTCCCCCTATAGGAAATGTTCGTGCACGGGCGGGCACCTGGGTAGAACCACCGACGTTCCGCAAGCCAGCTGGATAGCTTCCTTACATAAAGATTCCTAGTCTTGGAGTACAAAGGTGGGATATGGCCGTAAATCAACTAATATCGAGATTTGTTTCGTAATCAACATTTGTCAACGTTTTGTTAAATTTGGATTGGAATTATTCAAGTTATTTGAGCAAATATTGTCTTGCTACAACAATTGTTTGTCACCAAATTTTATTCATCTTAAAGTTGATTAAACTAGTCTATAGTTAGAATAACTCCTGTATTATTTACGCGATCTGGCTGTTTATCACCGGGCAGGTAACTCAGGGGTTATTGGTGCGATATTTAATATATTAAATATAAATTACTAAATTACTGAGCGGAAAATCGTCAATTCAAACGAAGACTATTCACCAGTAAAGCAGGATAACTCTATGGTTACCGATGCGATCTGGCTGGTTATCGAGCTCGACCGAGATATTTGGCCAAACGTATTGTGTCTAAGTTTGGTCTGCTTTAGATTCGAAAGTAATGGAGGGGAAACTATTTTTTGTTTTGCTCTAGATGGAACTTTGACCTACTTTAGGGCTAAGGTGGCCTAAAGGTTAATGGCACCCGGTCCGACAGATTTCGGGACTAGCATAGTACCAATGAAACAACTCTACTGAAAAACAAAACTACATCGATATAGGCAAATAGGCTTTGTACTGATCATTCTTGCCAAGTTTCACTGCAATCCAACCAGGGGTTCAGGAAAACTAGTGCGGATAATGTTTGTGTATCAGGGACCGTAACTCAGTCAGAAATCAGTCAACCGGAACACGGCGATCATATGCGTTGAAATCCGGACAGGGGTTCATGAGAACTAGTCCGAAAAAAATGTATGTACTAAAACCTTTATAACTCCGCCAAAAATCATTCAACCGTAGCACGGCGATGATATGCACAACTAGGCCTGGTACTGATCATCCATAAAACGTTTCGCTGAAATCTGGCCATGAGTTCAGAAGAAAGTAATCCCAACAAAGTTTTATATTAAAACCTCTAAAGGGCTTGACTCCAACAAAAATCATCCAACTGCAACACGGCGACGATATGCACACCTGGGCTTGAAACTTATAAAGGGCAATAACTCCGTCAAAATCTTACAGCCGGAACACGGTGATGATATGCACAACTAGGCTTGGCATTACGTGTTCCCACCTTAATTCCATTAAGCGATGGGAAAGCTTATATTAGCAGGATTTTTTAACGGATATTTCGACAATTAAACATGTTTAAAAACTTTTTTACTGAAAACATGATATAACCTGTTTAAAATTACCTATTTGTTTTAATTTTAAATATGCAAACATTTTAAGACGAAATTAAGTTTTTACTTCATACTCAAGCCAACCCCGTTTTTTCGCCTCTTGGAGAAGGGGTTGGATGGGGTATGAAAGGTAATACAAGGTATGAAATCCGGCCAAATGAAGGCCCTATCGAGGCAAAATAGAGCATTTTTAACAAAATCACGGGCCATAACTCTGGTATTACCAGTCCGATTATGCTGGTTTTCGAACTTGCCCAAGCTTTCATTGATATTAACAACCTGGTAAAGTTTGGTAAAGGTCGGATGCAAAAATAAAAGCCCTATTATATTAGCGCGGCAAAATACAGCATTTTTAACTAAATCATGGGCCATAACTCTGGTGTTACCGATCCGATCTGGCTGGTTTTCCAATTTGTCCGAGCTTTCATTGATATTACAATCTGTGCAAGTTTGATCAGATCAAATAATCAATTACGTTTCTAGAGTGGTCACAAAGCAGAAAGTCGCATTTTTCAGCAAAACAAGGGAACTGGCCGAGCTGTCAATAACAATCTGTGCAAGTTTGGTAAAGATGAAATAATAAATTAAGGTGCTAGAGTGGTCTCAAGTCAGAAAGTGGCATTTTTCAGTTAATCAAAGGCCATAACTCTTGTGTTACTGATCCGATCTGGCAGGTTTTCAAACTTGTCTGAGCTTTTATTGATATTAACAATATATGCAAGTTTGGTAAAGATCAAATAATAAATGGGGGTGCTACAGTGTTCACAATGCAGAATATGGCATTTTTCAGAAAATCAAAAGCCATAACTCCGGTGAAACTAATCCGATCTGACTGGTTTTCGAACTTTTCCGAGCTTTCATTGATATAAAGAGCCTGGTAAAGTTTGGTAAAGATCCGATTAATAATGAAGGTCATATGGTGTTCACAGGGCAAAATGTAACGGACGACTGACGACGACGACGGAGACGGACAACTCATCTCTAACCTCTGTTATCTCCCCTAAAAGCTCAGACAAAACAAATCTATATTTTTCTCAATTTTAGGCAATTATTTATTTGAAAAATGGATTTTTCTTTGCGTTAGCATATTTCTGCAGTGCAAAAGACAGATGATACAGAAAAGCCCATGTTGATATGAGGTTTCATTCAAATTTCAGAAATGTTTGACGTAAGCACCACATATTCAGCTAGATGGTGTATGATTTTTGTATTTTCCATAGGGGCCAAATAAACAAGAGCGAGAGAAAAAAAAACTGGCTAACTGATGCATTTTATTGTTTTAAACTACTGGTATTGGCTATACTGAAGATATTAAACCAATAACAATGTCTGCTGCCCAGCTTTGAAGCTCAAATTGGTAAAGGCTGTACATTAACTCTATGGGGAAATTAATTGAGGTGTGAGACCATAAGCTCTGCTAGAGCTAATGACACCAACTCGAATAATAAACACTTGTATTGCTCCTTGGCAACTAGAAAGGTCACTTGTAGCAAACGAAGGTTTAATTTAGACTACATGTGTAGACTTATATAAATATATTGATAATAAATAAATAAATAATAATAATATATACATACTAAGTAAAATAAGTTTAGCAACACTTAGGGAATTTTGAAATATTTACCATTTTTCAAAGCATAATAGCACAAGCACAACATAGAACATTTAATTCAATTACTATTTACCAATTACCAATAAAATGTGTGTTAAATATCAAAAATGGATTGAATTAAATGTTCTATGTTGTGCTTGTGTTATTATGCTTTGAAATGTGGAGTCTCTTATACAATGGTAGGCATATGATGACAATACCGCAGGTCACTTAGAAGACAATATTCACAGTAGGGGCGGAGCTATATTGACTGAAGGCGGAGCCATACGTACAGCGAGTTGATACACTTACAGATATTTATTTTAAACGAAAAATCAAGTACTAGTTATACTGAGCGGCGTAGGTTGGTCGAAGAGGATATACCGTCTAGATCCTTTGACGGGGCGTGAAAGTAGCAGAAAGCGTTGCATTTGTTTTGCTATATTTGTATTGAGACAAAGTTATGCCATTTATGTCAAGAAGCCTGCCAGCAGTTTTATTATGAAACTATTATAAAATGTGGAATATACTGTCAACTGATTCATGTATGGGCGTGTATTACGGGAACATAGTCATGGTTCTCCATTATATATATGTATGGGGTTGTATTACGGGATAATATTCAGGGTCAGGTTTGCATATGGGTAATAGGTCGTAATATGTATGGGCTTTAAGAGACAATTTCCAGGGTCAGGTTTGTATATAAGGTATATATATGGGCCTGTATTAAAGGACAATATCTAGGGTCAGATGTGTACAGTATGTATATGTATGGGCTTGTATTATGTGACAATAGTTAGAGTCAGGTTTGTTCATAAGGTATATATATGGCCCCTGTATTAAAGGGGAAGATCCAGGGCCAGGTGTGTACATTATGTATATGTATGGGCTTGTATTATGCGGCAATGGTTAGAGTCAGGTTTGTACATGAGGTGTACATATGGGCCTATATTAAAGGAGAATATCTAGGGTCAGGTGTGTACATTATGTATATGTATGGGCTTGTATTATGTGACAATAGTTAGAGTCAGGTTTGTACATAAGGTATATAATTATATTGGCCTGTATTAAAGGAGACTATCTAGGGTCAGGTGTGTACATTATGTATATGTATGGGCTTGTATTATGTGACAATAATTAGAGTAAGGTTTGTACATAAGGTACATATATGGGCTTGTATTAAAGGACAATATCCAGAGTCAGGTTTGTACATTAGGTATATGCATGGGCTTGTATTACGGGACATTAGTCAGGGGCAGGTTTGTACATAAGCAATATGTATGGCCTTTAATCAAGAGACAATATCCAGGGTCAGGTTTATACATAAGTCGTATATATGGGACTGTTTTAAAAGACAATATCCAGGGTCAGGTTTGTAAATTTGGTACATGCATGGGCTTGTATTAAGAGACAATATCCAGGGTCAGTTTATACATAAGTAATATGTATGGGCCTGTATTAAAGGACAATATCTAGGGTCAGGTTTGTGCATCAGTAGTATGTATGGGCCTGTATTAAAGGACAATATCCATGGTCAGGTTTGTACATTAGGTATATGCATGCGCTTTTATAGAGGGACAATAGTCAGGGTCAGGTTTGTACATTAGGTATATGTATGGGCTTGTGTTAAAGGACAATATTCAGAGTCAGGTTTGTACATTAGGTATATGTATGAACTTGTATTAAGGGACAAAATCAAGGGTCAGATTTGTACATTCGATATATGTATGGGGTTGTATTACGGGACAATATCCAGGGTCAGGTTTGTACATAAGCAATATGTATGGCCTTGTATTACGGGACTATATCCAGGGTCAGGTTTGTACATAAGTATTATGTATGGCCTTGTATTATGGGACAATATCCAGGGTCAGGTTTGTACATTAGGTATATGTATGGGCTTTTATTAAGAGATAATATCGAGGGACAGGTTTGTACATTAGGTATATGTATGGGCTTTTATTAAGAGATAATATCGAGGGAGAGGTTTGTACATTAGGTATATGTATGGGCTTTTATTAGGAGATAATATCGAGGGACAGGTTTGTACATTAGGTATATGTATGGGCTTTTATTAAGAGATAATATCGAGGGACAGGTTTGTACATTAGGTATATGTATGGGCTTTTATTAAGAGATAATATCGAGGGACAGGTTTGTACATTAGGTATATGTATGGGCTTTTATTAAGAGATAATATCGAGGGACAGGTTTGTACATTAGGTATATGCATGTACTTGTAATAAGGGGAAATAATCAGGGTCCGGGTTGTACATAAGATATATGTACGAGCTTGTATTAAGAGACAATATCGAGGGTCAGTTTTGTTCATAAGGTATATGTATGAACCTTTATTAAAGACCACTATTCAGGGTCAGATTTGTACATTATGTATATGTATGGGCTTGTATTAAGGGACAATATCCAGGGTCGGGTTTTTAATTTAGATATATGTATTGGGTTGTATTACGGGACAATATGCAACGTCAGGTTTGTACATAAGTAATATGCATGGACCTTTATTATGGGACAATACCAAGGTTCAGGTTTGTACATAACGTATATATATGGGCCTGTATTAAAGGACATTATTCAGGGTCAGGTTTTTACATTAGGTATATGTATGGGCTTTTATTACGGGACAATAGTCAGGGTCAGGTTTTTAATTTAGATATATGTATTGGGTTGTATTACGGGACAATATGCAACGTCAGGTTTGTACATAAGTAATATGCATGGACCTTTATTATGGGACAATACCAAGGTTCAGGTTTGTACATAACGTATATATATGGGCCTGTATTAAAGGACATTATTCAGGGTCAGGTTTTTACATTAGGTATATGTATGGGCTTTTATTACGGGACAATAGTCAGGGTCAGGTTTTTAATTTAGATATATGTATTGGGTTGTATTACGGGACAATATGCAACGTCAGGTTTGTACATAAGTAATATGCATGGACCTTTATTATGGGACAATACCAAGGTTCAGGTTTGTACATAACGTATATATATGGGCCTGTATTAAAGGACATTATTCAGGGTCAGGTTTTTACATTAGGTATATGTATGGGCTTTTATTACGGGACAATAGTCAGGGTCAGGTTTTTAATTTAGATATATGTATTGGGTTGTATTACGGGACAATATGCAACGTCAGGTTTGTACATAAGTAATATGCATGGACCTTTATTATGGGAAAATACCAAGGTTCAGGTTTGTACATAACGTATATATATGGGCCTGTATTGAAGGACATTATTCAGGGTCAGGTTTTTACATTAGGTATATGTATGGGCTTTTATTAAGAGACAATATCCAGGGTCACGTTTATACATAAGTCATATATATGGGCCTGTATAACAGGACAATATCCAAGGCCAGGTTTGTACCTTAGATATATGCATGGCTTGTATTATGGGACATTAGTCCGGGTCCGGGTTGTACATAAGTATTATGTACGGGTTTCTATTAACGTCTCACTAGTGAATTAATCAACACTATATAATATATGTAGAAATGGTCACTTGTGGACCACTGCGAACATACTTCAAACTGTCCATTGGTCTTTAAATATCCCCTCAATCTGCAAACATTCCTCTGAAGCTCAGAATATCCACTAAAAATCAAAAGTTGACCAGATTAAATTTTTTTAAATTCCAGTCTTTTTCAGAATATCTAGGTTCAGATTTGTACATTATGTATATGTATGGGTATGTATTATGTGACAATAGCTAGAGTCAGGTTCGTACATAAGGTATATATATGGGCTTGTATTAAAGGACAATATCCAGGGTGAGGTTTGTACATTAGGTATATGTATGGGCTTGTATTACGGGACATCTGCCAGAGTCAGGTTTGTATGTAAGTAATATGTATGGCCTTTAATCAAGAAACAATATCCAGTGTCAGGTTTATACACAAGTCGTATATATGGGCCTGTTTGAAAGGACAATATCCAGGGTCAGGTTTGTACGTATGGTACATGCATGGGCTTGTATTAAGAGACAATATCCAGGGTCAGGTTTATATATAAGTAGTATATATGGGCCTGTTATTAAAGGACAATTTCCAGGGTCAGGTGTGTACATTAGGTATATGGATGGGCTTGTATTGAGGGACAATAGTCAGGGTCAGGTTTGTACATTAGGTATATGTATGGGTTTGTGTTAAAGAATAATATTCAGAGTCAGGTTTGTACATTAGGTAATTGTATGGACTTGTATTAAGGGACAATATCCAGGGTCTGGTTTGTACATTCGATAAACGCATGGAGTTGTATTACGGGACAATTTCCAGGGTCAGGTTTGTTCATAACTTATATATATGGACCTGTATTAAAGGACAATATTCAGGGTCAGGTTTGTACATTAGGTATATGTGTGGGATTTTATTAAGAGATAATATAGGTGGTCAGGTTTGTACATAAGGTATATGTATGGACCTGTATTAAAGGCCACTATTCAGGGTCAGCTTTGTACATTATGTATATGTATGGGATTGTATTAAGGGACAATATCGAGGATCTGGTATGTGCATTAGGTATTTCTATTGACTTGTATTACGGGACAATAGTCAGGGTCAGGTTTCTAATTTAGATATATGTATGGGGTTGTATTACGGGACAATATCCAGCGTCAGATTTGTACATAAGTAATATGTATGGGCTTGTATTATGGGACAATGTTCAGGGTCAGGTTTGTACATGAGATTTATATATGGGCCTGTATTAAAGGACATTAATCAGGATCAGGTTTGTACATTAAGAATATGTATGGGTTTTTATTAAGAGAAAATATCCAGGGTCAGGTTTATACATCAATCGTATATTTGGGCCTGTATTACAGGACAATATCCAGGGTCAGGTGTGTAACTTATGTATATGCATGGCTTGTATTAAAGGAAAATAGTAAGGGTCCGGGTTGTTCATAATATATATGTACGGGCTTGTATTAAGAGACAATATCGAGTTGCTCATAAGGTATATGTATAGACCAGTATTATAGGGCACTATTCAGGGTCAGATTTGTACATTATGTATATGTATGGGCTTGTATTAAGGGACAATATCCAGGGTCAGGTTTGTGCATTAGGTATTTGTATTGGACTTATATTACGGGACAATAGTCAGGTTCTGGTTTCTAATTTAGATATATACGGGACAATATCCAGCGTAAGGTTTGTACATAAGTAATTTGTATGGGCTTGTAATATGGGACAATATCCAGGGTCAGGTTTGTACATAACGTATATATATGGGCCTGTATTAAAGGACATTATTCAGGGTCAGGTTTGTACATTAGGTATATGTATGGGTTTTTATTAAGAGGCAATATCCAGGGTCAGGTTTATACATAAGTCGTATATATGGGCCTGTATTACAGGACAATATCCAGGGTCAGGTTTGTTCCTTAGGTATATGCATGGCTTGTATTAAGGGACATTAGTCCGAGTCTGGTTTCTAATTTAGATATATGCATGGGGTTGTATTACGGGACAATATCCAGCGTAAGGTTTGTACATAAGTTATATGTACGGACTTGTATTAAGAGACAATATCCAGGGTCAGGTTTGTTCATTAGGTATATGTATGGGCCTCTATTAAAGGACAATATCCAGGGTCAGGTTTGTACATAAGGTATATGTATGGACTTGTATTAAGAGACAATATCCAGGATCAGGTTTGTAAATAAGATGTATGCATGGGCTTGAAGTCACGGTCCGGTTTGTACATAAGGTATATGTATGGGCTTTTATTTCGGGACTATAGTCAAGGTCCGGTTTTTGCATTAAGTGTACGTATGGGCTTGTATTAATGGACAACAGTCAGAGTAAAGTGTCTACATTAGGTATATATATATGGGCTTGTATTACGGAGCAATATCAATGGTCAGGTTAGTACATTATTTATATATATGGGCTTGTATTAAAGGATTATATTCAGGGTCCGGTTTGTACATAAGGTATATTATTATTACTTTTTTATTATTACATTTACCTTCTTGTTTGTCTGTTTGCATGTTTGTTTCTGTGTGTTGTGGTTGACTGTCCTCCTTGAATGCTACTTTCCCTGTCCGATCTTCTTATATTTCTTTGTATTAAGGCATTATATCCAGAGTCAGGTTTGTACATAAGATATAAATACGGATATGTATTAAAGGACAGTATTTAGGGTCAGGTTTTTACATTAGGCATATATATATGGGCCTGTATTAAAGGACATTAATCAGGATCAGGTTTGTACATTAGGAATATGTATGGGGTTTTATTATCAGAAAATATCCAGGGTCAGGTTTGTACATAAGTCGTATATATGGGCTTGTATTACGGGACAAGGTTTGTACATTATGTGTATATATATATGGCTTGTATAAATTTTATTACAGGACAATATCCATATTCAGGTTTGTACATTATTTATATGTATGGGCTTGCATTACGGGACAATATCCAGGGTCAGGTTTGTACATTAGGTATATGTATATTGGCTTGTATTACGGGACAATATCCAAGGTCAGGTGTGTACATTATGCATATGTATGGGCTTTAAAAAAGAGACAATAGTCGGGGTCCGGTTTGTACATAAGGTATGTATATGGTCCTGTATTAAAGGATAATATCTACTTTAAAGTCTGTAGATAAGGTATATATATATATGGACCTATATTAAAGGACAATATCTAGGGTAAGGTTTATACATTACGTATATGTATGGTCTTGTATTACGGGATAATATCCTGGGTTAGGTTTGAACATAAGATATATATATATGGTACAGTATTAAAGGAAACTCTCTAAGGTCAGGTTTGTACATTAGATATATATATATGTGTTTCTATTAAGGGACAATATCCAGGGTCAGGTTTGTACATAAGGTATATATATGGGCCTGTACTAAAAGATAGTATCTAAGGTTAGGGTTGTACATTATGTATATGTATGTTTGTATTACGGGACAATATACAGTCCGGTTTGTACATAAGGTATATGTATGGGATTATATTACGGCACAATAGTCAGGGTCAGGTTTGTACATAAGTAATAAGTATGAGCTTTTTTAATTAAGAGACAATATCCAGGGTCAGGTTTGTACATACGTCATATATAATTATAGGCCTGTGTTAAAGGACAATAGTCAAGGTCAGGTTTCTGCATAGGTGTATGTATGGACTTATATTACGGGACAATAGTCAGGGTCAGGTTTCTACATTAGATGTATGTATGCTATGTATGGGCTTGTATTACTGGACAATAGTCAGGTTCAGGTTTCTGCATTAGATTTATGTATGGTATGAGCTTGTATTACGGGACAACCGTCAGGCACGGTCAAGTTTATATATTAGATGTATGTATGGTATGTATGGGCTTGTATTACGGGACATTAGTCAGGGTCAAGTTGCTACATCATATGTATGTATGGTATGTATGGGCTTGTATTACGTCAGGTTTCTACATCATATGTATGTATGGTATGTATGGGCTTGTATTACGGGACATTAGTCAGGGTCAGGTTTCTACATCATATGTATGTATGGTATGTATGTGCTTGTATTACGGGACAATAGTCAAGGTCATTTTTAGGCGTGTATTACGGGACAGTAATCAGGATCAGGTTTCTATATTAGAAGTATGTGTAGGCTTTTATTATGGGACAACATTCAAGGTCAGGTGTCCACATATTGCATAATTATGTATGGGCAGGTTTTATCAGGGTCAGGTTTCTTACGTATAAAGGCTTTTTTGTCTTGGACGGTAGTAAGTTATCTACATTTACATTTGCAACAAGCATCAGGGTCAGGTTTCATCTTAGGATATATACATATTAGTTTTTTAAAGGTGGCAACCTTCAAGATAAGGTTTCTTTTGATAAGATGATTATTTAGAAGTTTATTACAGCCAGCAATGTACTAGGTCAAGTTTCTTCTTATAATGTGTATGTTAGTTTGTTTAAAGACTGAAACAAGCAACATTCAGAGTCTGACTTCTGCATGAGCTTAGATTTACAGATTAGATTAACCTAAGTTAAGTATGTCACTACTACAGTAGCCTGTTCTAATCCTTTTTGAATATGCAATACTTACTTGTAAAAACTGCTACTCAGGAAATAATAGATTTTTTTTCAACTAGAACTATCACTATAGGTGACTAATACCCCACTGCTTGACCTTGACCTTGACTACACAGCACTGAATGTCGCGCATAATACATCGTCTTTATATAATATATGCAACATCTGCACTAAATATTATCGCAAGATACAAAATAAATCAAAAGGTAAATCACTGACATAGATTTGACATTTGACTTTCATTATGAACTTGACCTTGGACACAGCCTTAAAAGTTGCGCGCGACACATTGTCTTGATATAAGCAGTATTTGTACATAATAATATTATTCTAATACACCAAGCTGCTCCACAGATAAAGCCCGGAAACGAATCAGACCTTAAATGTGACCGTTGACCTTTACTGCGACCTTAACCTTCAACATTTACACATGACACTCTTGATTTGTGCAAAAGTATTATTTTATATCTATACCCATACTATTTTGTACGATAATAAACATGGCCTATACATACGCCTAATGTAGAAATCTGACACTGACTGCTGTCCTTTAATACAAGCCCATACATACACCTTATGTAGATATCCGGGCCCCGTTTATGAAACAACTTAGACCATGTTGATCGTTAATCAATTTCTTAAATGCTTCACTATCAATTACACTTTCAAATAAATGTAATTTCAACGAAATCTGACCGTGATTATTGTCCCATATTACAGCCAATTCATACACCTTATGTACAAACCTGACCCTGACTATTGTCCCGTAATACAAGCCCATATATATATATACCTAACCCTGGATATTGTCTCGTAATACAAGCCCATACATATACCTAATGTACAAACCTGACCCTGACTATTGTCCCTCATATCAGGCCCATATATACTATTTATGTATAAACCTGACCCTGGATATTGTATCTTAATACAAGTCCATGCATGTACCAAACGTACAAACCTGACCCTGGATATTGTCCTTTAAATCAGGCCCATATATACGACTTATATATAAACCTGACCCTGGATATTGTCTCTTGGTTAAAGACCATACATATTACTTATGTACAAACCTGACCCTGACTAATGTCCCGTAATACAAGGCCATACATATACCTAATATACAAACCTGACCCTGGATATTGTCCTTTAATACAAACCCATACATATACCTTATGTACAAACCTAACTCTAACTATTATCACATAATACAAGCCCATACATATACATAATGTACAAACCTGAAACTAGATATTTTCCTTTTATACAGGCCCATATATATACACCTTGTGTACAAACATGACTCTAACTATTGTCACATAATACAAGCCCATACATATACATAATGTTCACACCGGGTCCTAGATATTATCCTTTAATAAAGGCCCATATGTATGCACCTTATGTACAAACCTGACTCTAACTATTGTCACATAATACAAGCTCATACATATACATAATGTACACACATGACCCTGGATATTGTCTCTTAATTAAAGCCCATACATATTACGACCTATTAGGTATATACAAACCTGACCTTGAATATTATCCCGTAATACAACCCGAAACATTTATCTAATGTAGAAGCCTGACTATGTTCCCGTAATACACGCCCATACATGAATCAGTTTACAATACAGGACACATTTTATAATATTGTCATAATAAAACTGTTGGCAGATTTCTTCACATAAATGGCATTACTTTGTTTCAATACAAAAATAACAAAACAAATGCAACGCATTCTGCTTCTTTCACGCCCCGTCAAATGATCTAGACGGTATCATCCTACCGCTCAGTACTTCAAGTACTTTGATTTTTCGTTTAAAATAAATCTCTGTAAGTGTATCAATCCTTCGGTCAATATAGCTCTGCCCCTACTGTGGGTATGGTCTACTAAGTGTCACCCTACCCTTGTGACCTGACCCTTGTTCTTATTTCAACATATTTCGCAATAATATTCAAGGTCGTAAAAACATCAACAAGTCACATATGAAGCTTAAAAGCCCTGCGTAATACTGCTGAACTGCAAGGAGGCTCTCAGGCGAAATAGAACGTAATCAAAATATGAATTTCACACTCGATTTTTACGGATTCTGTTTCTTTTTATTGGTCCGTGTTTAAATTTCCTGAGCGATTTCGTCAGATATTCATTATTCTTCCTTTCTGCAACATTATATTTACTATACCTATATTATAGCACTATCTCTTTTTCTTCTCTCTGTCTTTCATTCTCTATCAAAATGAAAAACTGTAATAAGTATATCCAGGAGAGTATAAGGTGATCACACGAGCCTCCCTTTCGCGGGAGCGCCTTCGATCATTTACGATAGTTACGACAGTTTAAGGTACAATTTGCTTAAAGCTATAGTCCCTCTATATTAACTGGTAATATAACTCAGTCACGTGTGAAATAGTTTCAAATAGACGAATATCCCAAAAGTCGGTATATAAGGCAGAAATCGATGCGTAAAATATCACATTTTTATTTAGACTTCGTACAGGTAACATCGATAAATATACAGCTTCAGAATATATGTGATAAAAAAGGTACTTGCCCGGAACGGGATTTGAACCACAGCCGTTTCGCTTTTAAGTTTTGAAGGCCGTACATTTAACCACTAGACCAAGGCTATTTATTGGTTTGTTCTAGCATTATTAACACTAAATTACGTAATAACTAGCACACAAACAAACTCATCATGCGCTAAATAACAAGTCGATATATGGTTGTTTTGAGGCGGAATATTGGTTTCATATTGATAACATATAGTATTACACCAGGCAATGCTAATTTACACGTCCGACAAGATGGTCTATATATCTATGGATTCATCTTGATTTGCGTTCAAATATATGTTAAATTATTTTGCCTCATAATAAATTGTAGTTTGTATAAGCAGCGTTATAGCTCAGTGATAGAGCACCTGACTTGAAATCAGAAAGACGTGTGTTCGAGTCAAACTTTTTTTTTCTGTAAATCACAATGTTACCTGTGTACAGGTACGATGTGCACTGGTCGATGTCAATACAATAAATGATGTCCTACATTATATTTGCTCGCTTAAATACCCGATTTCGACATGAGCTGGTGAACTAAAGACACGCCTACAAAGAAGAAATCGATTAATATAGAGGGTCTGTAGCTTTAACCAGAATGAATTGAATTGAATGTTGTTTATTAAAAGATCTTAAAAAGCTCATCAACTCATTATAAGAATCTTTCATGGGTAACCGGTGAAAATAGGAATTCCAACCCGAGGTATAAGCATTTTTATCGGAACCGAGGCTCTGCCGAGGTTCCGATTAAAACACTTATAAATACCCAGGGTTGGAATTTCCTATCTGAACCGAATATCCATGATAAATTCTTTTTCTTGCATATCAGAGACATGTTGTGCGCTGACGCCGCCAGCTACTAACGTTTTGCATGGTTTCCTGCATACCGGATGTTGGTGGGCGCGTGACTTTTATCTTTACTCTTGAAAGAAAAGACTTTCCATCCCACCATGTAAAACGTGGATAGCCTTATCCGGTATGCAAAAAGTTTCTGTTATTGCTTACTATTTAAATAAGGCGTAATGTAGACAGTTTCATAATAAAAAAAGTTCTGCTTTTTGTATTATTTGGACTCCAGTTAAACTAGAGTAAGATCGCGTAACTCGTAAACTAGATCCGTGATCGAAGACGCTCTGTAAACAACCTTTAAATGCGGTAGGCTAGCCGGTATCTGGTGTAGTATTACTTTGAAAATAAATCAGAACAGTTATATACAAAGGACACATTTAGAAGATGTTTATCCAGACTGCAGTTGTGTTTGCGTGTACGTACGTAATGTGCGTGTCCGCATGTTGTATGCCAGGTCAATTTGAGATAATTGAAGGTCTTACTGAAGGATATATGAAGGATGGAGCTGGCGGAAAAATTGAGGTATTTAAAAATTAATATTGTGCGTAACGAAATCGTGATGATACTATACATTAAATAGTTTGTTATATCAACAGGGATGGTTGGTTGAATGGTGTTTAACGTCATTTTCAGCACATTTTATAATCTATATTCATTATATTATGGTCGATTATTTTGCGGTGGAGGGAGGCCACCAAAATTTGTCCCGGGTCCAGTACTGCATACCTCTCGTATCCATAAGAATCGACACTTTCTCATAAGTCGAGCTCCCAAGATTCGAATCGCAGCGGGGAAAAGCGAGATGGCTATCGGCCGCGGAGGCAATATCAGTAGCGGTAGGTCATGGGGGTGTTTCCCCACCCCACTTCCCCTTTTGGTACGCAGTATTCAGAGCAGATTTAGAGAGTATTCAGTACCCACGGCCCGGGTACCAGTACCCACAAATTACATTATTTAGTATTCAGTACGCAAAACAGAAATAGGTACATGCCTTTAAACTATGTTTTCTATGTAAAAAAAACTGTTGAAATCCACAAAAATCGTCATGATTGACCCCTAAACAGCAAAACGATGAGATACAACCTTTAATACAGTTTGAAATGTCCCTTTATATTACATCTTCATAAAAATAGACGAATAAATAGCAAATTGGTTAATTTGTATTAAGAAATTCATGTTAAATAGTATTCAGTACTCAGCTCTAAATTAGATAGTATTCAGTACTCGGGGTGGGTGATGGGGGTGGGGGGATGGGCCAGTGGGTGGGGCGGAAACACCCACAGGTCATTCTTCGCTCTATGTCTGATACGTTTCAGGTGGATACGATATGTTGACTAAAATGTTGGTGCACCTGTTAACTGTACATTCAGTATTTGTGATATTAACCGGGCTAATTCATTTCTTGTTATAAATTGTATTAAAACTGGAATTCGTGTAATCAAAACATCGCTTTATTGATATCTGACAAGAGAAATAAACTGATTTTCATTTTTTGATAACAAAAACATCGAACTCTAGATATAAAAAATAACAGTCTATTTCTAGATATCAATAAATCGAATTCTTGATATTGTTGATGGTATGGAGTAGGGAAAAAGTAGGCCAGTTCTTTCCCCGGGATATAAGTTCAACTTTTGAAAAACAACAACAAAAAAACAACTAACACTTAAAGCAATTAAAGTTGGTTGAAGCGACACAAGTATCAGGACCGGCCCTGTTCTTCCACCCTTCAAAACATAGTATGGGAAAGATTGCCTATGTGGGAAATAACTGGACCGATTCCCCGGGGAAATAACTGACCACTACACCGGTTCCTCCGGTTTGAAGTATACCGTGCTATTCACAAGGCCACGGCCAGACCTAAAGTAATGCTATTGTGAATCAAATCATGATCATTTAAGACAAGTGTACATAAACAGAGACGAAACGGTATTCTCTTTCTCACTTACATGTTACTTATACATTTTATAGGCACAGTCGATGGTTTCAGTCGATTCTACCTTAAAAATGACGAACGAAAATTGGTACGTCTATACTAATGGGAAAGCGACACATATACGAATGATTAAAGACTATGGAAATACGGTATGTTATGACATGAAGCGGTAATTGGTATGTCGTATGGTATTAGTGTAGTTGGTTGGTTTTATGGTTGAATGTTGTTTTACATGTACGTCATTTTCAGCATATTCTAGGCTATATATGACGGACGGCGGTGTTGGTGGTGGTCGTCGTCGTCATCGTAGTCGTGGTCGTGGTGTTCGTGTCTGTGGTGGTGGTGATGGTGGTGGTCGTCGTGGTAGCGGTCGTCGTCGCCATTGTTGTGTCACCTGCGAAGCATGGCGGACACTTAGTTTTTACTTTGGCGGTCGTCTTTCGGCGCCATCTGTCGTCTGGTAGTCCTTTTTCATTTCTAGACAATACGTTTAGTAAGGAATGTTATACTGGAACTAACCTTGCTGCGTATGTAGCGCATATGAAGCTTGGTATTGCATTTGAGTTCACTGGAATCAAGGTCAAGGTCACTGTTACTAAAAATAGAAAAAATGTTTTCGGACAATAGAAAGAAAGTTTGGTATTGCATTTGAGGTCACTGCGGTCAAGTTCAAGGTCGCTGTTACTAAAAATAGATAATGGTTGATAGCCAATAACTTCTGCTAGGAATGAGATAATTGGAAAACAAATGCTGCTTAGGAGCTTATATGGAAAGAAAGGTTGGGATTACATTTGAGGTCACTCTGGTCAAGTTCAACTTTGTTGTTTCTAAAAATAGAAAAATGTTTTGCGGCCAATAACATGATTTTGGAGTAGGATATTGCAACACAACTTGTTGTGTAGGTATAATATATGGAAAGGTAACTTGGGGTTGCATTTGAGGTCACTCTGGTCAAGGTCTAAGTCGCTGTAACTAAAACTTCAATTGACACTGCGATATTGGAACACAGCTTGCTGTGTATGTAGCTTATATGGAAACGTAATTTGGTATTGCATCTGAAGTCACTCAGAACAAGATAACGGTCGCTGTTACTAGAAAAATGGTTTCCGGCCAATAACTTTAGTTAAGAAATTAGATATTGCGACGAAACTTGCCGTGTAGCTAGCTTATATGGAAAGGAAGCTTAGGATTGCATTTTAGGTCACTCGGGTCAAGGTCAAGCTTTATTTGGTGTAGTAGTGATGGTGATATTGGAATGATTAGTGTGGTAGTGGTGGTAATAGTGGTGTATTTGGTGTGGTACTATTAGTGCTGGTGACAGTAGTATATTTTAAATTATAGTGGAAAGTGTTTTGAAACTGAGTGACATAGTGGCGATCAGTTCAGGATATATCAAATTCTGCTAAATTTAAATTAAATTATATTACAGAGCTCCCAATTCATGATCGACGAGGCGAGTCAAACATGCACGAAATCCCCGCTTCCTGGAAAATGGCCTGGCACTTGCATTCCTGGTAATTACGCTTTGTCAGTATAACAGTACATATTTATTTTTAATATGATGGTCCAATATAATTGTTCAGTCTTATGGTACAATACAATGGAGTACTAGTGTGTCATCATTGAAGCTTATAGCACAGACCTAATAATTAATAATATGTCTGTGCTTATAGTAAGAGCTGAAATTGTTCATTAACGGTACATGATATGTCTTACACTGTGAAGATAAAACAGACGTCTTAGCTCTACTGGTTAAAAACTTGACAGCTTTCTTAGAAAAGACGTCTTAGCGCTACTGGTTACAATCTTGACAGCTTACCTGTTCTCAGCATGCATCTCTTCTTCAGCAAGATCACTGAGCGTGTTTTTTCGTGTCATCTAAAAAGCATATGTAGGTGCGAGAATTGTGAGAATATGCCAGTACATGTATTATCACCATGTCTCCAACGTGCATAGAGAGACAATAAGGCTGAACCAAAATAAAAGTAATGCTTTCGCATAAGCTTTTCCCTTGAAGCGCATTGTGCATATCTGGTTGCAACTATATTTGGCATTTACAGTTAGGCTTAACCAATCAGCGAAACATAATTCATTATTAATTTCATTTAATAGTACAACCGGAACATATATACTAATATACTTTTATTTTCTTATTCAGTCTCAAAAGCAAGTCAGGACAAATAACTCAATAATTTCTTGCATGTTGTTATTGAGTAGCAATATACTTTATTTAAAATAAAAATAAGAAGAATTGACCCTGTAAAAAACACAGCACCCAACGCAAATGGCACCGTAGGTCCGCACTGTACCACAAACAAAGAGCAAATTAAATGTACAATACAAAATAACAATACTTAACAAGTAGAGTGATGAAGACTTGTCAGTAGCAAAACGGCCTTCTTGTCAGCTTAAGGAGGTTGGCTGGAAAGGACGTAGTGATGAGATTTTTTTTAAATTCATATTTAAAGCTTCTTTGGTATAATTTAGATTCAAAATTATCAAAAAAAGGCTAGGTCACCACACTTTTTTTCACACTAGACGTCATTGAAGAAGGCACATATTTCTAAATTCAAAATTTCACTAAAAAGAGGAAAAATATAGTCATTGAACATTTTCACAATTGTTTTCATAACATTACGTTTATCGAAAAACAACAATTAATTTTCGATTGCATATATACATATCTTTCAAATCATACAAAGACAATTGTAATCCTCCTTCGTCTTTTTACTTTAAAAAGCTTGTTTTTACCGAAATATTAATTCAAGATAAAAAAATTATGTTCTAATGATCAACTTTTTTTAAAACTTGTATATGTCAAGGTCCTATGACATTTCTTTCAAAACAAGTAAAAAAATATATAGGTCACCTTATTACTTTTGCCTTTTCGTTTGTCTGTTTGCGTGTTTGTTTTTGTGTTTTGTGGTTGACTGTCATGCTTGAATGCTGCTCTCCTTGTCTGATATTTTTATCCTTCTAATGATTTTTTATTAAAAATTCTTTAAATTACAAACATTTTGGAGTTATTTTGACATTTTCAATGTAAAATACTGTACACACAATATTGACATGGAGATCGAAAATAAAATTAGCTCAGTATCTACTTTTATATATCTATTCCACTACTGAAAAACAAAAATATTATTTATTCTATAGCAAAAGGATAATTTCTACTACGAGCTACCCATACCCCCTATTTTGTTGACAACAAAAAATGATCACAAATGACGGAAAAAATATGAAAAAAAAATTTGCTTAAAATTTGGTATGTTACCATCTTAAATCCTACATTATATCCATATCTCAAAAATGGAAAAAAATGAAACAATTCTGTTGTCAAATAAAACTATGATTTAAAAAATAAAATGTTTAGACTTGAAGATGTCAAAACTTGCCCAGCCAACATCCTTAAATCGATTTATGTGAACACAACCTGCCTATTATCCTATCTTTGACAAGATAATGTAAATAAAAGTACATCCCATCAAATGAAATCTATAACAATAAAATTCACATCCAGAAGAAATAGAAAAATATATACGTAAATGTTTAAAATACGTGTTCAAACTAAAACATGTGTTATTTGATACTTAGCTGGTTCAACAAAGATATCCTCCTCGTACATCGGGCTACCGTCCAGTCGGTTTGGCACAGACCTTTACATGGTCAATACGACTCCCTACCCGGGTATATCAGCCTATGTAATGGTATCACAGGATGGCTGTATTCCAGTTGGGGAAAGCATATCAGGACGCTCCCAAGGAGGTAAGATTTAAGAACAGTTTGCAGTCTATCGAACATTTGTCTGCCTTCAAAGTAAACAAGCTGTTACTTTTACATCGACATCGACGACCGCGTCAACATTCAAGTTGTTTGCGTTCATGTCACGTTCATAGGAAATCTCTAAATGTGTTTATCATAAACATGACATTTGATTTAATCTTACTTATAACATTGTTCTCGTTTCAGCTGACTTTTTGATGAACATCGGATTTACTAACTTCACTGAGGGAATAAAAGATCCATCTGTCTTCGAAATTCCATCAGTCTGTAGCCATTCGCTACATATGGTATGTATAATGTATTCATTGTATCATCCTTAAATAAGTGCTGTTGTGTTGTATATTATTGATATCCTGAAACACAATGACTGCGATGTGCTGTCGTGCATAGGACATGTTTAATTGTTTATCTTTTTATTACACTTTTCTAGACGTCCTGGCCCCGTGTGGTTCCCGGGGCCCCCCGTTTGGTCACGGGGCAAAAATAGGGCCACTGCAGATCCTTTTGGAGGGGTAGGCAGAGGGGTAGAATCCCCCCAAATTCATGTTAATTTTATAATTTTTAATTCATGTTCATTAAAGGCCTTCATAATGATCCCTGCATTGTTTCAGATGCTTTCTCGCTCGTATCAAAAGAGCAGTGGCAGAAAAGTAATAACGCGTCTCCAGCATAAATGGAGTTTCTACGATAGAATTTGCAGCAACTCTGCAGTTCAGGGTGAGAAGGTTCTAGGCCCATTTTCCATATTTTATCTCGATGTACATGGAAGATGAGCCTGGCATGTTCATGCCTGCTAGGCGCCATATAACCTTTTCATGTGTTGATGCGCCTTAAAACCCCAATTCAATTCCGTTCAATTCTAGACGTCCTGAAGAAAGTCAGACGATATAAATCATTATAATGTGTTCTTATGTATATTTACTTGTATACCCGCTGACGGGCGTTTGTTGATTTACATAATTTGTATATAGTTTATATTACTACCATATCATCCCTTATTTGTAAATAGTTTTATCTTTATATATTTACATTAAATTTTAATTACTACTTTATTTCTTCATCTTTTGTCAGTTTTTGCGCACAATATGACCTATTTATGTGTCGACGTGCCGTAAAACACCATTCATTCATTCTAGACGTCCACTAAGTTTATAAGAGTATCTAATCATCAAACTATGACATTATATTTAAATGCCTTAGTTCATATACGACTTGGTATATGTAAAATGTTATATTTTCTAAAATATGAAATAAGTTTTATAAAAGGAAACAATCTTAAAATATAATATGTAGGACCGGCTGTTTAAAATTGGGACTGGCGGGTTCAAGCCAAATGTATCCTGCTGTTTGTAAGATTGTTTTTTAATTGAAATAATTCTGATTATGTATTTCGCCTATATACATTAGTAGAAATACATTTTGTTGTGTATGTGTTTTTGATGGCAAGGTGGAGAGGGAACATTTCTGATTATGTATTTCGACTGTATATACTTGTTTACTATGTCTTGCAGATGGCAAAATGGAGGGGAAACATTTCTGATTATGTATTTCGACTGAATACATTTATTTAGTATGTCTTGTTGATGGCTATGTGGAGTGGAAACATTTCTGATTGTATTTCGACTGTATACACTTGTTCAGTACGTCTTGTTGATAGCAAAGTGGAGCGCACACAAACCCCGCAGCAACTGTCTTTACTCTGCCCGTTTCAAACCATTTTTGACATGTGCTTATAAATAATAATCTTCCCATATGCCTCATTCTCTTGAATTATATATTATTAAAATAGCGTCCTCGATAGCTCAGTGAATTAAGCTTTGCACTTAAGAGGTACAGAACTCTACCCCGCGTGAGTTCACTTTCTGTCGGTGGCACGTTTGATGGAAAACATCATCCTTCATCTCGTCTCCCTCAGGGGTAACTGTGCCAATATAGCATATAGTAATATGTGTTAACAAGACATTAACCCAATGTCTTAGTGTGTACAATATAGAATTGACCATTTGTTTATATTGTATTTGTTATAATAATGCATGCGTGATCTTATGCTATGCCCGAAATTAAATGAAGTTTTACCTTTCGTAAACAGATCATATTAGGTTTATAGGGACAGCAAACTCGGAGGGAGATGAGATGAAGGGTGAAGTTACAAAGCCAATGCATTTTTAACTGAGCTAGCAAGGCCGCTTTGCGACAAAATAAAACATTTGATATATGCACTTTTTACTCGGAATAATTATGTTTTAAATTAATTATTTCAGAAGCCACATCACGAGAAGATGCTTCCTTCAGTTGGCTCGTTCTTTCTGCCGTGATAGATGCCATGATAGGTGACCAGAACCCACGCCACAGTAGTTTATCATGCAAGATTCGCATTTCTTTTCATGCAATGGACAACATACGCAAAGTGGAACTACACAGTTTACTTGCGATACTAATAAGAACATGTATACGACTTCATTGCTGATAACTGCAAGACATATGTCAACATCGTCGCTTTATTTACAACACTATTGATTCTCCGGGTCGAGTTTTGTGATTAACCAAATGTATTTGATTGCTAATTAATATGTATATATGTAGTTTGATTCTCGTGGTCGGGTTTTGTGATTAACCAAATGTATTTGATTGCTAATTAATAAGTATATATGTAGTTTGCTTCTCGTGGTCGAGTTTTGTGATTGACAAAATGTTATTAATACTTAATATACATGTATGTGTGTATCATTAGAACGGGATAATGAATGTATAAAAGTTTGTTTGGTCATATCTGAAACTATCGTCTCATATGCTTTGAAAATGCTTGTATAACGTGTATTTGTATTTACATTTGTCATCTCAATAAACCACATGGAACTTTTTTATTCTGTTATTTGCATTTTACCATTTTACTAGCGACCTCGTTAGCTCGATGGATAAGACATGTGTTTTGTGGATTCGCTTCATGTACGATATAAAAATTCGTCTTCGTATCTTCCTCTGAGACTGCTGCCCCATATAAGTTACTATGATGTGTTAACGAGACTTAACCTCCGTTTTCATTTCGTACATGTCCACTTGTAGCAGTTAGATCAATGCTCAACCTGATAGTGTTGTCATACTGGAGTACCTTGCCGTATAAACATATCATGATATCCCACCCAATCACACCATTCTGGCCATGGGTCAGTCCAGAACGTCAAGCATAGACGCTTCATGTTCTGTTTCTATCAAGTCTTTGATGTGACCCTGCGATTGAACTCAAGACCTCACGCAAGCGCTAAGCCATCACTTTATTTGTTAACTTCATATTTTAAAATATCACACGTGACGTGCTCTGCCTAAGTACGGACTGTAATCGATCGAAGCGTATTTACTAGTATCGCTAAACAAATGATCACAGACGGGTAAGATAGCTCTAAATTCCGTGATAACCTTTTAAAGTAGGGTTTCACTTGCACTGCCTCGTCGTTGAAAATAATAGCTTATCTGAAATATTTGCCATGCTGTCAATTTTGATATATTGTCTAAACAACTGTAAACAGACGCTTGTAAATTTACCGTCCAACTGAGGCGTGATCTGTTTTTGTCTTTGTTATTTTCATAGCACTCCCAGGTTTGATACTAGACATATTCATTTGAAGGAAATATGAAAGTAACGACATTTTCCTTTTAAACGCTTGTTAGACCTTAATATAAGCTATATGCACGTTTAAAAGCAATCTAGAATAACATGTATAAAATACTGTATAATATCATCACCATAATCCCGGATTTCTCCGCCTCATCGGCCCATCTCTGCCACGGTGAGCAGCTTTGAAGAAGCTCTGGTTTACCAACAACCAAATGGAAAAGTCAACTGCCAAATGAGAGAATCAATCTATAATGCTTCTATCGTCTTCTATCGTAAAGGTATAACACCTCTATTGTATCCCATGAAATCTCACGGACCTAGAGACAAAAGGAAAACAGAAAATAATTGTATATTTTTCTCAATTTTAGGCAATTTTTAATTTAAAAAAATAGGTTTTTCTTTGCTTTAGCATACATCTGCAGTGTGCAAGACAGATGCTACAGAAAATCCCAAGTTGATATGAGGTTTCATTCAAATTTCAGAAGTGTTTGACCTAATCACCGCATATTCAGCTGGCTAGTGTGTGAATTTTGTATTTTCCATAGGGGTCACATAAACATGAGCGAGAAAAACAACAACCTGGCTAACTGATGTATTTTATTGTTTTAATTTACTGGTCTTGGCTATACTGAAGATATTAAACCAACAATAATGTCTGCTGGCCAGCTTTGAAAAAGGCTGTACAGAAACCATATGGGAAAATTAATTGAGGTGTGAGACCTGAAGCATTCATAAAGAGAAGTTGCGTGTCAAACCTTCTCACCGTTGCGGTCTATTTTATCACGTATCTCTTTTCTGGCATGTCCCAGCGGATAGCGTGGTTGTGTTCTTGGGCAAAATAAATGTCCTTAGTTTCGTCCGTCCCGTGTGGACGTAGGCCGATCGGTCCTGTGTATCGGACTGTATACCCCGAGCATGTTAAAGAACAATGGACTATATTTGTGAGTATGGTTGGATCCTGGATTCCTATGTATCCTCTCCGTCTCTCCTTCTCAGTGGCGTCTCTAAATAACCTGTAATGTGTTGGGATTCTTTGGACGCATGTCTGTCATGGGCAGTACGATGATAGATGAATGGGAAAAAGCCATATGAGTATATAAGAAAAGGAGAACCGTATTTCCATATCTTAACGCCAGTACCTTTCAGCAGAGGGTTACAATAACCCTTTGTTGTGTCGACTGTATAAAGGCCTAACACATGGATGCAATTTTTTGTACCAGTATTTTCCTCACAGTTTGAGGGAAACAATTACAGGAATACAATTATTTGAAGCATTCTCTGTCATCGGTGGCATCAGTGCACATTAAATGGCCCAGAAATGTTCATTATAAACATAGCTGATACTTAATTAAGCTGGCTTCAGTTTATATAGTAGAAAACAATCTCATATCTGTTTTTACGATTGGGTTTGGATACATAACATACATGTTGTTGTTGTTTACTCGGGGGACGGGGGTTAAACCACGTTCTAGGGTGCATCAAACCTCACCCGTACCCTATAGTCATTCCAAAAAACAAGGGACGGTGTAAATAAAAAATCCCCTCAAACCTATAATTTTATTCTCTTACCAAATAAGGCATCATAAAAAGGCAATATAACACATATATGCTCATGTATATATGAATCATCTCATTTTTTCAGGATGTTTAAGTCTTTATGTACAGGTAACAAAGGACCCCAAATTTTTTCTGCGACATACTATAATTATGGACCGGACATAATCCGTTTAAAATGGCAATGGAGATAAAACTTGTATTAAATTTGATAAAATAGGAACCCGTTTCCTGAACAGAAGTAATCATTACCTTTGTTCAGTTAACGGGTTCCTCACAAGGACAATGAAAGTATATATAATAGTCGAACAGGAAATGTAGCAAGGACCACAGTTAACACAAACACGCATAGAATGAATAAAAGGCAAGATATTACATCACAAACATAAAAGGCTTGACAATAGGGATACCTTCTTGAAATGCCGCTGGAGGTTTAAAACAGGCTCTGGGTACACCTAACCTCACTATTACCCTATTGCCATCCCCCTGCTATTGCATCCCAATAAAAGGGGACCGTGCATATAAAGATAATATAGAGAATATTATGTTAGTGCCTTTTACTATCAAGGTTATTAGACGAGTCTTAGAAAACGAAGAATGGCATGATAAAGACATTTTCTGCCTAATAAAGGGGTGACCTAATAAATGTTGCTTTAATAGACACTAACCAATAAAGCAAATCAATGCGGAATCCCTCGGCGCTTATTGTATGTAACGTTATCTGACGTCATGTACGTAACGTTATCTGACGTCATAAAAAAAACTATAGGTTGCAGAAAACTAAATACTTTCCCATAGACCTCCTGTTGCACCTGTCAGCTAATATCTCAAGAATTATACACCAGATTTTCTTTAAATTACCTTATTTTATAGATATTTCCATCACAAAGCCTTTGAAAGTGTGAAAAAGACAACTTTTTCTGCTCAAACTCTCTGCACATGTCTGTGTTTACAAACACTATTGAATCCGCACTGAATATTGACATGCAATTTCAATGGATGTTAAATTTTCAAAAACATTAAAAAAAAAAAAATTATTTAATTTAATGATCCTAGCTGATGGGGATTATTTTACCTATAGTTTATCCTTCCTGAAAATGCATATTGAATATTTCAAAGTTATACCTGCTGACCTCTGTGAACTCTGTGAACTTTCACTTCTGTACTGAATCGTACACAACAAAAGGCGGGGCTTCAGCCAGGCTATTTAGCTGTACGCAACCTATAGAGAGACATTCAGACCTGACAGAAGGTATTTTTTCTGGCTAAATGTTTTGATACATTTAATCTGAGAACAATTAAACCATTCTTTTTTAGAAAAAAATCCTTTTCGACAAAATTTGAGGGCTTAAAATGGCTTCGGCTAAGGCAAAATTCCTTCGGTTTTTACGCGTAAATCCAGAATCTTCAAAATGCCATATATCGACAACCGTTCCAATCTTTTGCTTCAAATAAAGTGATTTTAAATTGATTTCATCAACAACATGTGATGTTTAACCAGTTGTAGCTATCTTGAAAATAATATGTACTCAAGAATGATATTTGTGATTTTCAGGGGTCAAAATAGCAGATTTTACCATAAAAATGCCACAGTTTTTGTATATATTCAAAATCTGCCTTCAAATGAATTAATTAACATTATTCAGCAGTTTCTATATGTGAAACCATCAAGAAAATGCAACTTTTCAGTTTAAAAATGACAAAAAATAATTCTGAGACTATCCTCCCCAACTCCATTTTTAGGGCCATGCCATATTTTACAATATGCTCATTACACAAGATTGACTGTTACTGTACTATTTATTGTATTTGTTTTATTAGATATTGTTTGTAGCATATTTACAGGTCATTTGCATGCAACCATGCAACCAATAAGCACTGTTTAAAGTACAGATCCATGAAAATTCATTATAATGAAGGGGGGTGGGGTAAATAAAAACTTTTAAAAAGCATAGAAAAGGTCATATTTTTGGCCAACTAAATAATTTAAGTTGTAAAATGTATTAAACCGCATAAAATAATTGCATATCGACACTAACCGTATAGAAGCGATGAACTCAAAGTCAGAGTTTACCTCAAAATCTTTTTCAAAACAGACATAAGCGGCTTTTCGACATCTTTTCGGAAATATGTAGATTGTCGCTTACTGACATTTTTGCCAAACAACGTATGCAAAGCCCTCAGAAATGAATAAAACTTACTAGATATATCTTTAACTGTGTCAAACATGTGCATTACAGGCCAATTGTGTATAGCAGGTGTCAGGTATGGCTAATTTTGTGTCCACAACCTTTAATAAAATAATTTAAAATACCTATTTTGCATCATAAAACTTGGAAATATTTAAAAATCATGAAAAGAGTTATAAGAAAAGTCAAAATACACCATAATTTAACACTTCTCACACTTCCAAATCATTGTGTTAGAAAAAAAGTATGTCTACTTTCAATTTTACCATATGCAGAATCTAGCCTATAGGTTGCAGAAAACTAAATACTTTCCCATAGACCTCCTGTTGCACCTGTCAGCTAATATCTCAAGAATTATACACCAGATTTTCTTTAAATTACCTTATTTCATAGATATTTCCATCACAAAGCCTTTGAAAGTGTGAAAAAGACAACTTTTTCTGCTCAAACTCTCTGCACATGTCTGTGTTTACAAACACTATTGAATCCGCACTGAATATTGACATGCAATTTCAATGGATGTTAAATTTTCAAAAACATTAAAAAATATTTTTTTATTTAATTTAATGATCCTAGCTGATGGGGATTATTTTACCTATAGTTTATCCTTCCTGAAAGTGCATATAGAATATTTCAAAGTTATATCTGCTGACCTCTGTGAACTCTGTGAACTTTCACTTCTGTACTGAATCGTACACAACAAAAGGCGGGGCTTCAGCCAGGCTATATTTAGCTGTACGCAACCTACAACATAGCGGCGTCCTCGATAAGCGCAACATTCTGCGAAATAGATAATATTAGTAATTCATAAAGAAAATGGGGTTAATCTACATGATAAATAGAATATTATGTCAGTGCCTTTTACTATCAAGTTTATTAGGCTCGACACGAAAACGAAGAATGGCTCGGCAAAGCCCCGCCCGAAAACGAAGAATGGCTCGGCAGATAGATAAACGTAAAAATAAAAGGCACTGACATAATATTCTCTATATACGTGACTATATGGATGCAACCTCGGATCGCTTCCCCATATCTGTGTTGTATATAATGGGTAACGGTCACTGAGTCCTCGCCATCCATAGGATCTGTATTAAGCTGTGTAGCGTTTTTCATAATGTAGTTTGGTGTTTTTTAGCTTAGCTTGGGTAGGGACTGGCTCGTGGGACGTCGGTGGTTCTACCCAGGTTTTCGCCCGTGCACGAAAATTGCCCGGAAGGGCACCTGGGGTCTTCTTCCACCAGTGAAAACTGGAAAGTTGCCATATGGCCTTAGCTGTTTGCGCGACTATAAATCCAATTTAATTCAATTTGGATAGGGTAGGATAGAGTAGGGTAACGTAGGGTAGGATATGGTAGGGAAAGGTAAAGTAGAGTAGGATAGATAAGGTAAGGTATGGTTGGAAAGGGTAAGGTAGGGTAGGGAAGAAAAAGGGTGGGTATAAATTAGGGTAGCGCAGGGAAGGGTATGATAGGGTAGGGAAAAGCAATGTTGGATAAGTTAGGGTAGAGTAAGTTATGTTAAGGTAGGGTAAAGTTAGGGATAGGGAGATGGTTCATAGTGTTGTTCCGATTAATCGATTTGATCGATCATCAATCAGTTATGCCCTTAATCTGATTAATCGTTTACAATTTTTCATGATCGACTTTACTCAGTTGTTGAACATTATGGCTTTTTTCATTCCCTTGTACTAAAATAAACAAGAAATACAATGAGTTACAATGTTGCAACAAGTAATCACATATTTATAGTGGATATTACAACTTATTTTTTAAAATATATGTTGGTCAGTTTCATTCAGTTCCTTTATTACCAGAACATACTTGAAATGTGATTCTTTTCTTCATTATAGTCTGAAAAACGCCTACCCTTGTCTTTTATAGTAGCCATGTTTAATCAATCAATGATCTATCATCGGTCGGTTTCATATTCTGATGATCGATCATCATTTTCAATTACCAACAGTTATATGTAGGGTAACGTAGGAGGGGAGAGATAAAGTAGGGTATTACCAACAGTTGCATGTAGGGTAACGTAGGAGAGGAGAGATAAAGTAGGGTATTACCAACATTTGCATGTAGGGTAACGTAGGAGGGGAGAGATAAAGTAGGGTATTACCAACAGTTGCATGTAGGGTAACGTGTGACGGGAGAGATAAAGTAGGGTATTACCAACAGTTGCATGTAGGGTAACGTAGGAGGGGAGAGATAAAGTAGGGTATTACCAACAGTTGCCTGTAGGGTAACGTAGGAGGGGAGAGATAAAGTAGGGTATTACCAACAGTTGCATGTAGGGAAACGTAGGAGGGGAGAGATAAAGTAGGGTATTACCAACAGTTGCATGTAGGGTAACGTAGGAGGGGAGAGATAAAGTAGGGTATTACCAACAGTTGCATGTAGGGTAACGTAGGAGAGGTGAGATAAAGTAGGGTATTACCAACAGTTGCATGTAGGGTAACGTAGGAGGGGAGAGATAAAGTAGGGTATTACCAACAGTTGCATGTAGGGTAACGTAGGAGGGGAGAGATAAAGTAGGGTATTACCAACAGTTGCATGTAGGATAACGTAGGAGGGCTGAGATAAAGTAGGGTATTACCAACATTTGCAAGTAGGGTAACGTAGGAGGGGAGAAATAAAGTAAGGTATTACCAACAGTTGCATGTAGGGTAATGTAGGAGAGGAGAGATAAAGTAGGGTATTACCAACAGTTGCATGTAGGGTAACGTAGGAGGGGAGAGATAAAGTAGGTTATTACCAACAGTTGCATGTAGGGTAACGTAGGAGGGGAGAGATAAAGTAGGGTATTACCAACAGTTGCATGTAGGGTAACGTAGGAGGGGTGAGATAAAGTAGGATATTACCAACAGTTGCATGTAGGGTAACGTAGGAGGGCAAATATAAAGTAGGGTATAACCAACAGTTGCATGTAGGGTAACGTAGGAGGGGAGAGATAAAGTAGGGTATTACCAACAGTTGCATGTAGGGTAACGTTGGAGGGGAGAGATAAAGTAGGGTATTACCAACAGTTGCATGTAGGGTGACGTAGGAGGGGAGAGATAAAGTAGGGTATTACCAACAGTTGCATGTAGGGTAACGTAGGAGGGGAGAGATAAAGTAGGGTATTACCAACAGTTACATGTAGGGTAACGTAGGAGGGGAGAGATAAAGTAGGATATTACCAACAGTTACATGTAGGGTAACGTAGGAGGGGAGAGATAAAGTAGGGTATTTCCAACAGTTACATGTAGGGTAACGTATGAGGGGGGAGATAAAGTAGAGTATTACCAACAGTTACACGTTGGGTTACGGTAGGGTAACGTAGGAGGGGAGAGATAAAGTAGGGTATTACCAACAGTTACACGTAGGGTAACGTATGAGGGGAGAGATAAAGTAGGGTATTACCAACAGTTACACGTAGGGTAACGTAGGAGGGGAGAGATAAAGTAGGATATTACCAACAGTTACACATATGGGTAACGTAGGAGGGGAGAGATAAAGTAGGGTATTACCAACAGTTACATGTAGGGTAACGTAGGAGGGGAGAGATAAAGTAGGGTAGGGCTATTCTCGTTACATGTGTGTCCCGTGTCTTTCATATGAGTGTATGCACTACATGGGTATGTATGGTCGTCATGCATTATATATGACTCTATGCACTACATGTGTATGTATGGTCTGTGTTCCTGTAGAGTCATGCATTATAAATGATTGTATGCACTACATTGGTATGTATGGTCTGTGTTCATGTAGAGTCAGGCATTATAGATGATTGTGTGCTCTACATGGGTATGTATGGTCTGTGTTCATGTAGAGTCATGCATTATAGATGATTGTGTGCTCTACATGGGTATGTATGGTCTGTGTTCCTGTAGAGTAATGCATTATAGATGATTGTGTGCTCTACATGGGTATGTATGGTCTGTGTTCCTGTAGAGTAATGCATTATAGATGATTGTGTGCTCTACATGGGTATGTATGGTCTGTGTTCCTGTAGAGTCATGCATTATAGATGATTGTGTGCACTACATGGGTATGTATGGTCTGTGTTCCTGTAGAGTCATGCATTATAGATGATTGTGTGCTCTACATGGGTATGTATGGTCTGTGTTCATGTAGAGTCATGCATTATAGATGATTGTGTGCACTACATGGGTATGTATGGTCTGTGTTCCTGTAGAGTCATGCATTATAGATGATTGTGTGCACTACATGGGTATGTATGGTCTGTGTTCATGTAGAGTCATGTATTATAGATGATTGTGTGCTCTACATGGGTATGTATGGTCTGTGTTCATGTAGAGTCATGCATTATAGATGACTGTGTGCTCTACATGGGTATGTATGGTCTGTGTTCCTGTAGAGGCATGCATTATAGATGATTGTGTGCTCTACATGGGTATGTATGGTCTGTGTTCATGTAGAGTCATGCATTATAGATGATTGTGTGCTCTACATGGGTATGTATGGTCTGTGTTCATGTAGAGTCATGCATTATAGATGATTGTGTGCTCTACGTGGGTATGTATGGTCTGTGTTCCTGTAGAGTCATGCATTATAGATGACTGTATGCACTACATGGGTATGTATGGTCTGTGTTCCTGTAGAGTCATGCATTATAGATGACTGTGTGCTCTACATGGGTATGTATGGTCTGTGTTCCTGTAGAGTCATGCATTATAGATGACTGTGTGCTCTACATGGGTATGTATGGTCTGTGTTCCTGTAGAGTCATGCATTATAGATGATTGTGTGCTCTACATGGGTATGTATGGTCTGTGTTCCTGTAGAGTCATGCATTATAGATGACTGTATGCACTGCATGGGTATGTATGGTCTGTGTTCCTGTAGAGTCATGCATTATAGATGTTTGTGTGCTCTACATGGGTATGTATGGTCTGTGTTCCTGTAGAGTCATGCATTATAGATGAGTGTATGCACTACATGGGTATGTATGGTCTGTGTTCCTGTAGAGTCATGCATTATAGATGACTGTATGCACTACATGGGTATGTATGGTCTGTGTTCCTGTAGAGTCATGCATTATAGATGACTGTGTGCTCTACATGGGTATGTATGGTCTGTGTTCCTGTAGAATCATGCATTATAGATGACTGTATGCACTACATTGGTATGTATGGTCTGTGTTCCTGTAGAGTCATGCATTATAGATGATTGTGTGCTCTACATGGGTATGTATGGTCTGTGTTCCTGTAGAGTCATGCATTATAGATGATTGTGTGCTCTACATGGGTATGTATGGTAT
This sequence comes from Cyrtodaria siliqua, assembly GCA_037043455.1. Lineage (NCBI taxonomy): Eukaryota > Metazoa > Mollusca > Bivalvia > Adapedonta > Hiatellidae > Cyrtodaria > Cyrtodaria siliqua. Next base: position 82,970 of record JAWPHD010001851.1, on the reverse strand, counting down.
GTGTTCCTGTAGAGTCATGCATTATAGATGAGTGTATGCACTACATGGGTATGTATGGTCTGTCTTCCTGTAGAATCATGCATTATAGATGACTGTATGCACTACATGGGTATGTATGGTCTGTGTTCCTGTAGAGTCATGCATTATAGATGATTGTGTGCTCTACATGGGTATGTATGGTCTGTGTTCATGTAGAGTCATGCATTATAGATGATTGTGTGCTCTACATGGGTATGTATGGTCTGTGTTCCTGTAGAGTCATGCATTATAGATGATTGTGTGCTCTACATGGGTATGTATGGTCTGTGTTCATGTAGAGTCATGCATTATAGATGATTGTGTGCTCTACATGGGTATGTATGGTCTGTGTTCCTGTAGAGTCATGCATTATAGATGACTGTATGCACTACATGGGTATGTATGGTCTGTGTTCCTGTAGAGTCATGCATTATAGATGATTGTGTGCTCTACATGGGTATGTATGGTCTGTGTTCCTGTAGAGTCATGCATTATAGATGACTCTATGCACTACATGGGTATGTATGGTCTGTGTTCCTGTAGAGTCATGCATTATAGATGATTGTGTGCTCTACATGGGTATGTATGGTCTGTGTTCCTGTAGAGTCATGCGTTATAGATGATTGTGTGCTCTACATGGGTATGTATGGTCTGTGTTCCTGTAGAGTCATGCATTATAGATGATTGTGTGCTCCTCATGGGTATGTATTGGTCTGTGTTCCTGTAGAGTCATGCATTATAGATGATTGTGTGCTCTACATGGGTATGTATGGTCTGTGTTCCTGTAGAGTCATGCATTATAGATGATTGTGTGCTTTACATGGGTATGTATGGTCTATGTTCATGTAGAGTCATGCATTATAGATGACTGTGTGCTCTACATGGGTATGTATGGTCTGTGTTCCTGTAGAGGCATGCATTATAGATGATTGTGTGCTCTACATGGGTATGTATGGTCTGTGTTCCTGTAGAGTCATGCATTATAGATGATTGTGTGCTCTACATGGGTATGTATGGTCTGTGTTCATGTAGAGTCATGCATTATAGATGATTGTGTGCTCTACATGGGTATGTATGGTCTGCGTTCCTGTAGAGTCATGCATTATAGATGACTGTATGCACTACATGGGTATGTATGGTCTGTGTTCCTGTAGAGTCATGCATTATAGATGAGTGTGTGCTCTACATGGGTATGTATGGTCTGTGTTCCTGTAGAGTCATGCATTATAGATGACTGTGTGCTCTACATGGGTATGTATGGTCTGTGTTCCTGTAGAGTCATGCATTATAGATGATTTTGTGCTCTACATGGGTATGTATGGTCTGTGTTCCTGTAGAGTCATGCATTATAGATGACTGTATGCACTACATGGGTATGTATGGTCTGTGTTCCTGTAGAGTCATGCATTATAGATGATTGTGTGCTCTACATGGGTATGTATGGTCTGTGTTCCTGTAGAGTCATGCATTATAGATGAGTGTATGCACTACATGGGTATGTATGGTCTGTGTTCCTGTAGAGTCATGCATTATAGATGACTGTATGCACTACATGGGTATGTATGGTCTGTGTTCCTGTAGAGTCATGCATTATAGATGACTGTGTGCTCTACATGGGTATGTATGGTCTGTGTTCCTGTAGAGTCATGCATTATAGATGACTGTATGCACTACATGGGTATGTATGGTCTGTCTTCCTGTAGAGTCATGCATTATAGATGACTGTATGCACTACATGGGTATGTATGGTCTGTGTTCCTGTAGAGTCATGCATTATAGATGATTGTGTGCTCTACATGGGTATGTATGGTCTGTGTTCATGTAGAGTCATGCATTATAGATGATTGTGTGCTCTACATGGGTATGTATGGTCTGTGTTCCTGTAGAGTCATGCATTATAGATGACTGTATGCACTACATGGGTATGTATTGTCTGTGTTCCTGTAGAGTCATGCATTATAGATGATTGTGTGCTCTACATAGGTATGTATGGTCTGTGTTCCTGTAGAGTCATGCATTATAGATGATTGTGTGCTCTACATGGGTATGTATGGTCTGTGTTCCTGTAGAGTCATGCATTATAGATGATTGTGTGATCTACATGGGTATATATGGTCTGTGTTCTTGTAGAGTCATGCATTATAGATGATTGTGTGCTCTACATGGGTATGTATTGGTCTGTGTTCCTGTAGTGTCATGCATTATAGATGACTGTGTGCTCTACATGGGTATGTATGGTCTGTGTTACTGTAGAGTCATGCATTATAGATGATTGTTTGCTCTACATGGGTATGTATGGTCTGTGTTCCTGTAGAGTCATGCATTATAGATGAGTGTGTGCTCTACATGGGTAGGTATGGTCTGTGTTCCTGTAGAGTCATGCATTATAGATGATTGTGTGCTCTACATGGGTATGTATGGTATGTGTTCCTGTAGAGTCATGCATTATAGATGGTTGTGTGCTCTACATGGGTATGTATGGTCTGTGTTCCTGTAGAGTCATGCATTATAGATGATTGTGTGCACTACATGGGTATGTATGGTCTGTGTTCATGTAGAGTCATGTATTATAGATGATTGTGTGCTCTACATGGGTATGTATGGTCTGTGTTCATGTAGAGTCATGCATTATAGATGACTGTGTGCTCTACATGGGTATGTATGGTCTGTGTTCCTGTAGAGGCATGCATTATAGATGATTGTGTGCTCTACATGGGTATGTATGGTCTGTGTTCATGTAGAGTCATGCATTATAGATGATTGTGTGCTCTACATGGGTATGTATGGTCTGTGTTCATGTAGAGTCATGCATTATAGATGATTGTGTGCTCTACGTGGGTATGTATGGTCTGTGTTCCTGTAGAGTCATGCATTATAGATGACTGTATGCACTACATGGGTATGTATGGTCTGTGTTCCTGTAGAGTCATGCATTATAGATGACTGTGTGCTCTACATGGGTATGTATGGTCTGTGTTCCTGTAGAGTCATGCATTATAGATGACTGTGTGCTCTACATGGGTATGTATGGTCTGTGTTCCTGTAGAGTCATGCATTATAGATGATTATGTGCTCTACATGGGTATGTATGGTCTGTGTTCCTGTAGAGTCATGCATTATAGATGACTGTATGCACTGCATGGGTATGTATGGTCTGTGTTCCTGTAGAGTCATGCATTATAGATGTTTGTGTGCTCTACATGGGTATGTATGGTCTGTGTTCCTGTAGAGTCATGCATTATAGATGAGTGTATGCACTACATGGGTATGTATGGTCTGTGTTCCTGTAGAGTCATGCATTATAGATGACTGTATGCACTACATGGGTATGTATGGTCTGTGTTCCTGTAGAGTCATGCATTATAGATGACTGTGTGCTCTACATGGGTATGTATGGTCTGTGTTCCTGTAGAATCATGCATTATAGATGACTGTATGCACTACATTGGTATGTATGGTCTGTGTTCCTGTAGAGTCATGCATTATAGATGATTGTGTGCTCTACATGGGTATGTATAGTCTGTGTTCCTGTAGAGTCATGCATTATAGATGATTGTGTGCTCTACATGGGTATGTATGGTATGTGTTCCTGTAGAGTCATGCATTATAGATGAGTGTATGCACTACATGGGTATGTATGGTCTGTCTTCCTGTAGAATCATGCATTATAGATGACTGTATGCACTACATGGGTATGTATGGTCTGTGTTCCTGTAGAGTCATGCATTATAGATGATTGTGTGCTCTACATGGGTATGTATGGTCTGTGTTCATGTAGAGTCATGCATTATAGATGATTGTGTGCTCTACATGGGTATGTATGGTCTGTGTTCCTGTAGAGTCATGCATTATAGATGATTGTGTGCTCTACATGGGTATGTATGGTCTGTGTTCATGTAGAGTCATGCATTATAGATGATTGTGTGCTCTACATGGGTATGTATGGTCTGTGTTCCTGTAGAGTCATGCATTATAGATGACTGTATGCACTACATGGGTATGTATGGTCTGTGTTCCTGTAGAGTCATGCATTATAGATGATTGTGTGCTCTACATGGGTATGTATGGTCTGTGTTCCTGTAGAGTCATGCATTATAGATGACTGTATGCACTACATGGGTATGTATGGTCTGTGTTCCTGTAGAGTCATGCATTATAGATGATTGTGTGCTCTACATGGGTATGTATGGTCTGTGTTCCTGTAGAGTCATGCGTTATAGATGATTGTGTGCTCTACATGGGTATGTATGGTCTGTGTTCCTGTAGAGTCATGCATTATAGATGATTGTGTGCTCCTCATGGGTATGTATTGGTCTGTGTTCCTGTAGAGTCATGCATTATAGATGATTGTGTGCTCTACATGGGTATGTATGGTCTGTGTTCCTGTAGAGTCATGCATTATAGATGATTGTGTGCTTTACATGGGTATGTATGGTCTATGTTCATGTAGAGTCATGCATTATAGATGACTGTGTGCTCTACATGGGTATGTATGGTCTGTGTTCCTGTAGAGGCATGCATTATAGATGATTGTGTGCTCTACATGGGTATGTATGGTCTGTGTTCCTGTAGAGTCATGCATTATAGATGATTGTGTGCTCTACATGGGTATGTATGGTCTGTGTTCATGTAGAGTCATGCATTATAGATGATTGTGTGCTCTACATGGGTATGTATGGTCTGTGTTCCTGTAGAGTCATGCATTATAGATGACTGTATGCACTACATGGGTATGTATGGTCTGTGTTCCTGTAGAGTCATGCATTATAGATGAGTGTGTGCTCTACATGGGTATGTATGGTCTGTGTTCCTGTAGAGTCATGCATTATAGATGACTGTGTGCTCTACATGGGTATGTATGGTCTGTGTTCCTGTAGTGTCATACATTATAGATGATTTTGTGCTCTACATGGGTATGTATGGTCTGTGTTCCTGTAGAGTCATGCATTATAGATGACTGTATGCACTACATGGGTATGTATGGTCTGTGTTCCTGTAGAGTCATGCATTATAGATGATTGTGTGCTCTACATGGGTATGTATGGTCTGTGTTCCTGTAGAGTCATGCATTATAGATGAGTGTATGCACTACATGGGTATGTATGGTCTGTGTTCCTGTAGAGTCATGCATTATAGATGACTGTATGCACTACATGGGTATGTATGGTCTGTGTTCCTGTAGAGTCATGCATTATAGATGACTGTGTGCTCTACATGGGTATGTATGGTCTGTGTTCCTGTAGAGTCATGCATTATAGATGACTGTATGCACTACATGGGTATGTATGGTCTGTCTTCCTGTAGAGTCATGCATTATAGATGACTGTATGCACTACATGGGTATGTATGGTCTGTGTTCCTGTAGAGTCATGCATTATAGATGATTGTGTGCTCTACATGGGTATGTATGGTCTGTGTTCATGTAGAGTCATGCATTATAGATGATTGTGTGCTCTACATGGGTATGTATGGTCTGTGTTCCTGTAGAGTCATGCATTATAGATGACTGTATGCACTACATGGGTATGTATTGTCTGTGTTCCTGTAGAGTCATGCATTATAGATGATTGTGTGCTCTACATAGGTATGTATGGTCTGTGTTCCTGTAGAGTCATGCATTATAGATGATTGTGTGCTCTACATGGGTATGTATGGTCTGTGTTCCTGTAGAGTCATGCATTATAGATGATTGTGTGATCTACATGGGTATGTATGGTCTGTGTTCTTGTAGAGTCATGCATTATAGATGATTGTGTGCTCTACATGGGTATGTATTGGTCTGTGTTCCTGTAGTGTCATGCATTATAGATGACTGTGTGCTCTACATGGGTATGTATGGTCTGTGTTACTGTAGAGTCATGCATTATAGATGATTGTTTGCTCTACATGGGTATGTATGGTCTGTGTTCCTGTAGAGTCATGCATTATAGATGAGTGTGTGCTCTACATGGGTAGGTATGGTCTGTGTTCCTGTAGAGTCATGCATTATAGATGACTGTATGCACTACATGGGTATGTATGGTCTGTGTTCCTGTAGAGTCATGCATTATAGATGATTGTGTGCTCTACATGGGTATGTATGGTCTGTGTTCCTGTAGAGTCATGCATTATAGATGAGTGTATGCACTACATGGGTATGTATGGTCTGTGTTCCTGTAGAGTCATGCATTATAGATGACTGTATGCACTACATGGGTATGTATGGTCTGTGTTCCTGTAGAGTCATGCATTATAGATGATTGTGTGCTCTACATGGGTATGTATGGTCTGTGTTCATGTAGAGTCATGCATTATAGATGATTGTGTGCTCTACATGGGTATGTATGGTCTGTGTTCCTGTAGAGTCATGCATTATAGATGACTGTATGCACTACATGGGTATGTATTGTCTGTGTTCCTGTAGAGTCATGCATTATAGATGATTGTGTGCTCTACATAGGTATGTATGGTCTGTGTTCCTGTAGAGTCATGCATTATAGATGATTGTGTGCTCTACATGGGTATGTATGGTCTGTGTTCCTGTAGAGTCATGCATTATAGATGATTGTGTGCTCTACATGGGTATGTATGGTCTGTGTTCATGTAGAGTCATGCATTATAGATGATTGTGTGCTCTACATGGGTATGTATGGTCTGTGTTCCTGTAGAGTCATGCATTATAGATGACTGTATGCACTACATGGGTATGTATGGTCTGTGTTCCTGTAGAGTCATGCATTATAGATGATTGTGTGCTCTACATGGGTATGTATGGTCTGTGTTCCTGTAGAGTCATGCATTATAGATGACTGTATGCACTACATGGGTATGTATGGTCTGTGTTCCTGTAGAGTCATGCATTATAGATGATTGTGTGCTCTACATGGGTATGTATGGTCTGTGTTCCTGTAGAGTCATGCGTTATAGATGATTGTGTGCTCTACATGGGTATGTATGGTCTGTGTTCCTGTAGAGTCATGCATTATAGATGATTGTGTGCTCCTCATGGGTATGTATTGGTCTGTGTTCCTGTAGAGTCATGCATTATAGATGATTGTGTGCTCTACATGGGTATGTATGGTCTGTGTTCCTGTAGAGTCATGCATTATAGATGATTGTGTGCTTTACATGGGTATGTATGGTCTATGTTCATGTAGAGTCATGCATTATAGATGACTGTGTGCTCTACATGGGTATGTATGGTCTGTGTTCCTGTAGAGGCATGCATTATAGATGATTGTGTGCTCTACATGGGTATGTATGGTCTGTGTTCCTGTAGAGTCATGCATTATAGATGATTGTGTGCTCTACATGGGTATGTATGGTCTGTGTTCATGTAGAGTCATGCATTATAGATGATTGTGTGCTCTACATGGGTATGTATGGTCTGTGTTCCTGTAGAGTCATGCATTATAGATGACTGTATGCACTACATGGGTATGTATGGTCTGTGTTCCTGTAGAGTCATGCATTATAGATGAGTGTGTGCTCTACATGGGTATGTATGGTCTGTGTTCCTGTAGAGTCATGCATTATAGATGACTGTGTGCTCTACATGGGTATGTATGGTCTGTGTTCCTGTAGTGTCATGCATTATAGATGATTTTGTGCTCTACATGGGTATGTATGGTCTGTGTTCCTGTAGAGTCATGCATTATAGATGACTGTATGCACTACATGGGTATGTATGGTCTGTGTTCCTGTAGAGTCATGCATTATAGATGATTGTGTGCTCTACATGGGTATGTATGGTCTGTGTTCCTGTAGAGTCATGCATTATAGATGAGTGTATGCACTACATGGGTATGTATGGTCTGTGTTCCTGTAGAGTCATGCATTATAGATGACTGTATGCACTACATGGGTATGTATGGTCTGTGTTCCTGTAGAGTCATGCATTATAGATGACTGTGTGCTCTACATGGGTATGTATGGTCTGTGTTCCTGTAGAGTCATGCATTATAGATGACTGTATGCACTACATGGGTATGTATGGTCTGTCTTCCTGTAGAGTCATGCATTATAGATGACTGTATGCACTACATGGGTATGTATGGTCTGTGTTCCTGTAGAGTCATGCATTATAGATGATTGTGTGCTCTACATGGGTATGTATGGTCTGTGTTCATGTAGAGTCATGCATTATAGATGATTGTGTGCTCTACATGGGTATGTATGGTCTGTGTTCCTGTAGAGTCATGCATTATAGATGACTGTATGCACTACATGGGTATGTATTGTCTGTGTTCCTGTAGAGTCATGCATTATAGATGATTGTGTGCTCTACATAGGTATGTATGGTCTGTGTTCCTGTAGAGTCATGCATTATAGATGATTGTGTGCTCTACATGGGTATGTATGGTCTGTGTTCCTGTAGAGTCATGCATTATAGATGATTGTGTGATCTACATGGGTATGTATGGTCTGTGTTCTTGTAGAGTCATGCATTATAGATGATTGTGTGCTCTACATGGGTATGTATTGGTCTGTGTTCCTGTAGTGTCATGCATTATAGATGACTGTGTGCTCTACATGGGTATGTATGGTCTGTGTTACTGTAGAGTCATGCATTATAGATGATTGTTTGCTCTACATGGGTATGTATGGTCTGTGTTCCTGTAGAGTCATGCATTATAGATGAGTGTGTGCTCTACATGGGTAGGTATGTTCTGTGTTCCTGTAGAGTCATGCATTATAGATGACTGTATGCACTACATGGGTATGTATGGTCTGTGTTCCTGTAGAGTCATGCATTATAGATGATTGTGTGCTCTACATGGGTATGTATGGTCTGTGTTCCTGTAGAGTCATGCATTATAGATGAGTGTATGCACTACATGGGTATGTATGGTCTGTGTTCCTGTAGAGTCATGCATTATAGATGACTGTATGCACTACATGGGTATGTATGGTCTGTGTTCCTGTAGAGTCATGCATTATAGATGACTGTGTGCTCTACATGGGTATGTATGGTCTGTGTTCCTGTAGAGTCATGCATTATAGATGACTGTATGCACTACATGGGTATGTATGGTCTGTCTTCCTGTAGAGTCATGCATTATAGATGACTGTATGCACTACATGGGTATGTATGGTCTGTGTTCCTGTAGAGTCATGCATTATAGATGATTGTGTGCTCTACATGGGTATGTATGGTCTGTGTTCATGTAGAGTCATGCATTATAGATGATTGTGTGCTCTACATGGGTATGTATGGTCTGTGTTCCTGTAGAGTCATGCATTATAGATGACTGTATGCACTACATGGGTATGTATTGTCTGTGTTCCTGTAGAGTCATGCATTATAGATGATTGTGTGCTCTACATAGGTATGTATGGTCTGTGTTCCTGTAGAGTCATGCATTATAGATGATTGTGTGCTCTACATGGGTATGTATGGTCTGTGTTCCTGTAGAGTCATGCATTATAGATGATTGTGTGATCTACATGGGTATGTATGGTCTGTGTTCTTGTAGAGTCATGCATTATAGATGATTGTGTGCTCTACATGGGTATGTATTGGTCTGTGTTCCTGTAGTGTCATGCATTATAGATGACTGTGTGCTCTACATGGGTATGTATGGTCTGTGTTACTGTAGAGTCATGCATTATAGATGATTGTTTGCTCTACATGGGTATGTATGGTCTGTGTTCCTGTAGAGTCATGCATTATAGATGAGTGTGTGCTCTACATGGGTAGGTATGGTCTGTGTTCCTGTAGAGTCATGCATTATAGATGATTGTGTGCTCTACATGGGTATGTATGGTATGTGTTCCTGTAGAGTCATGCATTATAGATGGTTGTGTGCTCTACATGGGTATGTATGGTCTGTGTTCCTGTAGAGTCATGCATTATAGATGGTTGTGTTCTCTACATGGGTATGTATGGTCTGTGTTCCTGTAGAGTCATGCATTATAGATGACTGTATGCACTACATGGGTATGTATGGTCTGTGTTCCTGTAGAGTCATGCATTATAGATGATTGTGTGCTCTACATGGGTATGTATGGTCTGTGTTCCTGTAGAGTCATGCATTATAGATGATTGTGTGCTCTACCCTACACCACCTTACCATACCCTATCACTCTACCCTACCCTACCCTACCGCACCGTATCATACCATGTCATACCTGACACTACCTGACCCTACACTATACTACCGTAACTTAACTTTCCTACCAGACCCTACCTTACCCTGTCCTAACTTACCATACCCTACCCTTACGTACCCAACCCTACTTTATCGTACGATTTTCTACGTTACCCTACCATACGTTACACTTCCCTACCCTGCTCTACCATATCTTACCTTACTTTACCGTTCCATATACTACGATACGACACCTTCCAGGGTTGTAGCTGGGTGAATTTGAACTGTACGCCCGATTGGGTTCCAATCGGCAACCGATCGTACGTTAGATTTCAGGGGTTTTCGCTTAGATTAAATGTATGTTTAATTCAAGCGTAAGAAAGCGCACATGTATGTATACCTTTTATAACAAATTAAGATCGGGAAAATAAGGGCGCAACGACTGTGCTGGAAATAGTTTACCCCTATAACCTCCTACCCCACTTTGGATTTTAATGCATTTTTTAACCCATTTGTTTTTCTTCTCCTTTCATGCGAACTGTACGTCCGGGCGTACGGGCGTATGACTGGCTACGCGCCTGCCTTCCCCCACAATATCCTAAAATGCCCTACCCTACCCTAACCTAACCTTCTCTACCCTGCTCTATAAACCTTACAATTCGCTTCGTAATCCGAAGGCGTATAGTCGGGATCTCGACTTTTTAACATTTCGACTTCGGGTTTTTGCGTTGTAGAAAGGGTTTAAAAAGTTTAGCATTAGTCTACTGTAGACAGAGAATATATATAATAACGTGATTGCAGTGCGGTCTGTACTGAGTAATGCGCTAGCTTTTGACGTATACACGCAGTAACTTCTACTGCTTGTATACGTCAAAAGCTAGCTCATTACTCTGTTTACACAAAGTCAGCTGATAAATGACTCAGGGCCCCGTTTTATGAAACAACTTACGACCATTTGATGCTTCACTATAAATTACACTTTTCAAATAAACGTGATTTCATTTCACTTTCTTAAACATGTGATATTTCTGCACTACGTGCACACATAATTGTCTACATTGAATGCTTAAATGAAAAAAGTGAACTATTTTAAAATTTGAGACTTATCGTAAGATGTTTAATAAAACAGAGCCCTGAACTGTACTTCTTTCTATGCGTTTAATCGGTACTTGCATTACAACAATGATTATGTTTGTCGATTATTAAGAACAACGATCAAACAGTGTTTATTTTTTTTATTTTACTTACTTCAATTTTATCAGATGGTCGATATATTTATTAATTAATTCATATCTATTTTGAAAGCTTGAACTGTTTTAAAATGGTTTTACTGACAGCTGTCAATACCCCATGGAAGTCAGGAGAGAAAAGGGATCCAAGGGTAAACAGGGGGTCAGTGGGGTGAAGCCCGAGACGGTCTGTGATTGAATTTTATGAATGTCAATTCTTACAGATGGTGGGATGTATACAGTACTGGTAAGGGGCTGTTCTACCTCTACCAGAAAAAAATGTACAGTCACATATATGGGCTAACATGTGTTCAAATGACGTAAAACACCATTCAAACAAATCCACATAGTATATACTGTCATTATTTATTTTTTTAGTTTGTTATTATTGCAAGACATATTTAGTAAATAGTCATAATTGAAACTTCGTTTGTTAGTTGAAACTTCTTTTCCTAGTATGAAGAAATTGAAAACTGATTGTGCTTCCAAATCATGTGGCTCTGCTGCATGATGACTCAGTTACGATCCGTTTTCTATTTCAACACATTTCGCAATATCGACAAGGCGGAGATTTAAATAAACATGACACACAGTCATACGAAAATGTTAAAAAGTACAATAGTTGACCTTGTCGTTGCAATGAGGCTCTTGGGCAAAAAGAAATTAAGTTATCAAACATTTATTTTGCATTTGGACATCACTGAAATATGTCAATGTGTTTTAATGTAATATAAAATTGATAATCCTCAATACTTAGATTGTGACTTGCCTTTTTTCAACATGACATGATCAATATCATTATTATTATTCGAATCCCACCGGGTGCTCGACTTGTAAATGAGAAATGTCGATTATTACGGCTGGCGGGAGCTGTACAGTACTGGTCTGCTTCCACCACAAATATTGACCGTCATATATAACCGTACATGTGCTACAAATGACGTAAAACACCATACAAACAAAACAAACAAAAAAATCATTATTGTCTAGCAAATGTCATTAATGCATAGAGGAATCAGGTGTCTTCCTCCACCAATGGAAGCTGGAATGTCGCCATATGACCTTAGCCGTAAATCCAGTTTTAAAAAGAAAGACCATAAAGAAAATGTCAAATAGACACGAGTGTAAACTAGCTGCTAACAAAGAGAAACTCAGTGATCAAAAAAGTGTCCGATGTGGTGACTGCGTTTATGTCTGCACAGATTAACAGATTAACATATTAACATGTAGGAAGGAAGAAAAGGTTTTACATGTTCTTCTTATGAGATAAACGACATTTCAAATAAATGACATTTAAAAATTAAAAATTCAAAAAATTAAGAATTACTGTATCTGGTGAGTGCGTGTGCGTGCGCGTGCACGCGTGTGTGCGTGCGTGTGTGCATGCGCGTGTGCATATTTTCGCTTATCGTTATATTGCTGGGCCATTGTCTTATAATTTCTGTATAATACGGCAATTTGTCCTAACCAAGTATTAACTCATTTCGATATTATTATAGAAGTGTTGTTTCTATATGGACAACACACACATTTTCAAATATGTTACCTATTTGTAAGATTGGCGATAACGCTGTACATTCATAACAAATATGTTTATGTATATGTATAAATACTGACATTCATTTACACACACTTAGTGTTTATAATAAGTATCGTATTGTTATTATCCATGAGTATCCATCGTTGGGTTTGTTGCTCACACTAACATTGGTGACACGAGCCTCCCTATCTTTTTAGAGCGACTTCGATCACTTACTATAGTTTACCTAAGGTTTACCACCACTAATTACATGTAAACCTCTGAGATGTATCGAATGTAGTTCCTATAATAAAAAGTAATCCCTCCTATTTGGATGGAAATGAGCATTATTAGTAGGGGAAAACATTCGATTTTGTGGTTGTATGTATAAGAAGCGTATTAATAGGTTTTACTGGATCACTGATGAACATTTTCGAATTTCGACTCTATGCTCACACTTTGTGAGCAATGAAAACAGTCAATCAATGAAAGCAGTTGCACCCTTGACCTGTTTAGTAAACAAACAAGAACTTTCTTATATGTCTTGTGACCCCATCTTTTCTGGTGATTTTTCAAGTGGAAAATTAGTTTTCTATATGAACATTTCACTGCTGCATTATCCATATTTGCAGCAAATCATTACTATGTAGTTAAACAAGAGTGCTACCGACCATAGACTATCGTTCGTGATCGAAGTCGTTCCAGTAAACAAACCATCAAAGTCATTGTAAATACAAACTCTAGACTGCTTCACTGCGCATGTCCCGTTTCACTCAAACAATCGACCGTAAGCGCATTTCGACCATGACCAAGTGTCTGATCTACATTCTATAAATGCCGCACGGTTCCCGGATTCCTATGTATCCTTCCTCTCTCTCTGGGGCGGCTCTAAATAACCTATACTGTGTTAATGAGCCGTTAAAACAACATTAAATTGTTGTTGTTTTGTGTGTGTGTGTATTTCTAAGGATTATAGTCCCTCCACCTACGACAGGCGTCCTACCCGACGATTATAGGCACAATGTCTGGACTTTTATCTGTGTGTTGTTGTGTGATGTGATGATATGTCTACTTGAAGCAGCGAACTCAATGGTTTATGTATAGTGCTGCCACACTGGAATACCACGCCGTAGTAGACATGATACCCCCACCCACCCAGTCACATTATTCTGACACTGGTCAATCGGTCGTAGCACTACCCATTATTTGCTCGTCAGGCAAGGGTTACAAGTGAATACTCCATTTTTAAAGTCTTTGGTATGACGCGGTCAGGGGACTCGAACCCACGATCTCCCGAATGCAAGGCAGACGCTATAACCACTACACCACAATGCTTCGGTAATTGTTGTTGTTATTTTGGTTTTTTGCTTATATGATGTAAATAAGAAGGGAAACAATCCGTTTTTAAATATGGACTGAAAAGAACATGAATTATCTCCCATCCTTTAATATCCATATACATAGCATAATTATAATAGTGGCAACGAACAAGTCCAGACTCTATTGTGCCCATAACGACCAGGGTTCTCCAGGCGTTTTAGTTGGCGGAGGGACTTTAAAACTTAGAAATAACAACAACAATAGTGGCAACGAAAAGAATAGAAAAACACGTCCTCCATCATAGCACTGGATGGATTTAATTGTAATATAATGTGTGTATATATTGCTTTATTCAAAAATGGAACACTGATCTACAAGAAAATAGAGTATTATCAAGTTTGTATAGACATGTTAAAGATAATGTTGGATATGAAAACAATCTGAATAATTTTATGTACAAAAAGATTACGAAGTGTTTTTTACTAAATTACCGTTTATCTTCACATAGTTTAAGAATTGAGACAGGTCGTTATGCAAGACATAGGAATGAAAGAAATGAAAGAGTTTGTCAAATATGTAATTCATCTGAAATTGAAGACGAATTTCACTTTGTTTTAATTTGTACAGCTTATATTGATATTAGAAAGAAATGTATCAGAAAATATTACATACAAAGTCCAAATATGTTTAAATGTATAACACTTCTACAATCTTCAAAGAAGAAAGAACTTTTTAATTTAAGTAAATATTTGTCAGAGGCGTTTACTGTCGGATGTTTTATTCCAAATATTATTTCTTAAAATATATTCAAGTACATCCTCACATAAATTGTTATTTTATACATAATTCTATTTGTTTTTTGATATCCTTGGATTATTGATTAAAATGTGTAATTTATATGAGCTATGATTAATTAAGGAGTATTGAAAACTGAACTATAAGTGAGTGTGTAGAAATATGTGTAACCTGTCATGTGATTATAATTATGTATTACAAATTATGTATGTAATGATGAGAAACTTTAAAAGTTTAAATCAATAAAATATCTATCTATCTATCTATATTATGGTACAGTATGCTAGCCAAATCATGTTACCACAGTGAGACATAAGACATTCGGTTGTTTGTATTTCATGCGTGCAAAATATAAAGAGAATATAGATTAGGTAGAGAAACTTGTTAGTTTCTTTCTTATGTTAATATTTATTTAGCTGACAAATACTAAGAATACTTTGTTGCTTAAATATATTTCTAGACTAATTATTGTACGGTACAACGCGGTATGATTCTCCGACACTCATGTACCTATGACGGGGAAAATATTTCGGCCGTCTTAATTTATAAGGATAGCCGGAAAAAAACGAAGGAAAAAAAACGCTTTCTCTAAATTTATAAAACGTACCACACGGTATGCATCGATGAGATATTTGATTAGCCCGTCAGTATATAAAGTTGGCTTATTAACTAGCATGTTTGTAGATAGTTCACTAGTATACGTGTTACCAGACCTGTAAGCAGAAAAGTTGCCACTAGAGGGCTCTATGAAACGGTCATTTTAAAAACGAGAAAAATATCCTATAGAAATCACACCGGCCAAACGCACCGTAGATCCGCACTGTATCACAAACAAAGAGCAAATTAACTATACAAGGAAAAAGAAAATACACAACAGAAAGAGTGGTGCAGAAAGGGTTATCGACTAGGCAATATGGCCCACCGGTTAGCTTAAATTGATGTTAAATGTACACAACCTCGCTATTATCCTGTCTTCAGCGCTCAAATTTACAAGACAGTGTAAATAAAAAATACATCCCATCAAAATGAAATCTCTAACAATAAAATCCACATCCAGAGAAATTAGGGTACGATACACGTATATGTTTTAGTAAATATATGTAAAAAAAATTAAAATAATATCATTTTTTAGAAAAACTTCAGGATGTATCCAAAATTGTACTGAACAACCACAGCAGTTGCATCATTTCACTAAAACACTAGCTAAATCGATGCCTTTGTTTAAATAAGTAATTTTCAAAAAATGCCTTTGATGGTCAGAAAGAGCATGAATATGTGGACGCAAAATTGATGCGTGTAGCTTTACATAATAGACGCAACAAGTGGATTAGTACGGATATAAATACAAGAAAACGGCAGACTGACTACTTTGCTAAGGAGCGCATGTCTGCCAGAACTTTTATAAATATTGTTAAGTTCTGCGACAGAAACAAATTCCTTAAATCTACGTTTTAAATTACTGTTTTTTTCTAAGACCATGCGACCTCCGTTTACGCTTACGAGTAGACTCTGCTAAACACATCTATACCGGGAGTATTTGAAATGTTTCCTTCTCTTATAATGTTATCATTTAGACCTAATGGATAAGGAGTTTGTAATTATTGTATCCATTTCAGCTCAGCAATATGGCAGCAGCTTTATCAAAGCAATGAATTCCACAGGATGAATGCTAACATTATTTATTGTCGCCCGAATCCCTAAAGTGTGTATAAAGAAATTATGCGGTGCCAATAGAAGTAGGTGGTATACCTACTTCTATTGGCACCGCATAATTTCTTATATGCCTAGCAATCGTTAGAAAAATATACGTTTTTATAACTAGTTCTTTATCCTTTTTAATACGCGTTTACCGTGTGCGTACGTATAGCAAGCATTTGCGTAAAGTACATTTAAAAACAATTGAACTGAACTGGGGTTTAAAGGGTTTTAACGCGCACCAACACATGAAAGGTTATATGTCGCCTAACCGGAATGAACATGCCAGGCTCATCCTCCATGTACATCGAGATAAAATATGGAGAATGGATCTAGAATCTTCTCACCTGCAGAATTGCTGCAAATTATATTGTAGACACTCCATTTACGCTGGAGCCACGTTTATTGTTTTTCTGCCAGTGCTCTAGCGAGATGGCACCTGAAACAATGCAGGGGTCATGATGAAGGCCTTTAATGAGCATGAACAAAAAAATTATAAAATTAACAAGAATTTGTTGGTGGGGAGGTGAGGGTAGGGGTGGGGTTCTACCCCTCTGCCTACTCCTCCAACGGGATCTGCAGTGGCCCTATTCTTTGCCCCGGAACCAAACACCTTTAAAAACATACATCCTAGCTTTTCTGCTATGGAAATACTAAATGTGTCTATTATTTGGAAAATAAATGCTACATCTGTCCTGTGGTGATGAACGTTATAGACCATGAGCCATACACGTTTTTGTTACCATCTCAAGGGACAAATTCTTACTAGTACCATGTTATCGAGTACCTTGTATAGAAACAAAATCCATGATAGCAGTGCTAAAACGGTAGCTGATTCCTGTTATTAGAGTTATCTCCCCTTTTAAATAAAAAATCTGGTTTCTTTAAAATTAATTTCCTCTGAATCGACAATAGCTATATGTTTAATATTTTGCATGTTTAATACGGTTAGGGTCCTCTACCATGTACTTTTAAAATGGTGACCCTGGGGTCAAATATGGCCCCAATCCCGGTTTTATCCCATTAACAGTTTACAGAGCGTTATGAAGGAAACCTTTAAAAAATATAATAATTCTAAATCCGTAAGAGCTAAATGTCTAATATTATGCATGTAGTATAAGCTTATGGTCCACTAGCAAATTTGTTAAAATGGTGACACTGAGATCTTATTTGGCCTCGCCCCATGGGTCATATATTAACATAAAGTCGTATTGAACAATCTGTGAAATCTCTTCTCTAAAAAATCAGAAAAGAGACAACAGTCTAATATTTTGCGAATAACATAGCTTATGGTTCTCTATCAGTTCAAATCATGACACTGGAGCCAATATGGCCCGGTCCCGGGGTCACATTTTTACAAAGAATTATATAGGAAAGTCTATAAGCATATTGTTCTCTGAAACTTCAAGAGCTAGAGGTCTAAAACGTTGCATTAGCATAAGATTATTGTCACCCTCCCAGGTTATTCAAATGGTGACCCGGCAGTCATCCATAACATGGAGTTATTTAGGAAAGGCTTGGTTAAAATCGTTGACAAAGGGGTCAAATATGGCCCCTACAGGTTCTCAGTTTTACGTAGATTTATATTTTAAAAAATGTTGTTGATATTTAAGAACATGAGAGCACTTTGAGACAACGCCAGTGTGTCTATTGTTTATGGCTTTAAGTTGTACATTTTTCATAAAATCACTTCAAATTTAGATATAAATTAACTGCAATTATTTATTAGAATGGGATTTTCGATAATGTATTGCATTATAAAGACATAAATAATTAAAACACTTAAGTAAATATCTATTTAAGGGTGCTAACAAATCGCATATTGAACAAATCCATGAGCTAAAATCGCGAAGGATACCACTGCATTGTCAACTCATTGCAAAAAAAGGTGTCATTTTACGGTTATACTGTTCATTTTTAAGTGTTTGTAATACAAATGTGCACTCTTAAGTAGTAGCACCGGTATGTCAGACATAGATTATAGAGCATAAATCTGTAAATCTAACCATGTTCACTAAGTGTGAACTTCGTCTTCTTCTTCTAATTAAAGGGTTGTATTCTCAGAATGTGGTGTACCCTGTGTTTAAAACTGCGCTAGCCCAATAAAAACAGATGTCGCTATGTTACCATGAAAATTATTTAAATATAGTGGTGATTTAGTTGATGAAGATTTGTTTGTTTGGTGTTTAACGTCATTTGTCAGCACATTTTAGGCTATGTATGAAGGTCGATTTGTCTGTTGTGGAGGCAGACCACTCACTTATTCCTGAGTAGAACCAGGACTGTTTACCTCCCGCCATCTGTAAGAATCGACACTTTCTCACTTACAAGTTGATAAAGAAAAGGGGAGGAATAGGCCTAGTGATAAGCCTGGTTTGCCTCTACAGTGTCGATGTCGGTGGATTGGATTTGAAGAAGATTCCTCATTGTCCATGGGTAAAAGGAGTATTTGTATACATCCTTCTGGACAGTAGGTTGATATAGTCGCCGGGGACCTCTGATATTCTTGTTGTTTGGCATTACTAGGTTTGTGTCTACATCCACTAGTCCATATTGGATCTTAAACAGCATTGTTAGTCGGGTACTGTACCTTCTGTATTGTAGGGATTCCCACTGCAGGTCCTGTACCATCTGTGTTACACAACCTAGGGTTCAATAAGTATAGTCACTGTGTACAAACCGGGCAGCTCTTCGCTGGACTTGTTCTATGTGTATATATCAGTTGTCTTATGGGGATCACATACGGTGGATGCATACTCTAGTGTAGGTCGTAAAATTTTGATTTCTCAAGATCTGATAGTTTTTTTCTGAAGTAGTAGCAATACTATGGGTACCGATCCTTATATGTAAGCGTCTACAATTTGTTTTATCTTATAAATGAGCTAGGCATATATAAGGCTTGCAGCATATTGCAACTCGACATGCATGAACTTGATGCCAACTTGCTAGATAAGATGGACGTTGTGAACCCAGTTTCTTGGATATAACCTTCATGACGTTTTAACATTTTAGTTGTATGTATCTTAATGCAATAACCCTGCTTGAGCCCATACAGCCTGCTGATACAGTGGATAGAACTAGCATCTTGAAATCTAGAGAACCCTGGTTTAAGCCTCACCGGCGACAGTGATTTTCGTCGGTGTGTTCTTGAGCAAGATATTTGCCATAACCCTCATCCGTCTGATGGGGACGTAAAGCGGGGAGACTCGTGTATCGTATTTTTGTCTCCGATCACGTTAAAGAAACATAGGACTCTTTTCGTTAGTAGAAGTAGGGCAGGTTCCTAGATTCAATTCAATTCTGTTTCTTTAAAAGTGCATATAGAAAAGTCTCACCCACAAAATAACGTGTAAAACACGAACTATTTTGGAGAAAAAAACGGGGAGGCTCGTGTATCGCATTTTTTTCTCCGATCACGTTAAAGAAACATAGGACTCTAGGGCAGGATTCCTAGATTCCTGTGTATCCTTCTCCACCCTCTCTCTGAGGTGGCTCTAAATAACCTTATATGTGTGGATGAACCATTAAACAACATTCAATTTTGTTTCTTTAAAAGTGCATATTGAAAAGTCTCACCCACAAAATAACGGGTAAAACTATGCATTTTCGCAAACTATTTTGGAGAAAATACTCATATTGAGATCAAGATGATCAGTTTAAGGCAATACAATTCTTTGTCATTGTTGGCATTGTTACCCTTTCATTAGTAATAAATCTTCTTTTTAGATACCTGTCAAATAAAAAATTGATGCTTACTAACAGTCCCAATCCTAGGTTAATTCCATACTATAAATCAAGTATGAAGGACATCACATCCTATATTAAGATACATATCTTAATCAGATGCTTTTGTAACACCTGCACCTATACTAACGAATAGTTGCCGTAATAAGTGGTTAGTTAGTACAGTGGTCTGGCTATTCCCTTAAACGTTTTCTTCGTCGATTCTATTTGAATATTGACAAAAAAATGGCTCATGCAAATGCATAATACTTTACATTTCGTGTACAAAATTCTTTATTGTGATTTATGTGGTTGGGGTAATTCAGGTGTTAAAATTCTTAAAATATACATATATTGCTATTAAAAAGCTTTGAAATAGACATCCAATAAGATTTTGTATTGCAATTATTATAATTTACTTTTAATTCATGTCTTTATATGTAATACATAATCGAAATGTTTAATCATAATAAGTTCAATAATAAGTTTTAATAGCGCATACACCTAAACAAAAGAATGAATTACATGTTATGAAAATCGTAAAACCGCACATTTCTAGATACCTTTTGGCCTGTTTGCGTCGTCTGTGCAATATATGTCTCTATCAAAACATTTTAATAATACTGATATTGCTGTTAAGTACAAGGCTTATACTTCCAGTTCGGCGTGTGATTCACTGAACAAATATATGCAATGCCATGAATGATTGAACGTTGCATACTACATTATGTTCCTGAATTTAAACTAACAGTCCCTACTTCATATAAAACTATCATTTAAATCAGCATAAAAAGAATGTAAATTAGTGATTCTTATAAGTTTACACATATAATGTAATCAATATTGATTAAACTGAATGAATAAACAATGTGTCAATAGTGGGTGGGGTAAATTGACTTACAATTTGAAGCAAAATGGAGACTTTAAACAGAATTCAATGCTAAACAGAGCTTATTTGCGCTTTATATAACTTAAATGAATTGTAAACTTAATTGCATTGTTTAAAAATACCTCAATAAGTATTCACACAAGCATGACATCCAAACATGAACATCAAGTAATTAGATGAAAGCGCTACAATGACAATCTATTAATGTTCGATCTTTTTTTGTATAAGCTACCTGTTGCAGGTTGCTATCATGGAAAAATGTAATCTTCATACATTGTTCTTTTCAAAAAGTGATGGTAGAATTTGTCCCTTGAGTTGGTAACGATATCGAAAAATTTGGGTCCTGGCTCAAGGCCTATTAGATCTGATATAGAACTTTACGAAGAAGCATATCTCTTTTCAAACAAGGAATCTATGAAAGAGAAATAACTGGAATTATTAAAATACTAAACTTATATCAAAGTTTACCTTCGTTAAAACAAATTATCATTAATCGATATTCAAAATACTCTTATCTTTAAATTCAAAATTAAACTTAAATAAGCCATTAAAATCAGCTTTCGTATTGTTTTTTATAAAACAACAACAGTAGTTTTTAAAAAAATAAATGACAAAATAAACGTAAAAGGGTTGACAACAGTGGTATCTTAGAACGTTCAGTGTCAAAAAGGCCGCTGTTGTTTAAACCCCAGGTTCTAGGGTGCTAAGTTTGTTTTTGCAGGCTATCCTGTTTATTGAAACTGCAAACATTTCCCCCATTTTAAACTGTTAAGGGTACAAAATGTAATACTTGGTGCTTAAAACAGTTTGTATAATGACTAGGTGTGCCAATACACCATACAGATAAGACTTTAAACAAACCAAGGTATTTTACTGTGATGAGTACAACTTTAATAAATAACTTGTTTATAATGGTTACTGTAATTGGACAGAACACATACTAAAGCATGGATATGCAGTTCCAGAACATTGGTGGCACATGCTTTTCGGTCACCTAATACTGCAAAGTAATACAACTAAACATATGTATACGAAGACAGGTCATTCAATTCAATTCAATATTTTATTTGGCATAACATGTACATGTTTATTGCCTAAACAAGGCGGAATACAATACACAATATTTCAGAGAAGAGTACAAACAAACATACATACTTCATTTAGAGAATGAATATATATATTTCAGTGGAACAATATAATTCATTGTCCTTTGTCACCAATGGAGATGTGCAGTTACAGTAGATGTTTCTTTTTTAGTCACCAATTAGCACGTATATTGTCCTTATTCACCAATGAAAGAGGCTTCTTGTCCCCAATGAAGTGTTCTTCATGTGAAGGTGTTTTTTCTTTAGATACCATGTAGCACGTATATTTCATTGTCATTATTCACACATGAAGATTATTGTAGAGTATATCTTTCCTAAAGGGAGTGCATCAGGATTGATGGTACTTTTTTGGATTTGTTTATATGCATTTGTCCATAAACCACGAACATTAAGACATTATATACCTTCAGTTAGCCTTCATATTTTGCTATAAAACTTTCAGGGTGACTTAATTTACGAATATCCAACAATTTAAATGCAGCAGAATTTTACATTGAAAATGCCCCATCAAAAAACCTACCGCGCATATTTTTTTTTATTTCTCAACAGATTTTAAAAAGTAGCGTATTTTTATTTACCACATTTACCACTAAAAATGATAAACAATTTTATTAGGTACGAGATGTATTTTGTCTGAAAATTCAAAAAAACAATTTGGCTGAAACAAGCGCTCCAAACAATAGGTTTATAGTCATATCATTTACAAAAGTGACTTAAAGTGACTTTATCCTTATATTTATTTTAGTTACTATTAAAGGTGCAGTAGGTATAAGCCGCAAAACGATAATACACCTCTGGTAACCCGAGAGTCATTTTCAAGAGCAACAGATATATGCTCTGGGATATTTCAAACTTTGTATATTATATGACAGTAACCATAATATTTGGAATACAACAATTATTTCGGTTTGCTTTCGTTTTGTGAGAGCATTTCAACCAAACATTGGTCCGTTTCCCTTTCTTCTTTCTTTATTCTCTGAAAAAAACAATAAAAGGTGTGCGTTTTATTGCCATCTCTAATTTAAGTATGATTTCAAAACATATATATGTATGTAAGGTTACTAGTATCTGGAAAAAAAAAGTTTCGAATAATTATTTTTTTAAATGTTAACATTGAATACAGCAAATATGTGTTTGTCTACAATCTTGTCTTGTCTTGTCGTGCCCTAAATGGTTTGCTCTCTTATTGCTCTGGCTTCTGCCAAGTCATTGAGTACCTTCTTTGTGGCTTTCTAGGCTATTGTTTTTTTGTAATTATATATACACGAGCATCTTTGTGTTTTACTTATATTGCCTATTAATGCTGCCTTGTTGGTTAGAGAATAGTTCATGGTGGGGATTTCTTTATTTATACTGTCCCGTTTTATTGGGATGACAGTAGGGTAATTGTGAGATTTGGTGCACCCTAGAACCGGGTTTAAACCCCTAGCGACCTTTTTTACCGCTGACCGTTCCAATGCGGTAGCCCTGTTGTCAACCCTTTTGTGTTTGTGAGATCTAATTTGGCATTTTGTTCATCTTTAACGTTGTTCTTTGTTTATGTGTGTGTTTGTATTTGACTGTCATCCTTGAATGCTACTTTTCCTTTCCGATTTTATATCTATATTTACCGGCGCGTCCTAGTATACAGATCCTTCTCGATGGCACGAATGACATGGTGAAGTGATTTGGGGGTGGGGGGGGGGGGGGAGGGTTCGTCCACCGTTCGCTTTAGGAGTAGTTAACCGTATATCTTAAACATTGTAAAGATACCTCTGAACTTAGCTATTCTATTCGCTGTGTTTTAGCTGACTAAATTGTTAAATTATGTAACCTTGCAGGGAATTCATTGTTTACACTGTCTAGTTCTACCTGATATTGCGATGACAATAACGTAGGCGTGAGTGTTTTAAAAATTACCGAAAAGGGGATCCCTTGGAAGCAACAAACACAAACAATGGGAAGAGTAGCATATTGGGTTTTATTCAGTCTGTTCATGAGATGTAATATAAATTGCTAGGCCTCTCACGCCTCCTAGCACCGGCTTAAGCGATATTCTACTTTAAAGTAACAAAGAATGGGACTGATGATCCCAAGACAGATTTTGAATATATACAAAAACAGTGGCATTTTTAAGGTACAATCTGCTATTTTGACCCCATTAAAATCATAAATATCATTTTCAGTAGATATTATTTTCAAGATAGCTTCAACTGGTTAAAAATCACATGTTTATTGATGAAATGAATTCAAAATCAGTTTATTTGAAACAAAAGATTGGAACGATTGTCTAGATATGGCATTTTGAAGATTCTGGATTTACGCGTAAAAATCGAAAGAATTTGATTTTAGCCGAAGGTCTTTTAAGCACTCGTATTTGGTAGAAAATGACTTTTTTTCTAAAAATGACAGACGCCATTTTCTCATACCAAACACTTTAGCCAGAAAAAAACAAACTTCAGGCAGGTTTGAATGTTTATTTTGATCAGACTACACCAATTAATCAGCGGGCAGGGAAAAGGTTCCAGGGTAAATTCGGAGCTATTACATAGAATCTCTTAATTTTGATTGTTTTCAACGTAAACAAACCAAAACATTTTGTTAAAAAAAGAAGTATATTTCACCATCCGAGCCAAACAGCTGTTTGTTTGTTTTTTTATATGTTTTTTTTGATAAAACTAAGATATGTGTTTCAAAACAAGTAACCAAAAATATAGCTTCTTTTGTTAGGGAACTCAGCACAAAGCTTAGAGCTCTTTAATGTACGTCTATGGACAATGAATTGGTGTAGTATGAGATGTATGCTTACTGGCATTGAGTACTTCTTATCTTCCAATCCCAAAGAGCTCGAAGAATTCTACTTAGTCTCGGCCAGCCATACCGTATCATGCATATGTCTTACTTGCAGATATCGGTCTGGGCAGATTAGGCCAATTAAAGCGCCCACTAGCGATAAGCACAATTTATTCGCGCGTTTTTTTCATGCGCATAAAGTCGAAGTATGCGTGACGTCATGTTGTAAATAAACGTACAAGGTCAATTGTTGATACATCAGTTAAACCTGTTTAACGTCTCTTGCTGCTTCTCAAAAGTCAAAAATAAGACATTATTTTTAAATTAACCTAAAAAGATGTTTTTTGAAAGTCTCATTGAATCTCTGAAAATCTCGCCAAAATCGCCCAAAACTTTAGGGCGATTTCAAACGTCCTATTTTCCCCAGGCCCTGGTTCTGGATCCGTGTAGCATAGCGTAACAAAGAAATCAGAAGCGGGCCGGGTGACCGAGGCTAAATGAGCTTCAATTATTAAGAGTTAACAATTGCTCGTCTAGATCACTGGATCAACACACCTTAAAGAGGGTTACTAGTATTTAAAATGTATAAATAAAAATACTACCGGGTCATTTCTGTAGTCTACACCACATCTTAATATCTTCAACATAGAAACGGGTAAATACCAACATAGGTGGTCAAAAAGTGGTATCATGTATTTATGGGAGTCCGGATCTTTTTTTAGGAACTCCTGCAAAAAAGAAACGTGCAGTTATTATCATAATTACAAACAATTGTATAATTCACTCAACTTATTGCTTTTTCTTGAGCTTGTAGTCGAGTTGAGGACTTTAATAGTTGCAACCTCTGTATAACTAAAGATCTGCACCATGAAGAGGGGGTGCGTGTTGGGATCCTATCCCTCTGCCTCTAGTGGGATTTGCAGTGGTTGTATTCTACCCCGACAACCACACGGGGAAGTATATCAACTTAATTTGAGAACTCTTCTACGACAATGACTAACAACCTTACAAACTTTGTAAGATAATTGGTCATGAACACTTTCATACAATCTTTATTAAATTTGTTCAAAGGTTCATCAAAAGAGGTTATGACCCTATCATTTTACGACTCACTGTATGTTTAGTGGTTCACCCATTTACAGTTCCAATATATGCTTTCCTCTTTAATTGTGCGATGTCCAGACATATTATGGACGATATGATGACGTCTGACTAAATCCTGAGAGGACGGTAACGTTTGATGCTTGTCACCAATCTGTAATTGTCGTGCTCTTAATTGTTTTCTCTTGTTTCTCAAGTCAATGAGTCTTCCTTTTTGGCCTTCTAGGTTATTTTAATAGTCATATATACATGATTAGCTTTGTGTTATACTTATATTGCATATTACTGTTGCCTAGCTTGTTATAGGATAAAGCATGGCAGAAATTTCTTTACTGACACTCCCCGTATGGTTCCGGGGCAAAGAATAGGACCACTGCAAATCCCGTTGGAGGGGAAGGCAGATGGGTAGACGCCCCTCCCCCCACAAATTCATGTTCATTTTATCATTTTTTGTTCATGTTCATTAAAGGTCTTCATCATGACCCCTGCATTGTTTCAGGTGCCATCTCGCTCATATCACTAAAGCTGTGGCAGAAAAACTATAACGTGGCTCCAGCGTAAATGGAGTGTCTACAATAGAATTTGCTGCAACTCTGCATTTCAGGGTGAGAAGGTTCTAGGCCCGTTCTCCATATTGTATCTAGATGTACATGGAGGATGAGCCTGGCATGTTTATTCCTGTTAGGCGGCATATAACCTTTCATGTATTTGAGCGCCTTAAAACCCCAATTCAATTCAATACAATTCTTTATTGTGTCAATAGAGAAAGACTGAGGGGTGTTGCACCTGAGCCTAGTTTAAACTTCCACTGACCCCTTCAAGGCAGTAGCCCTATTGTAAATCCGGTAAAGATTGTGCTGTTACATATGTACATTGCATTTTTTACTTTGCTTCTATTTTTTCCCTTGTAATTGTTGTTTGCTTCTGTGCGTGCTTTTGATTGTGTGTGGTCCTTGAATGCTACATTAGCTAGATTGTTTGTAAGGAGAATCCAAATATTTTTATTTTACACCCTCCGCATAAAGTTCCTTCGGAGGGAGCATTATGGGGTGCTACAGGACACTGTCCCCTGATTTTTATGAATGCTTTCCCTCTTTTTTGGGCGGCTCGAAATAACCAGAGATATGTGGTGGTGTGCAGTTCAGCAGCATTTCCGTTAAATTCTTCTTGCTAATCCGTGAACTGGGTTATCCCTAGATTAAATCTAAACCATCTCTCTGCCATCACTCTGCTAAACAAAGGCAATATTCACATCATATGTTCGTGTTACCAGACGTTTGATTATCATTTAAAACATTCAATCAGTCAATCATCGGTGCATCCGACATGCAATTCTTAGTGTAAAATTAAGACGTATAACACTTAAAGTTCTCCGTCCATGTTCTGTTTATAAACATGGTTGGGACCACGCTACTTACATGTATGTTACTAACGTGGAATCCTATAGCACATTATGTTTTCATCAACATATATCTTTCATCAAGTAAAGCTACCGTGTAGTTCAGTCGGTAACGCGATAAGAGCTCGTCTGTTATTACTCGCGAGTGTAATTTTAGTGTGGGCTAAGTTCAACCCCATTTTGTTTCTAATTTGTCAATACTCAATAATGAGTAATGTTTGTCAACATAATTATTGTGTGTTTTTTATAATCTAAAAGTTACAGCTAATGTTCCTGTAATAGGAACCATAATTACAAAACATACATATCCATTTTAAACTTGATTTTGACTCTTCTCATCAGAGCACGAGGACTAACTCTTATTCGATTTGCATTTAGTATATCGCACGTCCACTTATCTAAATCGCAAAAAAATATTCAAATCGAAAGCGTGGCGATTTAATTATAATGGACATGCACATTTAGTGAATATGGAGAACTGAATTAAACCGTTCCACATTTAGTATATCAAAAGTTTATTTATTTAAAATGTGTTGATTTATTTAAATCGTATTGTTTTTTACCGACACTGGCCCATATCGACCGTGTGGAAACGTAAACATTTTTTTTGTTTTTAATACTTTTATTTCAGACACATTGTAATTTGATACGTAAACATGCTTGTGCGGAAACATACTTGTGACCCCTGCTCCAAAACATACAAGAGCTTGTCTGGCCTTCAACACCACCAAAAGACAACAGAAATAACAACGAAAGTCTTGTTGATTTCTGAAGATTTTTATTATTATTATCATATGACTGAATTCATCTGTTAATTATTAAAAAATTAACTTTGTTTAACATGGCAGTTTTAGAAAGACGTATCTTAGCTCAAAAGGGATGAAGAATTATAAGGAAATAAACCAACTTTCTTGATTTCCATCATGTTATCCCCAACAAAATCGATTGTTTATTTTTTTGACATGCATTTTCCATTGCAAAGAAACCGACATCTGTCGCGCATGCATAACGACATCAATATATCACAGCGAGTATCCCATACATTGGCAATATATTCTTAAACATCTTAAAATATCTGTGGAAAACGAGCATAAGTTTGTATTTAATGACGTAGAACATTTCGAACAGGTAAATTAATCCCAATGTCCTGGTAATGGTCAATTATCTGGCAATAGTTGTGCCACTTTGCCGCAAAGCCGCAATTCAGGTTATCCGCAATTCCCTGTGAGGTCGTACATTTAGTAAAATGTATCTACGTCATGCAAATAATAACTATTTTTATTTACAATTTATTGGTGGATTTAAATATGTGTTTCTTTCTTGGACTATCAGGAAATGTTCATATGATGTTTCGGGGTTAAATTTGATAGTTGATTATAATACAAAAAAGGATGGTCACTGACCTTTAAAGCACATATAGAATGACATTAAAACGTATAACAATAAAACAAAAAGTACTGGAAAGGCGACCTTTGAAAGCAATAATTACAGACAAGAGAGAAAAGTGACAGATTCCATTTCACGAGAGGTAATATGAGGAGCCACACATCTAACGCTCCCTAGCACAGACTTCTGATTAACATTAGCAGTTTACCTTAAAACATATATTAAAATATTGGGAGATTTTAAATTATGATCCATTTTAAGAGGAATATGATTAAATTATATTACAAAATACCTGTCACTCACCTGTTAACAACGATATGATGGAGCCGAAAACAAAAACAGACACAATACCTATTGTATTAAACCATTGGTATTACATCGTGTATAGCAGCTTCACACCAGTCCTGCAAAGTTATTAAAAACGATTTAATTTTATAACCTATGTTTGAAACAACAGAAATTGTAACATACTAAGGATAATGCAAACCCATTGCGAATTACATTGTTAATCACGTGACCTTACATCGTTAAATGTAACGTCACTTAGTTTTATTTCAACATGTTTGATAGTAAAACATTAAAAGGAGTTATAAAACAACTAAAACAACAATAAAATGCGTTAGAAACGAGTCAGTAACCAGTAATGAGACTTTCAGCTATGAAAGTGTATATATTTTTTTTTGTTGTTGATTTAGCGCAATCATATTGTTCCGCCAACGTATGACTATAGTTAAACTATGATTGTTAACATTCTATTGTCAACTATTGTCAATCCTTTGATGTTTGTGACGTCATATCTTACCTCTTATTCATCTTTGTAAGTATTGTTTGTTTCCGTGCGTGTTTTTGGTTGAATATGGTCCTTGAAGGTTACATTTCCTGTTCGACTTTTATATCTACTTTTATAATGGCTGATATAATAGTGTACAATTTACAATAAACACGCTCCATGTTAAAATTAGATGCCAACAAAAAACGAAAATTCAAAAATAAAACCACATACTTGGTTTGATTGGGTCTCTTCCGCCATTAGTGAAACACTTATTTAATCAAAGATAACAAAACTTATCAGAAATGGATGATCCTAATAAAAATTCAAACTTTAAGTCTTTGTTAGAATATATGCATGCGTGACATCTACCATTAACATGTTAATGCTTACAAACTGTTGGACGCTGTTTGGGCTACTTGACCAACCGTCGAAGCCGTTGTTAAACTGACCATATCAATGAGTACGTCATTGTTATTTGTTGTGTACACTGACGAGATATTCTCACTGAGTACATACGACGGATTCATAGTCATATTATGAGAGGTGTTTACACCAATACAAAAGTCTGTAGGGGCTGAAGGAAGGGCAAAATCTTTCACAGAACCATCTGTCGTCATCTGCCCGATACATATCCAGAATGTCAGCAAACATCCGATAATAGTACCACTGAATACTCCCTGGATAAAAGAACTTCATTATACGTACATACACAAGTGAAGTGAAACAGAAACAATAACAGTAACACAACGCAGTCAATCTATAAAGACGCATACAAAACGAACAATAACATGTATACATAATCATTTAGAAGCAAAATGGAGGACAACAGCATTGAAACGGTCAGCGGCAAAAAGGCTGCTGTGGTTTACTTTCTTTATGGTCAGATATCACTATTGTTTGGGGCTTTTGATTGGTTGGAATAAATGATTATGTCTATTACGTAATATAGTCAGAGTGTAGATTCTGATCGAACCCAAATCATAAAAAATCCCCATAAAATATGAAAATATTATATTTCAATAGTAAAACATGTTCATTTAGGATAGTTTGAGTGAAATTTGTATTTGTATTGACACAATTGCACTGAGGTATATTTGCAAACAGTACACTTTATTTGCTGCCATTCTAGGGGTGCCCACCTTTAGTGAACTTTTAAAGGCAGACAACATTACATTTTCTCCTATTTACTAGTCATTTCTGAGTGTATATAAGATAGTTCTTTAAGAAAGGTGTTTTTCAGCATGTGTGCTTTAGAAATAGAGGGTGAAGGCCAAAAGGCTACAATGTAGGCCTATGGGAAATGCAATAGTGGTATATGAACTTATCGACAGTATTACGTAACTGTGTTTATTATTTAAACATTTGTATATTAAACACGGTGTTTGATGGTATAGTAGCAAGAGTAGATTTATTTTATTATATAATAAATTGAGTTTTAATGGTTATGAAGGAGTCGTTTGACATTTTTATTTCTTAGAAGCAGATAGGCTTTATTAATGATATTATATATCTGACCTTTGCTGACGCCCAAGGACAAAATGCTCCAAACATAAACATCCCTGCAAGAGGACCATGAAATGATGCCAGTATGCTAACTGTAATCTGTAATTGCAAGATAACGTGAAATAATACATTCTTCCAAATATATCAGTGTTAATAAGTATAGTGGTTCAAACACAAATGATAAGTTTGTTCGAATAAATTCGGGATGTTTTTTTAATTCACATTGAGAATTGATTTAGCAATTCCAAATACTGTTACATTTATAAAAAGCATATGAAATCAAAATGGACACAGTGATGCACATGTGCTTTCAGCAACAGCCAAACAAGCTTGAACTACATGTACTTTCAGGTACATGTAACCCACATACACTGTCAACCAAATGTATTTATCAAATTCGTAACGACTGTGTTAAAACATGCGTACTTAAAAACATAACCATTAAACATATATAACCAAAAGTAACGATTTACATGTAGCAGTCAAGAAAAGGTCGAAATCTGTTTAGAGGTTCTTGATAAGAAGATTTGTAAAGGTTTTGGCCATATATGGTAATGGCGGCTACCTTGGATATCGCACTGACCTAATTGTATAAATTTGAAAGGCACTGACCTCAGTATCATCCATATGAAATTTGATCAAATTGGCTATGTGGTTTCTGACGAGAAAATTGTTTAAGTTGTCCCTACATAAATATATGTAAAACATGCAAAATCCCTATATGTAAAACATGCAAAATCCCCATACAGGTACAACTTGTATAATAGTCCAGGAGTTGGCAATCATTAATAAAGAAAAACTGCCGAATTCTGTTCAGCGGTTCTTGAGAAGAGATTTTTTAAGGTTTTGACCATATATTGTAATGGCGGCCATATTGGATGCTGCAAAGACCTAATTAGTATAACTTTGAAAGACATTGACCTTAGTAGCATCCGGTTAAAATTGGCCAATCGGTTTCTAAAGAAAACACGTTTGAAGCAAAAGTTAACGACGGACGACGGACGAAGAGTGATCCTAAGTGCTCATCTTTGAGCCCTAGGCTTAGGTGTGCTTAAATTGGGCGTTCTGCCTGTACTAAAAATAAAATCAACCTTCATATATGGCCTCATGTGCACTGAAAATGAAGTTAAACATCATTCAAACGCATATAACAGTAAATCCCCCCACCACCACCATCACCACACACACACACAAGAAAATGGGTTTGCAATTTTTAATAAAAAAGAAAAAAAAGAAGAATAGTACAGAAATGTAAATAAACCCCAAGCAATAATAGAAATTAAGGTGGTGTTTTTATAGTAAAAAAACAATCGACTGTCGTCCTTAAATGCTACTTTTCCTGTTCGAATTTTATATCTACTTGTGTCTGTAACAAACAAACAAAGCATTTATTGAAACCTTTTTTTACAGAAGGTAAAAGTTTTGCTGCTATTATTTTCACTCTCAGATGATGCCATACTAAACCAATTTTCTTAAATGATAATGTGAGATGCAAATATTAAGTAAGATATACAGCAGTGTTACCCCAAATATTATAAAATGTTCACAGTATTCACGATTACCAAATTTTACATATGTTGCTTGTTTGCAGAGACTTATACAAATAATACAAGAGAACAACCTTAAAGTGTGTAATTCTTCATTTTCAGTAGAATGAACGCAAAAATGCTTGCATATGTTAAATAATAATAAATATTAAATTAAATATTAATTAATAACGGTAGCTTTAAGTTTTGTTTGCTTGAGCATCAGCGTTTATTTTAATGCACATCGTAATCATTCTCAAATAGTTAGTTTTAGTTTGTTTTGAATAAAACCTGTTTATTTCTGTTTTTAGGAATGAAACCTGTTTATTTCTGTTTTAAGGAATAAATCCTGTTTATTTCTGTTTTAAGTGCTTACTTTTCACGACGTAACGAGAAAGTAAGCACTTAAAACAGACAAAAAGATAGCAAAAATACCTGTACTCAGTGTATGTGATATTGCTCGATACCACATTAAAACAGATTATAAAAATCGTTCATGGGTATCCGGTGAAGATAGGGAATTCCAACCCGAGGTATACGTGTTTTATCGGATCCGAGGCTCTGCCGAGATTCCGATTAAAACACTTATACTGAGGGTTGGAATTCCCTATCTGAAACGAATACCCATGATAGGTTATTTTTCTTGCATATCAGAGACATGTTGAGCGTTGACGCCGCCAGCTACTAACGTTTTGCATGTTTCCTGCATACCGGATGTTGGTGTGCGCGTGACTCTTATCTTTATCCATCGGATGTTGGTTCGCGCGATGAGTTTTATCTCGACCCTAGGGTGAGATGGAAATATCTAGCCTCGGTAAAATGACGGATATCCTTGTCCGGTATGCACGAAATATATCTCCCTATCAGATATTAACATTTCATTAGTGAATACCATTATCCGCTTGACCATCTAATCAGTTTATCAACATATTATAAGAATCTTTCATGGGTATCCGGTGAAGATAGGGAATTCCAACCCGAGGTATAAGTGTTTTTATCGGAACCGAGGCTCTGCCGAGACTCCGTTTAAAACACTTATACCGAGGGTTGGAATTCCCTATGTGAAGCGTATACACAAGATAGATTCTTTTTCTTGCATATCGGAGACATGTTGTGCGTTGACGCCAACGGCTATGAACGTTTTGCATGTTGTTCTGCATACCGGATGTTGGTGCGCGTGACTTTTATGTCGACCCTAGGGCGAGATGGAAATATCAAGCCCCGGTAAAATGACGGATATCCGTGTCCGGTATGCAAGAAACATGCATCTACCTGTACAAGGGTTCCACCAATAAGCGAAATCAGGAACGCAATAGTAACAGCGACGATTCCAAAAAATACGACTGCAATATTGAAAGTATAAAATAATTACAGACAATAACAAAAGGCCTTAAATTGTGGGGTAGATATAACCCATAAAAAGTATGTAATTATATGTAAACCCTTATAAACATATATATAAGTATATGAGGCATCGTCGCGTAATGCAGTGCTTTAAGGAAAACCACCGAAGATTTGAAAGCCCTAATTTCTATTTTGAAATGTGCGAAATAAATTTAAAACGGAAAATATGTATTTTGGTGTGTTTTTTTGTCGGCAGAAGTGATAAACAGCATAACTATTTGCTATATAGCCTCTACCACAGAAACATGGCTTTATTTAGCTTTTAAACTAGTAAAACTTACATACCTGTCTAGACGGTATTCTACGATTATACAAAATCAGTATTAGAAATACCTGCTGCTTTGGCAATTAGTGTTGCTTTAAACTCTGATATCGGGTTGGTATATGGTTTGATTAGGTCTTCCCAAACAAGAAGAGACAGACTACTCAATCCAGAAGAAAGTGTGCTGGAATGAAAATAGTGGGGTTAAAATAAAACTAAATTCGACATATATACACACAGACGGACAAACAGACAAATAAACAGACCAACATAATAGTAGACAGACAGACATAAGACAGACAGACAGACGGACAGACTGACGTACGGACGGACGCACAGACAGACCAGACGAACAGAAGACATTCAGACAGACATCCTCTATCAAGTTTGTTCAAATCGAGAAAATGTGGTCCAATTTGCCCCAACCCTCAATTTGACCCATTGTATTTCTGAAAGAAAATTGTCGTCGTAATGAATTTTGCTTCACTCACTAGTAAAGTTAGTGAAATCCTTATTTCATGTTTTGAAGTATTTTATGCTTATTTCACGATTTTGAACCATCGTTCAGTATGCCACTGTCAATTATTTGTTTGCATTTACCAGGTACGAGTTTCTCAATTTCTTTTCAAATCTATTTGAGCTTTTGCGTCTGCATGTTTGCTGTCTTTGTTGAGAACAGTATTGTCTTTCACGTTGTCGTAACTTCAAATGAGTTTCTACTTGTTTATACTCAAAGCACTTCGACTGAACACTATTTAATATTCTGTATTTTACAAATCAGTCTCTGTTTTACGCGTTTTCAGGTCCTTAAGCTCGTCGCAACACCAGGGTTTCGATAATATTTTTTTGCTTTTGTACGAACCCGGCCTAATATCTCTATAATTGAGTTTATTGTCCAGTTCAGCGTGAATAGCTATTCAAAAAACGTCCTAAACACTACTGTGTATTAAAACAACCACATTCCGAGCTGTCATCCACATTTGCCATTTCATATGGCGACATATACACCGGACAGACTGTGCACCCTATTATGATGACTACCTAAATCCTTCTAGTACTAGCGTTTGATGCTGTCTTTAATCGTGTCTTGTCGAACCCGTAACGATTTATTCTCTTGTTGCTCTGGCTTCTACCAAGTCAATGAGTACTAACTTTGTGTCTTTCTATGCTTTTTTATTTATATATTACATATACATGATCATTTAATGTGTTTTACTTATATTGCTATTAATGCTGCCTTGTTTGTTAGGGATTATAACATGGCGAGGATATCTTTATTTACACTGTCTCGTTTATTGGCATAACAATAGGGTAAGATTGAGGTTTGGTGCACCCTAGAACCTACTGTAAATCCCCAGCGGCCTTTTTTGCCACTGACCGTTCCAAGGCGGTAGCCCTATTGTCAACCTTGTTGTGTTTGTGATGTCATAGTTTGCCTTTTATTCATCGTTAAAGATGTTCTTTGTTTCTGTGTGTGTTTGTGGTTGACTGTCGTCCTAGAATGGGCTACGCCCATCTCGATGTTTAAATTAACCAACTCAATGAGACCATACTCTATCTATTACTTAAACTCATACAATACAATTACCTCAAAGATGCACTGAACAACGATGCCAGAAACAAACCAGACATTCCTACGTTGTTCCTAAACATGTCAATGACCATAAATGGTATTATCTGAAACACATAAATAAATATATACTTCCATTTGCTATTGTATGAACCATATGCACTGTTATAGGGTCGAATCAATATCAGCATATTATAATTAATGTGTATGGCAAAGGAACGTATTAGGGGCACAGCACTCTTATAGACAGACATCCCTTTGTTAAAAAGCTCAATATAGAGACTTTTAAAATGTTTTGAAAATGAATGTTCCCCTTATCGTTATTAATTTTTCTTGCGTATGGATAAATGTATACCAAAAACCAAGTTAGGTGACATATACAAGAATACATATGTCGTACCGGAAGTGCAGCATCTAAAGAAAGCAGCCTGTCAATCCAAATTACAACGTAAACTAACATTTTTTGTATACTGTATTTAGTGTGAGACATCCCAAACAAAAGGTTCGACTCATTTTTACGACGACTAAGACACCCCATCCACCCCCACTGACATACTGTAATGTGACTGTATCTGTATAGCGCTATCATAATATTAACGATTATATGGTGTTTGTTGTTAGGGTTAGAATTAATGTATGAGCAGTCTTGTAAACAAATCGAAATAGGGATGATACATGTATGAACTAAACCGTCTAAAAAGGGCAAACTGTTCAGAAGTTAATTTAATTCTTTGCAAATAAACGACTAAATTAACACAACATTGTATGATCGGGTGTAATATAAATTACAGAGATATTCAGTTCATGGAAATACAGTAAATGTCGGATGATTTATAATGGACATTGCATATCACACGTCTGCTAATCTGCAAATTCAACAGTTATGACATTTTGCGTTATTTTAGAACATAAATCGTCTACTATACTATATTAAACACACATTTTCCGAGCCATTCCTGTATTATCTCAGCTGGATGCATGTGTCCTTTAAAATTAAAAGAACGTTTCAGACCTGATTTCTATGTCTACCTAAATGACATAAAATAAAAACCGATAGAAGCTCGCCTTCACCGTCATATGCTTACCATCTTCGGGATGGTTAAACTATTCGTAAGGTTGACATTTTAAATATTGAGTTCTGCTCAACCCGGGGCTAAAGGACGTGAACGGTAGCAAGCATTTTTCACTACCGTTCATGAACAGTCTCAATAAAACCGATAATGCAATCTTGTTTGTATGTATCGTATTCGGCGATTCCTAAATTTCTCACTTCATACAGTGCTCCTTTTATCATTTTCTTATACTCACCAACATTTATCTGAAGTTCATAATAACTGACCATGAGAGTCTAACTTGTAAATTTACCTGATTTGGATCTCGTATTTGTTTCGCCTTCAAGGGGTCACAACCAACAACATCAAAATATGAGTATGCAACTATACCTTCCACGCAGGCCAGACATATCGTTATCAGAAAGGCCGGAGCGGTGATAATCAACACCCTAATGATCACAACAGAGATCAAAGTAATGATAGGTAAATGTAAATATTTCATTCCATAAAACAGTCAGCTGAAGTAATCAAAGGGAAACGAAAAACAATAGGGCAACATGATATTTATATAATAATTTCAAATTTAGGAATTGAGCAAATTGAAAGTCAAATGCCTTGGTGACATAGGCAATTTCTATGAAAATTATCTATCGTAAATATATTCCTATGGTGCAGCATGTGCAGTATGTACATTACACGTTACAGTGTCAAAAATTAACTAGTTTTTAGTGTAATCCATGATATATCCATGATATATATGTTATAGCCGGTTTTAAAGGAACTGGCTCGGATTTCGCATACTTAAGTATATACATAGCTACTTAAAAACTTACATTTAAGTTTTTCTTTTAATTTTTTCTTAAGTAAGGAAAACGTGTTTCACCAAACCAATTTTATTAAGTAAAGACCTAAAGTTAAGTAAAAATACCTAAGTTTCTAAGTCAGTTTAGTAGGTGACATACCACTAAGTAAATAGCAAAAAATGGACAAAATATGCTTAAAACATTGTTAAAATTTGGGACTGGTTCTATAAAAACTGCATGTACTTTACTTACACTGATTGCAGAATAGATAAAATCACAGTCGTTATTTAATTAAGTTTTTAAGTTTTTTACTTAATTAAGTTTTAAGTAGAAACTTAATTGCTGTTAGTGAAACACATTTTAGCTAAGTTTTGTTTAGTGACTTGGTAAAGTATTTTTTAAGTATTTAGATAAACTTAAGGAATTGTTTGTGAAACCGACGCCTGGTGGCAATCTTGAACAAGGTGACCATCCAAATCCAGATTAAACGATCATAGTGTTATGTTGTCTATTCAATGTGCAAATGCGCTAAACAATCAAATAGAACCCAAGAAATGTTCGATTTAGTTATTGTTTATGAAATAGTTCCGTCTGGAAAACTCCACTGTTTTGTTGTAGAATCATGTTTAATCATTAATTTAAATTCATATAATGCTTTAATACTGTACCAAATTCTTGTTTTCTGGCGTAAGTACATTTTTGTTTAATAATATGTCCTAGTCCAATGTCTCATTACGTGGTCCCACCTTAATTCTATTAAGTGATGTGAAAGCTTATATTAGCAGGATATTAGCAGGATTTTATGATGGACATTTCGACAATAAAGCTTGTCAAAAAACTTTTTTTACTAAAAAAATGTGATCAGCTGTAATGGATATTTCGACAATAACACATGTTTAAAATCAGTGTTTACCGAAAAAATGCAATAACGCGTTTAAAATTAGCTTTTATATGTTTTAATTTTACAATATAAAAACTTTTTAAGCCGAAATTAAGGTTTTATTGCATACCCACAGACAACCCCGTTTTCGCTTCTTGGAGAAGCGGTTGGATGGGGTATGAAAGTTAATACTCGGACGGGACCACGTAATGTACAATTTTATATTTGGACTGACACCAAATATTCCTCCTGATCGCTCCTTTCAGGTCATCATAACGTGCAATTGTCAATTTGGCACACGCTGTCAACTATTATGCCAAAATCGGGATGTAAAAAAACGTATACAAATCGGCCATACTGATTTTTATTAAAACTAATCAGAATAAAATTTGAATAGATATGTGCTCAATCTTACTTCATTGCAGCCGATTGTGTCGGTATTGAGCTGATACGCTGGACCGATGACTGATTGACTAGGAGACCAAAACTGTGAAAGATACCGTTGGTAAATAGGCACCAGAATGTGTGCCGAATAGTGGGATCTGGATTAAAGCTGAAATAAAATGTTGCGAAAATGCATTAGTTCAAACAACAGACCTACTAACACTACGAAAATTATCTAAATTTCACGTCTAAATTTCACAGTGCGAAAATTTCACAAAATATTTCCCAAATTTAAACACACATATCATGAATAGTTGTATAGATACAAGTTTCATTCATGCCAAATCCCATCACAAATTTCATTTTCTTTTCAAAGATAGTATTTTGATTTCTCTTACATTTAGAGCAAAAAAGGAGCTTGACGGAAACTTTCACTATGTCAAAACCTTTTAAGAGAAATCGAAAAATGAACAGATTTTTAATTTTAAACATTTTTTTATACAATTTCTTATTTTGAAAATAAACATACATTATTATAATCCCATTTTGCGATTCACTATGCATCTTTTGAATGTATTCTCATCCAGTTCAGTGAATAATTGAGAGAGAAAATAGAAGGAAAAGTTAAGGTGCCACGTGATATTTTGGTTTCTTCATTGGTTAAGATAGGAAGTTTCCTATCTGTTTATTAATATGTCTGTGTTCGAACAAATCGTACACGATACGTAAGCACTTGTACATTTTTCATTTACTGACTAATGCAGAATTATTCGTGTTGATACAATACATGATACCCATAAGCAGATCAGCCAGGCACTGCCACCATCTGGCCTATCAGAGACCTAGTACACCTGCAGACTACTACAAGTTCTCCTTTATCCCTAGAACAATACCCGCCTGGACTCCCTACCTGCACATGCAGTAGGTTACGACTCAATCGAAGGATTTAAGTCAGCATTTGCTATATGGCTCAAACTACCGTAAATAATATATGATATTTTTATCTTTTAATTGCACTGCACTAATCTCTGTTCACGTAGTATTGGGCATATTGAAGCAAACACTAGGTCACTGCTTTTCACTTCAAGTTGTCTGCCTTCTCTTGGTGGATTGAGTAGATTTTATCTGTTTAACCCCCACGCACGTCATGTTCAGTTATGATCGTACGCCATTATAATAAAAGAAGGAGAAGCCATATGCGTACATTCTACTTTATTTTTTTCTTATAAAACGGAGTGTGATATTGTTGAAAGGACTAGTGGGTAATCTGAATGACCTCTTGATTTCACATCTCTATAATTCGAACCAAGCGTTGTATTTGTAGTTTCTAGCTGCACTAATTTGTATTATCAACATGATTGTCCTTCTTGTAGTGTTTGAAGGTTTATTTTTGGAGATAAAATCTTCAATGTCTTCTTCCGTCAACATTGTTCAACTTACAGACGAACACCAGAAAGGAAGATTAATCGTGATGACTCACTGAGTTTAATTGTTAGAGTTATCTTCTCATGGTACAAAATACGGAGTACAAAATATGGAATTTTTTTTTTTGGACTCCGCATCTATTGACTATATATTTTGGGACTCCCGATACCAGATTGAGTACAATATGACATTAATATAACATTTTTGTATTTAAACAATTGTTTTAAGTACAGTACTGGAAATATAGGATTGTCACATGGTTAAAAAGACAGGAAGAGATTGGTTAGAATTATAGATGTGTGAAACCACTATACCGATCATAACATGTATTGATGTAGGCATGTTTGATTACAGATTGTGTATGAATCGATGGTAGTGTGAAGCAATTATTTTTACATAATTATTTCGTGTGTGTGTGCGCGTGTGTGTGTGTGTGTGTGTGTGTGTGTGCACGTGTGCGAGGTGGGGGAACTATGTATTGGCACGTTATCTTTAAATGCTTACTTAAACAAATTAAGCCTTCCTTTTCCCTGAGCGATGGTCCATGTCTGGGATATCCCTCCAATAACCATTGTTCCCTGGATATAGATATAACAAATGTGTAACTAATGTAAATTAATGGGAAAAGGGTAACTGTTAAAAGCTAAAACATGGGTTATCAGAGGTTTAATTGAGTTGTACTTTAGTACTGGGTAAACATACTGAACGCCAAAAGAAACGTACCACTTTTATAATCTAAATATTTTGTTGTTGATAGTATTTTTTTATTTGTGGTTATATGATTGGAAATGGGTGAAATTTTTCCGTTGGACATTTTCACAGGGAACAGTTTCGAACATCCAAATATATTATGTTAAGCTTATGGAAACAATATGTAATTTGTACATACAACTTAGTGGTGCGTTTCTTTTGTTTGGCTGTCAGTATACACTTCTCAAAACTGCTAACTACACCGCTCACGTTTTGGGTTATATATATCGATGGGTTGAATGTTTTTCAATAAAATAAAAAGGAAATACCAATTCAGTCATTTTTACATCATTTCATTTTATTTTTTTCATGGGCAATGCTAGAACTAAACCACAATAAGCAATTACAAACGACCCATGTAAACACTAAAGTCACACTTTTCCCATATCTACATGTAGATATGGGAAAAGTGTGACTTTAGTGTTTACATGTATATCAGATCCGTCCCCATCTCCTATAAACTCAAATGACCGAACTGATAGAATTAATGTAGATAAACTGTTGAGAAAACGGAAACACTAAACTAATGATGTACGAAATGGTCGGAATCTTCTTTGGCAGCTTGATTAGTTAGTCCAGCAAGGTACAACGAAAACAGTTTCAATAGTGTTAAGGCAATACATAAACTAAAAAGAAATCCGCGGATTCACACGTCTCGCCTAACGACTCGCCTAACGAGGACGGGACTTAGAAATCAGAGGTAAACTTTGTTTAAATGGAAGTTTGTAAAGTGTTTAATAACTAAAAAACTAAAAAAAAATAAGTTTAGATTTGCTGATATATGACATTTATGTCTATTCATTAAAAACAAAATGACATTGTATAAAAAAGGATTAAAGTATAAACTAAGATAAAAACATCTAGTGCATACTTATAGTTCGTGATAAAGTGACGTAAGAATTACTAAGTTTTTGCCCTTTGCTTGAAAGGTGAAGGATACCTCCGCATTGCCTATGTCATGTTTCAATGTACTAACCAAGATACACAGTTCTATAAACAACGTTATTGTTGTATTGCGTCTTGCGCATACTCTTTATGAGAACGTGACGTAAACGCAAAAGTTTAACGTACACATTATTAAGTTATTTCCTCTTTGCTTGGAGGGTGAAGGTCACAACCGCATTTCGTTTGTCACGTTACGATCTACTAACCAAGATACAACTGTACCCAAAGTTTGAAAGGTCTAATGCCTACAGTTTATTGGAAAGTGACCTAAGCGCAAAAGATGAATGAAAAAAAGTTATCTGCCTTTGCTTGGAGGTGAAGGTCACATCCATATTAATTTTACTTTGTACCATCCACGATACATCTATAAGCAAAATTTAAACGGTATAGTCCATACAGTTTGTGAGAAAATGACCTAAAAACAAACGTTGAATGTACACTTTTTAAGTTGTCTGCCATGTGCTTCAAGGGTCATGGTCACATCCACATTTGCTTTGTCACGTTACGATATACCAACCCAGATACAACTGTAAACAAAGTTTAAAAGGTCCAGTGCATACAGTTTGTGAGACAGTGACCTAAACGCAAACGTTTAATGTAATAATTATTAAGTTATCTGCTCTTTACTTGGAGGGTCAAGGTCACATCCACATTTGCTTTGTACCACCCAAGATACAAATATAAGCAAAGTTTAAAAGGTCTAGTGCATACAGATTGTGAGAAAAATACCTAAACGCAGCGGTCAAATGTTATCACCGCCGCCAGAAAAGCAACACCTATGTCTCTATTTTTCTTCGAAAAGGCGAGACAAAACTGTATTTGTTAAGTTTTACCTTGCATTAAATTTACCTTTATAAGGATGGCAAATACTCCGGAAAGCATTACAGCCGTCTGGAAAACATCCGTCCATATGACAGCTTTGAAACCACCCTAAAACCAGTGATTAAAACATGTATGACAAACATGTCACAATGCATGAACTAGAAACCTCAGCAAAAAGGCCTGTTCTATGTCAATTTAGATAAACGCGCACAAGTCAAACTGGGTATGTTCGATCTTAATGAACCTGATCTCTTTCATAAACCATGTACCTACTTCATATTAAATTAACGATGTGTACGAATTACGTTGACGGAACTTTTTTAGAGTCAGTATATATGAAGTGTTATTTGTTCAAATAACCTTTTGTTAGTTTACCATTGATCGGAAATCTTCACCGATACATCCACCTTAGTTCCTTTTGAAAAGTATTTTAAGTAAAGCAAACAATTTAACAGATGCAGATAATCCACATCCACGGGATGTACTCGGGACTACATGCTACATTTGTTTTAATTTTGTCGCACGACATCATTTATCAAGAATCCAGCGTTTCTGTCAAATTTAGTAAGGTTTTATTCATCCCACGTTTACGTTAAGTGGAGCGTTCAGATGCCGTCAGATAGCTGTTGAACAGAATTTTGCAGCGTATGGTGTCTGTACATCTTGACGTGCATGAATGCACTATACCAAGACTATTTCAACGTCTGAGAGAGAGACTGTATTGACCAACAACCGTCCTACCGTCCTAAACAAGGACGACCAGGTGTTACGTCACGTCAAGATGACGCGTATTTTCGTCTCAAGCACCCACGTCAGCGCTTCCGCACCCCAGCAAAACATGCCGTAAAACTGTCGTGAATCCACCGTGAACATAATAATGGGTCCTCCTAACAACTGAATAAGTGCCAGGACCATTTCTTACCGAATACGTTGTTATTACACTAAACCAAATTGCTAAGTATCAACCTAAGAATATGTCAATACTATTCTCATTGTTTTGTGTATTTTGAGCTTGATAAGAGATACGGTTAAACCGCAAAATAACGAGTGTAAATCGTCTGCTCTGATTTTAAAACTTTTAAGTCAATGTGTTTTCTTAGAAATAAGTTATAACACTTATACAACTGGGTATATAGGATTTTATTAAGTACTTCGAATTAGTGAAGCTTTCGATGTTCCTAATTCTAAAACATGCCAGATAAAATTATTTTTACTAGCATTAC
This sequence comes from Cyrtodaria siliqua, assembly GCA_037043455.1. Classification (NCBI taxonomy): domain Eukaryota; kingdom Metazoa; phylum Mollusca; class Bivalvia; order Adapedonta; family Hiatellidae; genus Cyrtodaria; species Cyrtodaria siliqua. Next base: position 38,627 of record JAWPHD010001851.1, on the reverse strand, counting down.
CACTACAAATGCGTTTTCAAAAGAATTTTTCGAAATATTTAATGTTAACGCTGAATTACAGTTTCTTGAAATTCAAACAATATTCAATTGAAAGGGAGGTAATTTAAGATTATCCATATTTCGTTTTTTATAGACGGAAAATCTATGATAAATGGGTCAATTTTTTATGTTTTTTTTTCTATTATTTCATACCAATTTTAAGAATGTTATATCTTTAAGCGATCTTCGACTCATGTTATGTGTTTTATCAGTACATTTCATGTTTTCATGTAAAGGGCGGGTAACTCTCAAAAGATGTAACAATTTAAACAAAAATGTTTTACAAACTATGGGTCAAAACAAAATACTTATCATATATCTATTCTAAAATATATTTAAAATAAGAAAATTAGTTAAGATACAAAAGTTGATACTTAGAAATTGTGTTCGGTGTATATGCTGCCCGCGTTATATGACATTACGCTTTGTTTCGCTTATGAACGTTTATCTGACACTCAGATTCACACAAAAGTTGCGGAATATTAATATCAGATCTAGATACTGTATACTGAAATAAAATAACATATTTTAGTTAAATGCACGTCAAGATAGTTGATGCACGCCAATGTATTTGATTAGTAATACAGACTTGCGTTTCTCTTTTTTCTTTGGTATATTATATAGTATATAATTACTTACAATAGTCGTATACACAACCGCTGTCCCCGCCACAGCAATAATGGACGCCCACAGTGGAAACCCAGAAACTGTATCAAAATATACAGTCACATGATTGTAGTACTTCCAACACAGTTTGTATTAACTGTACTCATGCAGTATGTAAATATATTTAACTTAAAGTATACATTTATAAAACATTTATATCACTGTTTGACTTGAGCTAGTCATTGTAAATAGCCAATTCATTCAATCAATTCATGCTTCATTCAATAAAATGCTGTAAACATGTGCGTTATTTAATAAATTAATTACACAAAACATTCCCTTGCACAAGTCTGTAGCATTGTACATGTCAGTTTCCTAAAGCATTATTGCTTTATATATTCATAATTCCCATATATCAATATGTAAATAACTTTTGAAATTATTGCGTTAAAAATATGTAAATCATGATTTACTAAGTGTAGAGTACCTTCAACAATGGTTTCTTTTTTAATTTCTGTGAAAACGACGACATAATCTAGGTATTAAATTGTGGTAAACTGATACGGATCTTGTTGGTATTGTTACTCATGACGTCATATAAAAACGAAACTTTGGGTTGTTAATCGTTACCCTGCACGTTAGTTGTATTAAAGACATCCGCTTAAGACACTGCAGCAAGCAATACCCTTACTAAATATGTAGATATATATTCGGTTCAACAACGTTTAATAAATCGCACTCCGATTTGTATATAGCCTAGCATTCATTATGGTCCATTTCATGTATACAGGGTGGAACTAACTAACCTGCTTCTAATGCTATTGATGGTCCAAATAATACAATTCCTAAATATGCAACCTGTAAAAGAATGAAACAGAACAGTTTTTTTGTATCGAAGTATGCAAAACCCATCATAGTCACATCTACAATGTCATGGCTTATCACAAGTGAATTTAAACTTAATAATTTTGATGGAAAATTAATAAATTTAATTAGAGAAACATTCCCAAACAGGGAACTTTAAAGCTAAAATAAAAAAACTGAAAAATACCGGTTGCAACTTCGTAAAAAATAAAATATGTAAACAACCCAACTGCATCTATTTCAATGGGCCTATAAATAATTCGACCTATTGTAATTAGACGAACGTTTCATTAAAGCATTTCCAGTTCAAATACGCTGATATTGATAAAAAGTCCATTGCAAATTATGGTGGTGGTAAACTTACATAGTACATGATACCTAGTATTGTACCAAGAATTCTGACAGCACGAGATTTGAACCGAAGTTCAAGGTACTGAAATATATTTAAAACGACAGCATTTGAAATTAAACGTACTAGAAACTCACTAACTGAATCCATTACAAACGTTATGGTATATGTTACAGTAACTATAGTGTTTACTGAAATGATAATGACTGCAGTAGATCAGTCAGTGACATTGGTTTCCTTTGTATTTAGTTCTAGTGAGATTCAACTACCGGAAATCGTTTGCCACGGCATATTTTAAATAACTGCGGGTATTTTTACCATGGTCGCTGACATTTCCGTTGTAATTGCAGAGTTGTAAATCATTTAATCGAATATAACACATGTCAGAATGACTGGTGTACTCTAACTACCAGTTATCGGAAGTTAGAGTAAACCAGACAGATGCAATGGACATGCTACAAAACAAATAGAGTATGGCCTCATCTCGTTGATTGGTTTAAACACCTAGATGGCCAACGCCCATCCCGATGTTTAAATCAACCAACTCGACGACACTTTACTCTATCTATTACTAGGTTGTTGTTTTTTCTCGCTCATATTTATATGAAATATACAAAATATATACACTATCTAGCTGAGTATGTGGTGCTTCCGTTTATTACTTCTGACATGTGAAACCTCATATCAATATGGGCTTTTCTGGTTTTGTTTATCTGTCTTTTACACTGCAGATGTAACAGCAAAAACGCTTTTCAATTAAAAATTGCCTAAAAGGAGAAGAAATGTATAATTACTTGTTTTACTCCTTGTATCAAGGTCAGTAAGGTTTCAGGAAAGAGGAAAGATCATGATACAGGAGTGAGACCAATAGACCTACGGACAACGCGTTATCGCCTTAGGTCATATGGCCTTTGACAAGTAGAAATAGCGCCTAGTGTGATAACGCGTTTGTATTTAAGACTTGATTTTCTCGTGTCAATTTCACTAGAAGCAATACTCACCTCATACGTGCTGGTCAACTTGAGTGGGTATATCCAGGGAACCACCAGACCAATGGTGAGTATGTAGGACAGGAACCAGCCGAATGTTTCTATAACTACCTGAATACCATATACGTAGACTTCGGCTGGTGTGCCTATAAATATAAACAGGTTTAGCATGTGGCTTAATGGAGTTATTAAATAGCACAGTATAACACGTTTCTGTTCTCGCTATTTATAAGAGCATATGTGTCAATACGTGGTCCCGTCTTAATTCCATTAAGCGATGGGAAAGTTTATATTACCAGGATTTAATAACAGATATTTCGACAATAAAACATGTTTAAAAATATGTGTAATGAAAAAATGTGACATTTTTAATACCTATTAAATGTTTTAATTTTACAATATGCAAACTTTTTAACCAAAATTAAAGTTTTATTTCATACCCCAGCCAACCCCGTTTTCACTTCTTGGATACGGGGTTGGATGGGGAAACAAAGTTAATACTCGGACCACGTACTGTTTTCTTTGTGAAACTTTACCATACATTTTTAATTAAAACATCCATGACCAACTTTGTTACAAAATGCCAAGAAACCATTGTTTACAGTTAAAAATATATATGTATGACCATAACCATCTATTTAAAGCACTATGCCGCATTTCGGTCCTCATACGGTCAATACATGATAAGCATAGGGTGTTCTCGCAAAGTTGCAAAAAACAAAAAGCCTCTAGCATCATAAAATAGAATATACCCTTGAATCCTTTAAAAAGTGGATAAAAAAAATACCTATCATCAAAATTGAAGATTCGAAAGTCACCATCATTGACAGCGCAACCGGAAGTACTGACATTTCACGATTTCCGACGAAATATTCCGAAGTTGTTCGTTGTTTTCCGCCAGAGAGAGCATGATATAGTCCAATACCAATTGACACGGAAATTGTCAGGAAAAATATAACATAGTCTGCAGGATGGAATGCGTTTTGAAATGAAGACATTCTGAAATAAATTGTACATAGTAATTACTGGGCTAATAATATGATGGAGGATGTTTGGTATTTTGTATGAATAATCATTGTTAATTATTGAAACAAGGAGATACACAAACAATGTTAAAGAAGTTTAACAGAAGATATATATGTATATGTCAAACAGCGTGATTGAAGTCGAATGAATGGTGTTTAACGGCACGTCGACACATAAATAGGTCATATTGTGCGCAAAGACCGACGAAAGATGAAGAAATTAAGAAGTAATTAAAATCTAATTTAAATATATAAAGATAAAACTATTAAAAAATAAGGGATGATATGGTAGTAATATAAACTATAAATGTAAATCAACAAATGCCCGTCAACGGGTATACAAACAAGTAAATATATATAAGAACACATTATAATGATTTATATAGTCTGATTTCTTTTAGGAAATCTAAAACCATACTAAAATCTATAGTATCAAATAACTCTTTCATAGTATTTACATTGTAGTACCTTTGACACATGGGATCAAAGTCTACACATTCCAACAAGATGTGTTTGACCGTTAACGGTGCAAAGCAGGGTATACATTCTGGTAATTGCTCAGCTTGTAATAAATATGAATGAGTATAACGTGTATGCCCTATCCTGAACCGGGCTAGGACAACTTCTTCTCGACGAATGGGTCTACTAGAAGAACGCCATTCTCCAAGTAACGGTTTGATTGAATGGAGTTTATTGTTAACTGACAAATCCCAAACGGCTTGCCAAGAGTGACGAATAAATGTGTTAATACAACTGTTAAAATCAGTATACGGTAATTTATTATTAGATATATGTAAACCTAATGCTGCTTTAACAGCACTATCAGCTCTATAATTACCATGTATTTCTACATGGCTTGGAAGCCAGCAGCAAATAATAACATTATCAACTATAAGAGAATTGTACTTTACTAACAGCTGAAGCACAACTGGGTTATTATGTTTCATATTATCCAGTGCTTGAAGAGATGAAAGGGAATCAGAAAATATTACAAAATGGTCATCATCAGATTCTTGAATATATTTAAGGCAAGTTTAATTGCCTTAAGTTCAGCTGATAAGATAGAGGCCTTGTCAGACAGGCGGCTCTTTATTCTGTGTTTGTGAACAACAGCTGCTGTAGCTACCTTATCTCCATCTTTACAACCATCTGTGTATATATGTTGAAAGTTACTGTATTTCGATTTAATTTCATTAAATTTGCTTTGAAAAACAGTAGGGTTTGTACTGGAGTTGTTACTATTACAAAGATCAAAAATATTATTGGTGTTTCCAAAGTCCACGGTGGAATTTGTTGTACTTTGTACTTGGCAATCAAACTTAGGTCGATTTGACTGTCTCTTAATTTTGATTTAATACGACGACCAAATGGTCGAATGGCTTTCGGTTTTCGATCAAAAAGGGATTCATAAGTAGGATTAAAACATTATCGAAAGTTGGGTTTGAAGGGTTATATTTTAATTTAATGGCATATTGAAGGGCTAATTTGCCCCTTCTATGAGACACTGATGGTTCATTAGCTTCAACATATAGACTTTCGGCTGGTGATGTACGAAAGGCACCTAAGGCGAGTCGTAATCCTTGATTATGTATAGGATCGAGCATCTGCAAGTATGACTTGCAAGTCGATCCATATACTATTGAGCCATAGTCCAGCTTGGATCTGATAAGAGATCTATAAAGTTGTAAAAGTACCTTACGATCTGCTCTGCAATTAGTGTTTGCAACAACATTAAGTAAATTAAGAGCTTTAAGGCACTTGGCCTTCAAATATTTAAGGTGTGGTATAAACGTTAATTTACGGTCGAAAATAAGACCAAGGGATTTTTGTCTCATCCACTACTGGTATTGGTGACCCATCCAGTGTTAGATGAGGGTTTTCGTGATGTTTACGTAGTTGACAAAAGTGCATACAATTCGTTTTAGCTTTAGAAAATTTAAAACCATTTTCATCCGACCAGGTCTGAAGTTTATTGAGACATTGTTGAAGTTGTCTCCCAATAGTGTTCATGTTTTTTGTACGATAACATATGACAAAGTCGTCAAAATATATAGAGCGATCCACACCAGGATTGATGCATTTAACTATACTGTTAATTTTCATATTAAAAAGGGTGACAGAGAGTATGCTGCCCTGTGGCACACCCATCTCCTGTTCATGAATGTCAGAGAGGGTTGAACCCGTTCGGACACGAAACTGTCTATCATCTAAGAAATTCTCTATAAAAATTGGTAATCGGCCTCTAAGACCAAGGTCATACAGATCATTCATGATACCGTACTTCCATGCAGTATCATAAGCTTATCCAAGTCAAAAAATACAGCGACTAGATGTTCTTTCTTTACAAAAGTTTCCCTAATAAATGATTCAAATCGAATGATATTGTCTGTTGTGCCTCGTTGGCGCCGGATTACGTTTTGATACTTTGTTATCAGCTTTTTGGATTCAAGGTACCAAATGAGTCTCTCATTAACCATTCGTTCCATGGTTTTACATATACAACTCGTTAAAGCAATAGGCCGATAATGTATTGGGTCCGTATGATCCTTTTCAGGTTTACTGGAATAACGATTGCTTCCCGCCAAGAATCAGGGAAGTTTCCTGTCACCCAAACCTTATTAAATATATCAATAAGTGTAAAGAGACAGGTTTCAGGTAAATGTTTTAATAATTGATAATGGATATCATCAGGACAACTGTATCATGAGCCTTTTTAAGGGATTCTCGAAGTTCTTTGAGAGTGAACAGTTTATTGTATATCTTCAAATGTTTCGACTTGAAATTCAGCCTCTTCTGTTCTTTTAGTTTCTTATTTTTTAGAAAATGTAGTTGATAATTTTCAGAAAAAGAGTTTTTAGATAAAGTGTCTGCCAAAGTGTTTGTAATATATTTGACAGATGTAATATCTTCATTATGAGTTTTAAGATGATTTACCCAATAAGAATTACCTTTACCGTTTATTTTCTGGACCATGTCCCATGTCTTTTTAAGAGATGAGCGAGAGTTCAGCCTAGAGACATAATATCTCCAGGATTTCCTCTTGCTATCCTTAATAGTACGACGGGCTTTCGCACGAAAAGTTCTAAAAGTATCTAAATTATTTTGAGTTGGTCGTAAGTTAAACGCATTCATTGCAGCTTTACGATCGCTGACTGCCTTTTTGCAGTCATCATCGTACCATGGTTTATGTGGGCGTGTTGGATTTGCCGAGGTTTTTGGAATAGATTGATTAGCTATATCATGAAGGGTTTTGGTAAAATGAGCAGTTGCGTCTTCGACATACTCGAAAACGGAAGGCTTTAATTGTTCCTCACAAAGAGATTCGCGAAGTTTCCATCGTTTCGTTTTTTTTGAGAAGTGGAGGGCCGATATTTTCAAGAAATAAGGGAAAGAAGTCACTTCCACATAGGTCGTCACCAACGCTCCACGAAAAATCCATCAAGAGCGTTGGATCGGATATTGTTAAATCAATGGAAGAATGAGAGCCTGTATCTGGATGTAAATAAGTATGTGATTTGTTATCATTAAAAATACACAAATTATTTTTGGCTAAGAAATCCTCAACTTTCTTGCCTTTATCGTTTATATCCTTACAACCCCAAATGTAGTTGTGTGCATTAAAATCACCCAAAACTATAAAAGGTGATGGTAATTGTGCAACTAGGTGATTTAGATCTTTAAGGTCTAGTGAAGGACTGGGCGGTAAATATAAGAACTATATTGTTATAACTCTGTGCATCGTAACACTGACCGCCTGCAAACCAGTTTTCAACGCAACGGTTTTGTGAGGAATATTTCGATTCATAAGAATCGAAACGTCTCCAGAAACGTTATCATTTGTATCACAAATATAGTTATACAATGAATAGTTTTTAAAATATATCTTATCACTAGTATTCAAGAAAGTTTCTTGAAGACAAAATGCAACAGGGTTGTGTTTATTTAAGTAATCTGATTTCATCAAACTTGGCAGTTCCATTGAATGACCTTATTAGATTTTGATGTTACTACGGCGGAAGCACGGGTTTACGGCCTTTGGGGTTGGCAGACCTTGGAGACTTTGGGAGTTCCAGATGTTCTAGATTATCAACCTCATCTCCAAGTCTCCAAATCTGTTGTGAAGAACAATCGGATCATTAGATCCTTTTGACTGCTTCCCTAACCCGGGAGTTTTCTTTTTTCTTGCTGTCACGTCCGTGGCAGCACTTTTGCTTGGTGACGATGAGTTCGTCGGATTTGACGAACCTTTGGAAGAGTTCGTCGGGTTTGGTGGACTTTTGGTTGCACCAGAGGCCGTTGATTTCGAAAAAGATTAAGTAGATGCAGTGGATGTAGGAGTTGTTAATGGTATAGCTGAAGGTGTTTTAGGCTTGGAAGTCACAAGAGGTTTGGAAGCTACAGGAGGCTTATTTAAGAGGACCACAGTTTGAGAGGCTGAAGATGTTTTAGAGGATTTCTAAACAGAGAGTAGAATAGTAGCAAACTTGTCGGAGTCTACTGGCCAGTTTAACACGGTCTGCGCCGCGATAGACCTGGTAGCTGGTTTTTCAACCCTACTCGCATCGGCATACGATTTGCCAGATGGAGTGGGCGGAGTAAGACCTCAACAAGATTTTTAGCTTCAGGAAAAGAAATTGTTGTTTTTTTCAATCTTAACCTTCTGTATTTCCCTCTCGTGCTTCCACTTCGGACAATCCTTAGAGAAAGCCCCGTTAACGCAAGAGGCGGTATTTTTGCAATTCGCGAAGTCGCTCTGACCCTCCTGGCCGCAAAGGGCACAGACAGGAGCAGCTCGCTTGCATCTTTCTCTATGGTGACCAAAGAGTTGACAGTTGAAACATCGAAGAGGGTTTGGAATAAAGGGGTCGGTTGATTCTTATCACCCCACCACCGACTGTGGGTTGATTGAAGTCGAACACATTGTTTTTATTAATTCTGTAATTTACAATGTGTTAAGGCAAATTCATGTTGGACACTCATTGCTAGTTAATAAAAGCTCACAGCTTGATTTATACTGTAATTTATTTAATGGCAAACAACGTCAGACCTCATGTTAATAATTTCGTTATAAACAAAGCCAAATATTAAATAAACTACTATGTACATCTTACCCGAATATTCAATTGTCGCACTGATCAAGGCTCAAATGCAATGTACATATAAGAGAATCATGCCCTACAAACAGTATTCAGATTCTTTAAAGTTGGCATAGTAAGGAAAAATCAGGGTTCTCCTAAAATGATCGTCATGTTATGTTGGCTAAAATAAAGTATTCCCTTGTATTTGCCTTCCTACAAATAGTATATAAAAGTACACTTTCGTCATGCTCTAGCTGACAAGATTAAAGCAACATCACACACTGTGAAAACTGGATATAACTGTTACCGTCATTTAAACCAGTTAATCAAAATATCAGAGATTCCAGTTAATTCAAACGTTTGAGCTACTATACGGCTGCTACATCCGTGTTCGCTTTTTGTCATCGAGACGCGAGTTATTAATGTTGAGTATCGGCAGGGGAATCCTGGCACTCCGGGTAGAAAAATGTCATCATGGGATTTGTTTCCAGGGATACCAAATACGATAGTCTCCGTAACAAGAAGAAACTGAAAGACAGTGTTCGTTTTAGGAACATCTTCCTCATTGCATTTATTTATTTTTGAAAAAGTGCGATAATGTCACGTTGTGTTTCATGAGAGACGGCAGTATAAGGTGTACGTTCAGACTGTGTTGTCAGCTTGCCGGGTGTTTCTTGAAGGATTTCACACTGTGTTATTAATTTGCTGGATGTTTCATGAGGGACGTTCACACTGTGTTGTCAATTTGCCAGATGTTCCATGAGGGACGTTCACACTGTGTGGTCAATTTGCCAGATGTTCCATGAGGGAGGTTCCCACTGTGTTGTCAATTTGCCAGATGTTCCATGAGGGACATTCACACTGTGTTGTCAACTTTCCGGATGTTTCATGAGGGACGGTAGGTGTACTTTTACACTGTGTTGTCAACTTGCCGGATGCTTCATAAAGGACGGCAGTTTTAACTGTACGTTCACACTTTGCTGTCAACATGCCGGATGCTTCATAAAGGACGGCAGTTTTAACTGTACTTTCACACTGTGTTGTCAACTTGGCGGATGTTTCATGAGGGACGCAGTATAGGGTGTACCTTAACTCTGTGTTGTAAACTTGCCGGATGCTTCATAAAGGACGGCATTATGAGTTGTACTTTGACACTGTGTTGTCAACTTGTCGGTTGTTTCATATGGGACGCAGTATGAGCTGTACTTTCACACCTTGTTGTCAACTTGCCGGATGTTTCATGAGGGACGGCAGTATAAGGCAAACGTGCACACTGTGTTGTCAATTTGCCGCATGTTTCATGAGGGACGGCATTATATTTGTGTACGTTCACACTGTGTTGTCAACTTGCCGGATGTTTCATGAGGGACGCAGTATAAGGCCAGAAAAAAAAATACCTGTGTTTCTGGTTACCCGACCGTCCCTATTTTTATCAAAAAAAAAATAAAAATAAAAATAAAGTCCGCGAAAAAGCTGAGTACGAAACGGTAATGTACGAAAATATTGAGTACGAAACATGCGCTAAAACATGGCCGCCTCCATGGTGCATTGCGCGTCCGTTTTGGCTATTAGTATTAGCCATGGGACAGAGCAGAAGTTATGAAAAACAATAATCATCATATGCTGCCAGCAGATTTGTTCTTCCAATACCATCCAGCCTCAGGAAAATTATAAAATGCAATCGTATGTAAACTCGTAATGGCAGTTTTCAATTTATTTTATTCAAAACAAACAAGTTAAGAAGATATCATGAGGTTGTTTACCTTCTCTCCATGCAAAATCACTACAAATTAACTACTTGACAAAGTTAAAGATACCTTTAACATCGTCCAAACCACATGGGCAAAAAAAAAAAAAAAAAAAAAAAAAAAAAAAAGAAAAGAAAAAATTTACCGACCTACCTACCCTAATTTTTTCAGCTGAGTAACCAGAAACACAGGTAATTTTTTTCTGGCCTAAGGTGTACGTTCGCACTGTGTTGTCAACCTGCCGGATGCTTTATAAAGGACGGCAGTATAAGGTGTACGTTCACACTGTGTTGTCAACTTGCCGGATATTTTATGAAGGACTCAGTATAAGCTGTACTTTCACGCTGTGTTGTCAACTTGCCGGATGTTTCATAAGGCAGGGCAGTGTGAGGTGTACTTTTACACTGTGTTGTCAACTTGTCGGATGTTTCATAAGGGACGGCAGTATGAGCTGTACTTTCACACTGTGTTGTCAACTTGTCGGATGTTTCATGACGGACGCAGTATGAGCTGTACTTTCACACCTTGTTGTCAACTTGCCGGATGTTTCATGAGGGACGGCAGTATAAGGCATATTGCACACTGTGTTGTCTTTTTGCCGCATGTTTCATGAGGGACGGCAGTGTAAAGTGTACGTTCACACTGTGTCGTCAACTTGCCGGATGTTTCATGAGGGACGCAGTATAAGGTGTACGTTCACACTGTGTTGTCAACTTGACGGATATTTTATGAAGGACTCAGTATAAGCTGTACTTTCACGCTGTGTTGTCAACTTGCCGGATGTTTCATAATGGAGGGCAGTATGAGGTGTACTTTCACACTGTGTTGTCAACTTGTCGGATGTTTCATGAGAGACAAAGTATACGGTGTACGTTCACACTGTGTTGTCAACTTGCCGAATGTTTTATGAGGGACTCAGTATGCGGTGTACGTTCACACTGTGTTGTCAACTTGCCGGATGTTTCATGAGGGACGCAGTATACGATGTACGTTCACATTGTGTTTTCAAAATGCCGCTTACGTCATAAAGGACGGCAGTATGAGCTGTAGGTTCACACTATGTTGTCAACTTGCAGGATGTTTCATGAGGGACGCAGTATAAGGTGTACGTTCACACTGTGTTGTCAACTTGCCGGATGCTTCATAAAGGACTTTTAGTATTAGCTGTACTTTTACACTTTGTTGTCAACTTGTCGGATGTTTCATGAGGGACGCAGTATGAGCTGTACTTTCACACTGTGCCATCAACTTGCCGGATGTTTCGTGAGGGACGGCAGTATAAGGCATACGTTCACAATGTGTTGTGAACTTGCCGGATGTTTCATGAGGGACGGCAGTGCAAGGTGCCGGGTGTTTCATGAGGGACGCAGAATAAGCTGTACTTTCACACTGTGTTGTCAACTTGCCGAATATTTCATAAAGGACGGCAGTTTGAGATGTACGTTCACATTGTGTTGTCAACATGCCGGATGTTTCATGAGGGACGCCGTATAAGCTGTACTTTCACACTGTCTTGTCAAATTGCTGGATGTTTCATAAGGGAGGGCAGTATGGGGTGTACTTTCACACTGTGTTGTCAACTTGTCGGATGGTTCATAAGGGACGGCAGTATGAGCTGTACTTTCACACTGTGTTATCAACTTGTCGGATGTTTCATGAGAGACGCAGTATACGGTGTACGTTCACACTGTGTGGTTAACTTGCCGAATGTTTTATGAGGGACTCAGTATACGGTGTACGTTCACACTGTGTTGTCAACTTGCCGGATGTTTCATGAGGGACACAGTATACGATGTACGTTCACATTGTGTTTATAACTTGCCGGATACGTCATAAAGGACGGCAGTATGAGCTGTAGGTTCACACTACGTTGTCAACTTGCCGGATGTTTCATGAGGGACGCAGTATAAGGTGTACGTTCACACTGTGTTGTCAACTTGCCGGATGCTTCATAAAGGACTTTTAGTATGAGCTGTACTTTTACACTGTGTTGTCAACTTGCCGGATGTTTCATGAGGGACGCAGTATGAGCTGTACTTTCACACTGTGCTATCAACTTGCCGGATGTTTCATTAGAGACAAAGTATACGGTGTACGTTCACACTGTGTTGTCAACTTGCCGAATGTTTTATGAGGGACTCAGTATGCGGTGTACGTTCACACTGTGTTGTCAACTTGCCGGATGTTTCATGAGGGACGCAGTATACGATGTACGTTCACATTGTGTTTTCAAAATGCCGCTTACGTCATAAAGGACGGCAGTATGAGCTGTAGGTTCACACTATGTTGTCAACTTGCAGGATGTTTCATGAGGGACGCAGTATAAGGTGTACGTTCACACTGTGTTGTCAACTTGCCGGATGCTTCATAAAGGACTTTTAGTATTAGCTGTACTTTTACACTTTGTTGTCAACTTGTCGGATGTTTCATGAGGGACGCAGTATGAGCTGTACTTTCACACTGTGCCATCAACTTGCCGGATGTTTCGTGAGGGACGGCAGTATAAGGCATACGTTCACAATGTGTTGTGAACTTGCCGGATGTTTCATGAGGGACGGCAGTGCAAGGTGCCGGGTGTTTCATGAGGGACGCAGAATAAGCTGTACTTTCACACTGTGTTGTCAACTTGCCGAATATTTCATAAAGGACGGCAGTTTGAGATGTACGTTCACATTGTGTTGTCAACATGCCGGATGTTTCATGAGGGACGCCGTATAAGCTGTACTTTCACACTGTCTTGTCAAATTGCTGGATGTTTCATAAGGGAGGGCAGTATGGGGTGTACTTTCACACTGTGTTGTCAACTTGTCGGATGGTTCATAAGGGACGGCAGTATGAGCTGTACTTTCACACTGTGTTATCAACTTGTCGGATGTTTCATGAGAGACGCAGTATACGGTGTACGTTCACACTGTGTGGTTAACTTGCCGAATGTTTTATGAGGGACTCAGTATACGGTGTACGTTCACACTGTGTTGTCAACTTGCCGGATGTTTCATGAGGGACACAGTATACGATGTACGTTCACATTGTGTTTATAACTTGCCGGATACGTCATAAAGGACGGCAGTATGAGCTGTAGGTTCACACTACGTTGTCAACTTGCCGGATGTTTCATGAGGGACGCAGTATAAGGTGTACGTTCACACTGTGTTGTCAACTTGCCGGATGCTTCATAAAGGACTTTTAGTATGAGCTGTACTTTTACACTGTGTTGTCAACTTGCCGGATGTTTCATGAGGGACGCAGTATGAGCTGTACTTTCACACTGTGCTATCAACTTGCCGGATGTTTCATTAGAGACGGCAGTATAAGGCATACGTTCACAATGTGCTGTCAACTTGCCGGATTTTTCGTGAGGGACGGCAGTATAAGGCATACGTTCACAATGTGTTGTCAACTTGCCGGATGTTTCATGAGGGACGGCAGTTTAAGGCATACGTTCACAATGTGTTGTCAACTTGCCGGATGTTTCATGAGGGACGGCAGTACAAGGTGTACATTCACAATGTGTTGTCAACTTGCCGGGTGTTTCATGAGGGAGAGCAGTATAAAGTATACAATTACACTGTGTTGTCAACTTGCCGGATGTTTCAGTATAAAGTGTACGTTCACACAACGTACACCGTATACTTTGTCTCTCATGAAACATCCGGCAAGTTGTCAACTTGCCGGATGTAAAGGTTCATGCATTACTTTCTAAATAACATCTTATTGAAATACATGTCATCACCGTTTTTACATAAGAATTCTTAATTCCCATGCAGCTGTCTAAATTGTTCAAAAAATGTAAACTCGTTTAACCCTTAACCGCTAAGCACGACTATAATAGCCTTTGAGTCCATTGTAAACCCAGATCAACCTGCTGATCAAGGTTTACAAAGTCCCAGGCTGATCAGGTTTACAATGTTCGGCTGCTGATCAGTCATTTCCCTCAAAACACCCCTTTGTCACCAAAATGGAATGGTTTTAATTCAAAGAACGTACTGTCCGTTATATATATGTAGCGGGCTAAGGGTTAAAGGTAATTCAGATGACGTAATACGGATAATAATGCCAGGCCACACTTAGCTAGACGTTATCTTGCTAGAATAACGTGGCATCGGGATTATTTCCTAAATACCCGGTGACTTTTGTTTTCTACCCGTGTCGACATTCCTTAACAGTCCTGGGTTTCACATTCGTTCCCTGTCTTGATCTCGTCATTCTATCCCAGTCCTGAAGACATCCGTTCCAGTTCTAGGTTCGGAATTAATGTTCAATTCCTGAGTCCGACTTTTAAACCCAGTTCTGAATCTGAGCTGTTCGACATTTGATTTCAGTTCGGATTCAAATCCAATAAGGAATTCGACATTCGTGCACAGTCCTGGGTTAGAATGTCGACATTCAACACCAGTCCGGAGGTCGATTTTCCAGATCCTGAGTTCGACGTTCGTTATCAGTCCTAGTTTAACATTCCTTCCCAGTAATGGGTTCGACATTCGATCACATGCAGTACTAAATTCGACAGTGGATTCTGGTCGACATTCGATACTGAGTTCGACGTTCGTTATCAGCCCTAGTTGAACATTCCTTCCAAGTAATGAGTTCGAGTTCGGCATTCGATCTCAGTCCAAATGTTGGTGATGTGCTTTTTTACTGAATGTGTTTGTGATGTACTTGTTGTATCACCTTTACATTGTAATACGTGTTGGTGTGACTATATTCTGTGAATGCTATTCTTCCTGTTGGACTTACAACCTTTTCTAAATTAGACAGTGGTCGATATTCGTCACTAAATCTGTGTTCGATAAACTTTACTTGTCCTAAGATTGATAATGAGTTTTAGATTTGATCTCAGACCTAAATCCTAGTGAACATTCGATACTAAACCGGAGTTTGGCATGCAATCCCATTCTTAAGTTCCACATTCAATCCCAGTCCTGAGTTCGACATTCAATCCCAGTCCTGAGTTTGGCAATCAATCCCAGTCCTGAGTTTTGCATTCAATCCCAGTCCCGAGTTCGACATTCAATCCCAGTCCTGAGTTTGACATTCACTCCCAGTCCTGAGTTTGGCATTCAATCCCAGTCTTTTAACCGGAGGCCCCGGGTTCAATCCTCCGTGGTGCCACTGAGTTCCGTCGGTGTGTTCTTGGGCAAGACACTTTACCTTAGCCTCGTCTGTCGGATGGGGACGAAAACCGGGCGGTCCCGTGTATCGGTCTATCCTCCGAGCACGTTAAAGAACCATAGGAATCTATTCGATAATAAGAGTAGGGCAGGTTCCCGGATTCCTATGTATCATTCCCCTCTCCCTGGGGCGGCTCTAAATAACCTATACTGTGTTGATGAGCCGTTAAACAACATTCAATTCAATTCAATCCCAGTCCTGAGTTCGGCATTTCATCCGTGTCCCGAGTTCGACATTCAATCCCAGTCCCGATGTCGTCATTCCATCCGTGTCCCGAGTTCGACATTCAATCCCAGTCCCGAGTTAGACATTCAATCCCAGTCCTGATTTTGGCATTCACTCCCAGTCCTAAGTTCGACATTCCATTCGATTTCCTAGTTCGACATTTGGAATAAATCCTGAGTTATCGAGCACGCTTTCGTTTGACACACGCATTTTATTTGAAACGGTGTCAAGTTCCAGCATTTATAACAATTAATGGGTATATGATATTCATGTATACTGACCGTACTAATCACAATGGATCGGGAACGAACCATGAACTGGGAAGGAAGAAATTTCGAACTCAGGACAGCGAACGAAAACGAACTCCTACATGGGATAAGACGTTCAACTCAAGAATTGTCAAATCCGCAGCACTAACAATCGATCAAATAAATTTACAATTCCTTTCCGTTGTGATTTTGTACGAGTTTGATTGATAAGTAGAAATGTGTTCATCACATCATTTTGTCCTGTTATCCTTCGATAAACAGTGTATACGTTATCTTCGTGAAAACCATAGGTATACTTTCTGAAAGAAGATTATTATTTTATGGGAGTCACCTTGTTACGTCATATTATATATAATAATTACCCTATTATTATTATAATTATATTATTATTATTATTATTATTTATTGATTTATTTGTCTATGTTTATTGTAAATCTAAATGGCCCTTTTTGCGAGTATTCTCTTCTAATATCAGAACTTTTTAGTCATATCTGCAGGATCACTTGTATATATATGTTTATTAGTTTCATATTTATTTTTCTTCGCGTCTGTACACCTGATGAAGGCGTAAGCCGAAAGCGCTTGTTTTTTCCCAAATTATAGCACTGTATAAATGTTGTTTTCCCCATCTGTCTATATTTATATATATATATATATATATATATATATATATATATATATGTCATTGGCACAAATGTTTAGCATGTAAAATTCTTAACGGACTTACCTGCGTGTCTTTGTTTCCGTCGGAATACATCCGTAAGCCTAAAACAACTGGTACGTGTGCCAGCATATAGTCATGAGGTAAACTATCCACGGTAAGATCGTGATCTGGCAGTTTAATTAATGGATAGTTACTCGTACGTATACCTCCATACATTAATTGACTGTATGAATAAACTATTTATAAGCTTTTTGGACTTTTAAACAAGTTGCCAACATATAAAAAATAATCTAATATGTTCTACAAATTATTGGAAATCTCATGAGAAAGCAGATAACAGTTTGTGCAGAAACGCAGCAACAGCTTGACGACGATGGTCCGTTTTTGCACCAGCAGGACAACCCATGGTATAGAAATAACTTACAATGAAAAGGAGCTTAAAATGACTATGCCAAAGATGACTGAAAAATGTGGAAATGTGCAAAGCGAATTCAAATTTCCATGAAAAAGAACACAAGTTGTGAGAAAAAGTGTTACTGTAAATTCGGATTTATTCGCGAGTTTTATTTCTGTGTACTTTTGCGTAGGCCTATGCCATCCCTTTCGCGTTTCCCGTGATCTATAAATAGCCAGGAACTGATCCGAAGTTTGTCGGAAATTATTAAACGAAACTAGCGGCCCGACATGTACATGACGCCAAGCCTGTAGTACAAAATAGGTTGTGGGTAAAATCCGTACCGTACCGTACATTCCAAAATATGACGGAAATAGCAGGTGTGTGGTACGGATAGAATTGAATTGGGGTTTTAAGGCGCACCAACACATTACAGGTTATATGGCGCCTAACAGGCATGAACATGACAGGCTTATCCTCCATGTACATCGAGATAAAATATGGAAAATGAGCCTAGAACCTTCTCACCCTGAACTGCAGAGTTGCTGCAAATTCTATAGTACCGAAAGAAGAAATGAATAGTTTAGCTTAGCATAACCAAACTAAAGGAAGTTACCAGTATAAGTAGGATGTATAACATATATTAAGACAAAATCTAATGTTAATCTATTTATTTATATATAGTATATTAGAACAATTTGCATGTATATAGGTAATAAATCTACCAGATATAATTAGATAATAAACAGAATCATTGCGGTACCGACATACCGCCGAACATCATTTGTATACCAATTATCATAATAAAGATGTAATAATATTAAATTAACATTATTAAATAAATATCAGACATAGGGTCTATTACATGGTCAAGAAGTTAATTAAATTACACGTTACATTGTACATTAAAGATGTGACAAACAGATTTCAAGAGGTATTCACACATCTTAAACAGCATACAGCCAGCTATACATGAATTATCTGCAAATGTATACCAATAATGGAGTTTTCCGTTACCCTTTAGTAACATCTCGAGCGACATCTCGAGTCGATGGTAGAAAACAAGAATTTCCGCAGCTCAATTATAGTATAGACATACATGATTATAGATGCATAAAATATGTATAAACTATCATTTTCATTTATATAAAATATATCTATCCATAGCATAAGTACACCTAAATTAAAATGATATTATATCAAATAATCATATTTGGTCCATTTTATTTTATATCCAGTAGTTTTTACACTAAGCTGAACTATTCATTACTACTTTCAGTATTCCCCATACCACGCTATTTCCGTTATTTTTCGGAATTGGTACGGTAAGGTACGACTTTTACCCCCAACCTACAAAATATGTTTTAAACGAAATTTAAAAAAAAAAGACAATTGCAACTTCATTAAGCTGTTTCGAAGATTAAACGATCAATTAAAAAGCATGACAACAAAAAAAATGTTACCATCAGCATGAACCTAGTATAGTTTTAGTAATGTTTTTGCCATTAGTATATGTATTGTAATGACTCTTTAATAATGTCACATCATCCACAACATATCGGCACCTGTCAGTCAAAAGAGAAACCGTTCATGGAAAATGAAATTAAAACTGTCATATAGGTTAATCTAAGAAGAAACGTTTGCCTCTTGAATCTCATCCTGGCACTTGTTCTGAATATCCGGGTATTCCATCAAATGCAATATACACCAGTTGAGAGATAAGTGGTTGATGTTGTTTCAGCACCAGACAAAAAACAAATCAAATCTTAAAACGAATAAATTCCCAGCTGAAATACCTTAACATTGATATCTTATTTAATGTGCCCACTTTTAATGGTGTATGTATATACGAGGGTGCTTCAAAAAGTTCTGTCACTAGGCATATATCCTTTGAACTGGATATTACACTGAGATAAAGTAATGTATTTATAGTACTACTGGGTTCGCTGTCTTAAATTCCACAACAAAAATGAAAAAGTTCCGGTTATTTATACCCCTGAATTACCTCCCCCTACCACACCTTTTGGATACTGGTATCTCTAAAAGGTCCTTGTTACAAAACGTTGTAAAAATTATTTGAATAAGTCTATGCTGTTAAATTTTCTTGTTCGCCATCTGTTGTTATTCATCCATAATCCCTGAGAATGATTGTCGAGAATTCGGAAAGGTCTTGCTGCAAACCAGATATGAGTGAATGCATATCCCTTAATTTTAGCAGAAATAACACTGATTTTCTTAATTTTGTTTACGGAAATGTTGTATCTTTTAAATGTCGTAATTATTCTCATAGTATTAATATATTTTCATATATCGTGTTTACAAATCATAGTCCTTCAGTGTTTAAATTTCATATTCAACACATTATTGAGTCAGATGCCATATAGAGAAAATATTGATCATCCAAAAACGCTATTTCAGAAGATTGCCCTTCCATTTAATGTCCATTTATCATTAAATTAATTTTACACGTTAGCTTAAAATGTTAATTTCTAAGACAATGCCTTTTCATCTACCATGCTTAAATTCTAAATCTTGTAATGCACAGGTATAACTGGTAATGTACGAGAAATTTCAAAGGTCTTCGACAAGTACTTAAAGAAAAACAGGCATTTGAAAAAGTAACAGTTAACAAACATGAAAAAACTCAGTGTGTATAAGTGATGTGTATTAAATGTTCCATAACTTTCGTCACACAAAAGATACAGCATTCATTTTACCATCAATGGAATGGTATTGAAACCCTCGTTCATTTGGTATCAAACACCAACACTCACAACGAGCACATAAGTGTTTAAACGCGTTAGTGACAGAACTTTTTGAATGACCCTCGTACAGTGCTCAAACCAACACAGTTATATCGAGCGCTTTCGACTTGTATCGAACACATACATTTCAGAAAAAAAAAGAAAAAGCAAAAACATATAAACCTGTTTATACTATAAGCGTGCGCTGTATGCGCCCATATCATTGTTGGTGTTACACAGTTGTAAGGTGGTAACAGTGTAATGCCCCAGTCACATCAACCACGAATGCCTGTACGAATCCACTACGGATGGATTCGTAGTGAAGCCGTAGTGTAGCCTGGGTTATTCGTGGTTATTCGTAGTAGTTCGTATGTATCCGTGGACCCACCCCGAGAGTTTTGGACATGTCCAAAACTTTCGGGGTCAGCACCACGATTTTTCCATCCGTAGAGCATCCTTGGTGGGTTCGTAGCGATTCGTAGTGATTCGTAGTGATTCGTAGAACATTCCCGGCATACCGGGAATGACCACGCTTACTACGACCTACCACGACCTACTACGACCTACTACGAGGACACTAGTGTTTCAGTATAAATTAGGTTATCTCACGGTTGGAGCATGGTTTAGTACGATCTGTACACGAACTTGTAAGGCCTATTACGATCTAGTACGGTTTCATCGCGAATAAGGCCGAATTGCTGCAATGCAGGCCTTTTTATTGCGCGATTGCGGACCTCGTGGGGAACCGTGACACGCTCGTGACACTCCATACTAGTCCGTACTAGTTCGTAGTTGTACGTAGTAGTCCGTATTCGAACCGTAGTGGAACCGTATGTCAACCGCAGTTTTTCCTGTGCCAACCTTGCTGCTCCTTACTGTTACCGTACTCAACCGTACTCAAACCGTACTCAAACCGTAATGTATTCGTAGGAGTTCGTAGTATTTTTTGAGAAATGCCCATCCGGGGGGCATCCGTGAGGGGACAACCGTAGTGGGTTCGGGGAGACATTCGTGGTTGGTGTGACTGGGCCATAAGAGACAAACGTTGCTATACTTTTAAATTAGGTTCCAATAAAACCTTCAATTCCAAAGAGACGTGTTAACACACTGGTGTGAAAATATTTTGTCTGGGAGTGTATATGCCGCGCGGTCTAAGGGTCAGACTGCTATTATTAGAGTTCGCGGAAATAACGGCATCTGATTCAGTGATTATGTAAACAATGATAATGTAAACATACATGGACATTTTAAAAGGTATAATATCTTGGAGAAACAGAAAAATAGAAAAATAAGAGGATCTTATAAAGTATTAGTTCTTATAAACCTATATACTATGTGTAATGGTGTTATGATGTGTGCAGGTTAATGCAAATGTTAAAAAGAATATCTGGTCAAACTAAATACATGTATACACCACAAATATATGTGCCTGTACATCCAACGTTAAGTGTAAAGTTTCGTATTCGACAGAATTGTATAGTTTCTTAAAAACCGACAGTTTGTGTGATAACGCAAAAAGCCGATATTCTGGGTAAAGGAAATTTTACGTTTTATTTTTTATATCAAAAATAGAAAGGAAATAGATCAATGCTGCAGAGTCAAGAGCTACTGTGCTTTTCACCAGGTCCAAAGAAAGATTTTCAATCGATTTTTTTTTTCAATACGGGAAATTTCATGCTATGACTTACATCAACAGAAAGATGGGTTTTTGACGCTTTTAACGAAATCAAACTTTTTTCAATCGGTCCCTTTTGAGCCTCACGATCTGTCAAAGTCTATTTTGCCCCTCCCTTTCCCATGCAAAATGTAAACAAACATGGCTGGGTAATTCTATATGTTTGGCAGATTTAATGTCCCATACAATATATAACCTTTGAATTAAAAATATAATAAATAATCTTCAAATCGTGTTTGTGTTTTCTAACTTCCAATCTTACATAAATTAAATGTTGCCATGAAATCGCTTTCTGTTGATGCTTTTCTATAAAAAATATAATACCTAATCGGACATATACTCTAAAATGTATTGAAAACGTGTGTCCCAAACCAAAGTGGACTATTTTCAAGAAAGAAAAATGGACATCCTAATGTTTATTTTAATTTCCTTTTCAGCGATTTTGCACTATACCATGCATGTATATTATTTCTCAACAATTATTTAGTGAATTCATGTTATTATTATCAAATTAAATATTAAAATGTCTCCGTCCCCAAAATCATGTCATCTCCGAAACGGGCCACTATTAGTTATGTACTTTGCACACGATACCAGCAATGACGTCATCAGGAGTCTTTCGTGGCGCGAAGTTTTTCAAAATGCGTAATGGCAGACAATATAGTTGAGTTATTTGGTAAGTTTATTTACTTCTTTCGTACATGTTTACGTTGTCATTACCAAGCAGCTCATTGCTCATCTAATTTCATGTTTTTAATCACATACAATGCGCATAATTTCCTTGTGTATGTTTATATTTACGTAAACAAGCTGTCTGCGACTTTCGAATGAAATCAAAATGGCTACGGAAGGAAAACATTCAGATATGTCATTTCCGAAACGGTCATATCCGCAACAGGCTTTGTTGTTGCGGTAATGAGTCGTCCGTTTCGGAAATGACATTTTCATGTTAAGTATACTGTTATGAGTAACTTTATTTTAAGATAAATTTATAAATAAATCCATTTAATTATCATAGTTCGATCATCTAATATGTAAGGTAATACAAGGTTGATGAATTTAATCTGAAATATGTATCAGTTTTATCACAAAATGTTTGATTGAAATTTTTTTTTACATGATCTAGATTTAATTGATATTATCAGGGGCGGTTCCAGGATTTCAGTTTAAACGGGATGCATTCTCGGCGCGGACTGGGTTTTAATAACATGTTGACGTTTAGGGTGTGTTTGATATAACGTAGATACGCCCAATTATTTTAACGAGTCGAATTATTTCCGTCTGTTCCATGTTCGTTATATGTTTTATTAAACCTTTTCAAATATGATATAAATCTATTTTTGAGTATGTACATTATAAAACATATTTGTTTGAGTAGCCGAGTAGTCCAGACCTTTTATGCATATAGTAAATGCTTGCTTTATATTTTAGCTTTAAAACACAAACTGAATGTCTTGGACGTGTACATAGGAAAATCAGAGCGCATATTAAGTAGCCTGCTTAGTGAGAGATGGAAAGTAGAACTTTTTGCAAACGAGATCATTGACTTGTACGACAGTATTATTACAAATAAAGAGAAACGGAATCTATATACTGCACAGCTAAAGGATGGACAAGTGGCGAACGTTCGGCGCTCTGGAGGAAACGGCAGAGAGAAGATCCGGAAAAGCACAACATATACAAGGCGAAGGAGAGGGAGCGATATAACACGAAGAAGGAAAGGGGACAGATTAAACCAATCGGAGAACAGAATGAGAGAGAGAAAAGGAAAACTAGGAGGAATTGGAAGACAAATCAGAAATCAAAACGAGAAAGAGACATCATGATATTGAAGCATGTTGAAAATTCAGTATCTCCACCGCAAAGTCCAGAATTAGATCCTAACACATCTTCTCGAAAAAAGGTAGGACGCAAGAAGGTAAAAAGGGATAGGGCCAAAGCCTATCGAGAGATATTTTCGCTACGGATTTTGCTTGACAAGGAGAGAAGAGAAAAAGAAAAGTACAAGAAGAGAGAATATCGCCTCAGAAAAGCAAACGAGACCGAAATTGACCAACAAATGAAAGAAAAAATTAAAAGAGAGGATGTGCGAAAATCCCTTACACTGCATTTGTTAATGGTTAGAAAGATTAAGGCTCAACATGAAGATGCAATCACTATGAAAGAAAAAAGGGTCATTAGAGACTTGATTTTTAAAAACTCACTGCTGAAGAAATACAAATTGGGCAAATATGCTGAAGAAGTTTATGGAATTAAGAGTCCGGTACTGAGGAACAGGAGAAAGAAGCCTTCCTTGTTGAAGACGGTTGTTGTTAACTTTATAGAAAGAGAAGACAGCTCTAGAGTTAAAGCAGGAAAGAAGTCCGAAATAACAAGAAATGGTCAAAAGATGAAAATTCGATTTATAAATGACACTTTGAAAAACATCCATGCTAAATTCCTAGCGGAAAGTGAAAGCCACATATCATACAGTCTATTCTGTAAACTAAAACCGTTTTGGGTGATCAAACCATCTGAAAAAGATCGCGAAACTTGTCTTTGCAAACTTCATGAGAACACTCAGTACAAACTCAACCAATTGTTCTACGAAAAGGTCATTCAAAGTAAGGAAATAGATGATGAATTGTCTGAAATAACATGCAGTTTAAAAAAGAAAGCTTGCATGTACAGAGAGTGTCAGTCTTGTAAAAATAAAACAATAAAATTACACAATGCTGATGGCCGTCAAGTTTCTTGGTACATGTGGAAGAACACCAGAACTGACAAAGAAAGAAAGAACGAAAAGGGTGAGATTGAAACAAAGAAACAGTCAATAACAGCAAAACAAAAAGAGCATGGAACACTTGAAACTTTAGCAAAGGAACTATTGACCGACCTAGAACGCATAGGAAGGCACATCTATAATATTCGACACCAGTATTCCATGATAAAGAACCTTAAAGAGAACTTAAATGACAACAGTGTTCTTGTACACATAGATTTCTCTGAAAACTTTAACTGCAAATATGAACGGGAAATACAGAGTATGCACTTCGGAGCATCTCAACGCCAAATATACATACACACAGGGGTGGCGTACCTGAAGAACAGCACAAAGATCCTATTTAGTTCCTTTTCGGAAAATTTAAAACATTCACCGGCAGGTATATGGGCACATTTAAAACCAGTTCTAAATCATCTAAAACAAGAACATAATGTAAACACTGTGCATTTTCTCAGCGATGGCCCAACAACACAATGCAGGTCTAAATATAACTTTTACCTGCTTTCTTCAGAAATTTTTGAATTAGGGTTTGAACATGCTACTTGGAATTTTCTAGAAGCAGGACATGGGAAAGGAGCTCCGAATGTAATTGGAGCGGTCATAAAAAGACAAGCCGACAGTTTTGTGAATGTATATAAGAAAGATATCATGAAAGCTGCTGATCTGATGGATGGTCTGAAAGCTAATGGTACCAGCATCAAGCTATACGAGATTGTGGATAGCGACGTCGAGGAGTACGAGAAGCGACCAGATGTCAGTCTAAAGAGGGTATCTGAAACGATGAAAATACACCAGGTAAAATAAAAAGCATATCTAAAACATAGTAAACACAATAACAACAGCAATAATTACACTAACAATCACAACAATATAAAAATAATGACGACGGCAAATAATAATATAATGTTATTAATTAAGCGATTTCATATTGGGCGAGTTATTTGAGCTCATATTGGCCGGGTTGTTCTGTTTATTGTTTCGTTTCTTATAATATTGCACGGGAATTTTGCTACATATCGCGTCTAATTTATTACAGTCAATTAATAATAATAATCAACATAATTGTACATGTAACTAACTAACGATCGCCAATAGAAATATTAAAAAGAATGAATATATTGATAATATGTCCTGAATATGTTATCTTTCATGTTCAGATTATTGTTCGCGGGGAATACACAATTAGTTCCAGGGTTCTTAGCTGTTTTTGTGAGAGTGATTGCAAATGCTACCAGCCGGTGATTACACAATTTAAACAGCATGTGAACGTAAGTGTTGCATTGTAACCATAGTTTCTTAAAGTCGAAGTATTGAGGTCCATGTTCATGAACAACAACGTAATTTGCAACGTTTCTCACACCACTTTGAACCAGATTAACTAACATAACTATGAACGTGGCACTTTTATCAAACAAACAACAGTAATGTAGAGGCATTCACACGTTGACGATTTAATAATTAAGAACCTATAACAAAGGGCCGGGTATGCCATGTAATGAACTGATTACATTTAATAAGTAACGTCTTAGTATTAAAAACAATTTCAATGTAAAATAACAGTAGATGTGGTTAATGCTAGTTCTGCTTATGGATTACTTTTTTTTATTTATATCTACATAATTATAATATCAACACTTCAGGAAGACCAAAGAGCCTCGTCAGATGCTGTTCTGCAAACTCCACCAGAAATGAATGATATTTCAGTAAGCTTTCATTGCCCTATCCGTGCAATATATATAAGTTTCAATTATAAAGAGATTCAAATGAAATACCTATACATGTATTTGTATGGTTTATAATATACGGTATATCAGTGTTTAATGAATGTTTTAAAACAAGTGTATATGTGTACGTCGATGTCATATTATTGAGCAATTGTCTTCCGTTGTCAGCTCCGTTGTTTCCATTGTCATTTGTGTTTGTTTCCCTGGACATATTCTTTTCTATTTTACAGATAAACACACGACTGCTTCCGATAGACACAGTTGATGAAGCCCTTGTTGGCAAATACTGTGTGGTTGTATATGATGGATTGCCATACCCTGGAACAATCCTGGATGTTGATGATGAAGATGACGTTGAAATTAAAGTAATGAATAGAATTGGACCAAACAGATTTGTCTGGCCTCTGATAGAAGACCGTCTGTGGTATAGTAAGAAGGGCATCGTCACACTCCTGGACAAAAAGCCAAGTCTAGTGACCAATAGACATCGTCAAATAGAACATCATATCTGGGATGCGATTGTCAAGAAGCTGAATAATATCGAGCTTCTTGACAATCGCTTCCCAGATGACGTTATTGTTTTACTGCATGCTTTGCCATAGCTCTTGCGTGAACACTGATGGAATACGTTTGAAAAACTTGATTAATATCTAAGGATATACAGGAAATTATGAATTTACTTATTAATACTGTTAAACTGTTCCTTTCGTTGCTATTTGTTCATGTTTAATAAAGTTCTAAATAAATTTAATGGCCTCATTTATCAATGTCATTTTCAAAACGGTACATGTCATTACCATAGTATATGTCATTACCATAACGCTCAGTCATTACCGAAACGCCATCGAAATTCGGCTCCTGTTAGAAATAAAAAAACGTTTTTATTCAGTCGAACTATAAGTTCTTGAAAACGTTTTGACGTGTTTTTAAACTGCAAAAATATTTTTGGATTCACAATATTATTATGTTAATAAGACAACTTCTGGAAATCGTAATTACTTTAAAGTCGAATTTCAGATTTTGTTTTCCTTATTTTACGTTGGACAACTGATTGTTTGTTTTAGATTTCCAACATTAACCTAATGTTGAATTATTTCAAAAATAGTTTCTGATAAAAGAAATAACCAGTGCAGCAGCAGCTAAAGCTTTTCACGCGCACACACCGCATAACTCACTTTTGAATTTCAAGTGTTTTAACACGAAGTAGTCCCAATTTGCACTCACGTGCAGTTACGCGGAAATTGCAGTTGTCTTTTAAAAAACGTTAGCTTAAGCCAATTTTGAATGCAAAAACAACACAGACAATGAATAAAGTAAGTTTATACATTAAACATCCACATAGCATTCGTTTTGACTACTACTGGCATATTTTGCATAGCCTAAATCGCTGTTCAAATGTGAAGATCGGAAATTTTGAGTTTTTTGAAACTGCAAAATTGCCGATTTCTCAAAACGGTCACAAAAAATTGGGTACTCACCAATTTGGCTTAAACTAACAGGAATGATAGATCAGTACCTCTACTAACTTTTCTGAAAATTTCGGCAAAATTCATGACTAGCCTTTTTTTGAGACCGTTTTGAAAGATGGTCACCCTTTTTTGTCACTCAAAACACACATTATTCAAAATGGCGGCTACAAGCTCAATAAGCAAAACTGAAAATCAATAACAGAAATGTAAAACATGAATATTTTCTACTCCCGGACATAGTTATACCTGCCCCGGATAAAATGTCGGTAAGTCAACCTTTAAACACTTTTTCTGTCTTTCCTTTAGCATGTTTACGGTAAAATCGGCAGCTCTAGGCGCTTATTATACTGTACTGTAGGCCTAGTCGGCTGTAATTCGTGTGTTGATTTACGGTTGAATGAACTGTGGATAATTGCAAGGGAATACTTCACAATTCCAGGATTTAATCAGCAAAAAGACGGACCTATTCATGTGTTAACTATTGTTGTGGTTTATCGATGTAATAAATACTTGTAGAACATGTAC
Organism: Cyrtodaria siliqua; assembly: GCA_037043455.1. NCBI lineage: Eukaryota > Metazoa > Mollusca > Bivalvia > Adapedonta > Hiatellidae > Cyrtodaria > Cyrtodaria siliqua. The sequence continues at coordinate 10,304 of JAWPHD010001851.1, read as the reverse complement.
AGCTACTAAATATACTACTCAAGCCCGAGTCAAGGTCATGTCATGTAGACCACATAAGTCATGTCGCGTTCGCCTCGATGAGGGACACCGACAGACATAAACAAAACAAAGGATGAAAAGTATGTACATTACTCGGTACTGTCTCCGTTAAAATTTAATAATAATATAGCACTGATGTATTATTTCTATGATGAGACCCTCCCAGTAGGGTCTATGTTCACTGAAAATTGTTCCCCAAAAATAGTTTGCTTTGTTCTCCAAAAAAAAAAATCCACTTATTTTTATTATTATGTTCCCTTGGCCTTGTTTCCAAAAAATACTACCAATAACGGACAATGTTCCATTGTTCCACAAAAATAAATGGCCTTGGCTTGTCCCCCCCCCCCCCCCCCCCCCCCCCCCCCCTAAAGCTATAAACTTTAATATATTTGACCCCTGTGATATAGGTTAAATAAGCTAATGTTATGATATGGCAATATTTCGAGCCACCCCAGAGAGTGGAATTTAAAAAATGTACCTAAGCTACTATCTTACTTGCAAATGTTAACATTTCGAGCAAGTCCCCATAGAGGGAAATTCGGGAATACATTTCTATGGTTCTTTAACGTGGCTTTTATAAATGAAGATTTTAATAAGCTTGAGAAACATGATTTATTTGAGTGGCAGAACCCGATTTGTACAGATTTTTTTATTATTCTCATTAAAGTAGCCATCCGGCCAACAAGTCAGATTTTATAAACATGATGTACACTGTTTCTAAACCTACTGATGACAAAGTATATATATAACTTACACATTTTGAGAATCCCAAATCTACAATACACAGTATAAACAGCTTCAACCAGCCGGACCAAACCCCACAACTGGAGTGTCGAATTAAGAGTTACCATCATTTTACGGATATTCAATCACGGCAATTCTAAGAACCTATTAATAAACCTATACTTTTAATCGGCACATATACATTGTTATATGACCTGAAAACCTGGATAGAGTTTCGATAAACGGTTTTCTAGTGTAATTTTGTAGTTATATGGCGGGATAGCTACTTTAAAAAAAAAAGAGGAGTGATAAGGGAGTCTGGTCAGGTTACAAAAACACAATTTCTTTTTTTGCCTAACTATAAGTATAATTGTCCCAGCTCATTGGGATACTTTACTTTTTTGTTTTTTATTGAGATAATTCTATCACATAAAACAATGGATACACGATGATACAACATGAAAGTTTCTCTGTGATGTTGATAGTTTACAGCGATATTAATTATTATTAAAGACCGCCCCAGTTAAATTACAAATAATAGGACACTTTAAAGGGACATATGGCAGTCTTGAAGATTTTGTCGAACATTAGTATTAGTTTATTAGTCCAGTATCAATTTCACTTTAAAACTGCTTGCATATAATTAAATAAAACTTAGATGTGTTATTTGTCTTCGTTATTCTACCACAGGTTTAAATATATGATTGTTGCAATTATATCAGCAATTAGTAATAATATATAAATTATACAGTTATACTATAATTATAGAGAATGATATACAGGCATTTCATATCTCATCCTTTCCGTCGATGTGTTCTTGGAAAAGACACTTTCCCTTAGCCTCGTCCTTCGGATGGGGACGTAAACCGGGCGGTCCTGTGTATCGCTCTATCCTCAGAGCTAGTTAAGGAACAATAGGAATCTATTCGATAATAAGGGTAGGGCACAGTTCCCATATTCCTATGTATCCTTCCCCTCTCTCTGGGGCGGCTCTAAATAATCTATACTGTGTTGATTAGTCGTTTAACAACATGCAATCCATATCTCATCCTGTATTGCCCCGAGATGCCAATATGTGCCCGAGAGCTTATATTTGGGCGAAGGCCGGGCACGATATGAAAATGTAATATTTCATTCTATGTATGACATAAAAAAATTATATACTTCAAAATATTTTGTTGATTTTAGCAGTGATGAGAGAATAATGATTAAATATTTATTTCTCTGCAGATATAATAGCTGATCTTCCATGATCAAGTGCGGATTTATTAAACGAGCTGGCAAAAATATACAATGCGCGGCTTGTCGAGCATCAAATAATGTTTGCTGAAGAGTTTAAAAAATAATAGATGATTCTGTGAGATTCTATTTATCAAACAAAACCCATACAAGTTGATGGTAAAATGTTCACATTTCTCTGTGATGTCAATTTACCTATATATTAATACCGTATTTCCTCTATTAGAAGCGCCTTCCCTAATAGAAGCGCCCCCCCCCCCCCCCCCCTGTTTTAAGAAACCGTACCGTCTTCAAAAATGGTTTTGATTAAATTAAAAGTTCCTAAAAAACATACACAGTTTTTACCGCTAATGGATTTGATTACAGGAGTTTTTTACCTTCGACACCAGTATGGTCTATGATATAAACATTAAAGCGCTATCATTATCAATACAAATTATCTTTTATTATTATTTAATTCATACGCAACCAACCTGTTTTGTAATCGTCAAGTTTGACGGAAATGTGTATCATATAGATGCAGAGTGATAACAGTAATATACTCAGTACATTGTCAGGTTTAGGTTTGGTCAATACCGGTGTAACATTAAAAGATCGACGTACAGTAATTCTATAAGGAAACAGTTGGGGTGGGGGGGGGGGGGGATTTGTATCATAATAGTAGCGCCTCTCTTCGCACTTTCCATAGCGCCCGGGAGCTACTGTTAGAGGAAATACGGTATATACGACAGCCCAAGTTAAATTTCCTTTAAAAATAACAGGACACTCTGTCGATTCATGTGAAATGCCATGCATATATCATATGGCTTATATATTTTTCACCACCATCCTTTTTAACAACTTGTTTTGTTCATTTCAGAGACACATCATCTGGTTTCCAGATGCCCTTCGTTCTTCAAATACCAATGCAACCCTGAAAGACGTGGATTTAACCAAAAAAGTGGACTATAATGTGATCGCAAGATTCTAAACTCCGGGAAATATATTAATTTAATTAGGCCAAATCAGAAACGCGGTCAATTTTTCTTTGGCCTTATGCGTTACAGTGTATACTTGTTACTGCGTATCCCGCTTGAGATGTGTTCGCCTGATCATGATGGTGATCATGATGGTGACTTCAATTTCAATTTTAAAGAATGAAAAAATGAACATAATTATACCTCACAGACTCACTATATAAATTGTGTAAAGCTGTTAAAAAACACCAAATGTATACAATGTCATACTGCTCACATTCAAAAACACTTTTGGTGTTTAATATCATTTTAACATATTTTAGGTCATATATGATGATTGAGTATTTTGTTGTAAGTATGAAGTAAATTTCATTATTGTAGTATTTAATAGATGTTAAGTTTATAAATATAATATAAATAAATTATTGTATTATTTATTCTTTGGTTCTGAGTTGGATCTGTGTAAAAAAAAAGGTTCCATTTGCGTACAGTCATGTATCTGAAACTGAAAACCTGCCTTTTGGGAACACAAGGTCATTTTAATCTATTTATTGTTTATTCAAGCTTTTGAAATAGATATTTTGTAATTAAAGTGACACATGGGACGATGATGGCAATCTTGAAGTGTACATCAAGCACTGAAATTAGCATCTCGAAACATGTTTTGCTGTACTTAGCTTTACTCGTCTGATAAAGCAAATGTCACTGGTCTAGCCTGGTCAAGTACAATTCATCGGGTTGAAGAGTGCATAAAAAATATCCGCATGACCTGCCTGGCATGACGGATATATTTACATGAAAACTGAACACTTATTTTTGAGTCAACTGCTTAGGATGGCAGACACTTATCGATCACTTTGTCCGTCGTCCGGCCGTCATGCTTTAACCTGCAACTTAACCTTGGCCATCAATTGAAAAGTATTTTAATTATGTTCATGAAACTTCACACACATCTTCATCTCAAAGAATGTTGTTACACATGTGCAATACCTCTGACCTTCATTTTGGTAGAGGTATGCCCTATTGATCAGCCTAACCTGCAACCTAACCCTGGAAATAAGCAAACAGCACTGTCAGCAGGCGAAGCAAGTGTTCATGGATGATGGAACACACTTCTAGTTCAAGGTCGACTTAGTGACCGCTTCCCACTAATTACAGTCAGGAAACTGATATTTCCATGTCTATACTAGTCTGACATATTAAGCCGTTATATTTGTTTTATCAAGTGTCGGTGTATACTGTAGTGGACAGTGCGGTGCACTTAAAAGCACAGGATCCGGGTTCAAGACTCAACGGCGCCACTGAGTTTCCTCAGTGTGTCTGTCATTTCCAATTAGCCTCGTCCATCGTAAGGGGACATAAATCCTCCTATATCGAAGTCTATTCTCCGAGCATGTTTAATAAGCAAAAGAAGGAGTAGGGCGGTTTCCCAGATTCCAATAAGACACCTACCCTGACCAGATCCGCCTTTTATTTTGCTTATGGGTGGGGTGAGTGATGGTGGTGGTGGCGGGCAGGAGGGGCCGGTGAGGGATAACCAAATAAATTGGACTGCAGCTTTGTTTTAGTATTTAGATTTTAGATATGGCTGCATATGGTGATGCTCGCCAATAAAAAATAAATTAAAAAAAATTAACACACCAGCGCACAGATACCGGTTTAAAAAAAACAAAACTTTTTTTTTTTTTTAAACCGGTATCTGTGCACCAGCGGGTGGCCACCATCATTCCAGATTGGCCATCAAAATGCACACCAAGAAGTTGAACAGCGGTCAACCTTTTTAAATATAGGCTACAGACTACTTTTGTTACAGACTACTTTACAGACTTTAGAGTGAGCCCCTTCACCGAATACCGAATACGCACCTGTAGACGTTCAATGACTGACAGTGACACTCGTTATATTTTTTGACCGACAGTGCCGATTCGAAAATTATCGTTTTAGCGTGTAATTTTGATAAAGAAATACCATGATGTTCGTAACATGTAGTACACGTCATGTACTATTTAAGCTTAAACAACATATTTTTTAGTATCTCTTTGTATTTCATTAGAAAAGAACACAAGTGTTACCATTTTTAAACGCATTTTAACAATGGCATCTCTTACGAGTTATTTCACCTCGCTTCAAAATTTTAATTGGGTGAATCTCGCAATTTCTCGCGCAGTAAAGCATCTAAAAGTAAATACAGCCGAAGATGACGAAACTTAAAGGGGAACTGAACTTTTAATCATGTAAACTTGTTACAATCTTCCAGATTACGCGTTTAAATAAAAGAAAATGGCGGCCGTTTCACTTTTTTTTTTACGTTGACGGAAAATGACGTACTACTTTCCGTTGTCATGTGTTGCTATGATAAGTGGACGGCGGAGCTAAAAAAACACTCTGCTTCCCACCTGAACAGTTTATGATTTCATACGGAAAATTTGTGACTTTTGTCGGGCGTTTCGGAAATGACAAGATGTTAAAGTCATGTGTATAAAAAGCATCCCCGAAAAATAACCTGTAGATTTCATGCACGGCTCCTCTTTAAATATCATACAGCATAAACATAACAAGCTTATTTGAATGAAAATGGATCTAAACTTCTTAATTTCAATGTTTACAATAAAACAAGGTAAATATGCCAAAAATATAGAATTACCCGGCTGCCGTTTGACTCAGAAAAACAATATGTACGCATGACCGGAAGTCGATATGGGCAGTACTATTTAGGTGTACCAGAAGTAAATCAAATCCCATTGAGTCCAATGCAATATTGAGCAAGCTTTTTAGTTATCCATTTTTCAAAATGAAGTTCAAACTAAGATTCACTTACATGTTCTTAGTCATGAGACCTGCCTCTCTAGAAAACTGCTGAGAACAGTAGGGGTCATGTGGCATATAAGAAAATAAAATTCTGATCTTTGTTGATACCGTGAACAAACTGCGTTCATTCGGCACCTCTTAAATGTGTTCTACTTTCACTTTCAAAACTGTCAAGTTGACAAATAAAATCATCATACAACCATGCAAATGGTTTTTAGCTATCACAAACAAGTCAATAAAGTCATTTCAGCCAGAAAAACAGGCCTTAAATACTCAAAAATGCCTTTTATCACAAAAAAAGTTAGGGATTATATATTTGGGAACTCCTTTCGACTACACCAGGCATGAATACCACAGTGATTTACTTCCTGTATGCCTATAAGAACCCCTAATTGTGAGTGAATTTTAAAAACCTCTGTTCTGGCAAAGCCTAGAATATAGCGAATAAAAAAAATCATACATTTTGTCGAATCGGTTGAGTATTGATCAAGATATGGGCATTTCAAAAATGTACAGTGCAGTCGACAGCGATGAAAAATCTGTAAAAATGTTCACAGTTTTACCTATCTTAACTGTTATATAAAATGACACTGGGCATATCTGTACTTAGTCTAATGGATAAAATGCTTAAAAAAGTCAGTACACCTGAAGAAATCAAGATGTGTACTTCCCAAAAGTGCTATATAAGTGCAAAATATGCTGATTTTCATGCCAAATTCAGATTTACAAGGCAATTTGGTGTATTTGTGGCATCATACCTTAATTTGGTGGCACAACATGCATATATAAACATCCCAATTACTCATAAATGCAAGTCTGGTACTAGCTTTGTGATTAAAAGTTAAGTTTCTATGACTGGACAGCATACTTTGCCTACAGTACTCTCTGACATTTTCTCAGAAAGTTCAAATTTAGGGGGTAAGGGGAAAGATTTGGTGGTGTCACATCTATACAACTACACTTTTGCAAATTATAATGCTGAATTATCATTGCAAATACAAATATTCTACATGTTAACAACAAATAAGCCTATTTTTGTTGAAAAATGTCTCTCCAGGTCATCATTTAAAGACTTCAAAAATCTGAAACTCCAAATTACAGCTTTCCGAGGCAAAAAACATGCGAAAAAAAATGAAAACGCGTTTTAAAACACCGTGAAGTATTTTTTGTCAGAGCTATTGTCATTGCGAAAAGTAAAATACTGTTTAGGTGAGAATCCGAGAGAAAATGAATATTCACATTACGCCACCTTATAGGTGTACCAGAAGTAAATCAAATCCCATTGAGTCCAATGCAATATTGAGCAAGCTTTTTAATTATCCATTTTTCAAAATGAAGTTCAAACTAAGATTCACTTACATGTTCTTAGTCATGAGACCTGCCTCTCTAGAAAACTGCTGAGAACAGTAGGGGTCATGCGGCATATAAGAAAATAAAATTCTGATCTTTGTTGATACCGTGAACAAACTGCGTTCATTCGGCACCTCTTAAATGTGTTCTACTTTCACTTTCAAAACTGTCAAGTTGACAAATAAAATCATCATACAACCATGCAAATGGTTTTTAGCTATCACAAACAAGTCAATAAAGTCATTTCAGCCAGAAAAACAGGCCTTAAATACTCAAAAATGCCTTTTATCACAAAAGAAGTTAGGGATTATATATTTAGGAACTCCTTTCGACTACACCAGGCATGAATACCACAGTGATTTACTTCCTGTATGCCTATAAGAACCCCTAATTGTGAGTGAATTTTAAAAACCTCTGTTCTGGCAAAGCCTAGAATATAGCGAATAAAAAAATCATACATTTTGTCGAATCGGTTGAGTATTGATCAAGATATGGGCATTTCAAAAATGTACAGTGCAGTCGACAGCGATGAAAAATCTGTAAAAATGTTCACAGTTTTACCTATCTTAACTGTTATATAAAATGACACTGGGCATATCTGTACTTAGTCTAATGGATAAAATGCTTAAAAAAGTCAGTACACCTGAAGAAATCAAGATGTGTACTTCCCAAAAGTGCTATATAAGTGCAAATATGCTGATTTTCATGCAAAATTCAGATTTACAAGGCAATTTGGTGTATTTGTGGCATCATACCTTAATTTGGTGGCACAACATGCATATATAAACATCCCAATTACTCATAAATGCAAGTCTGGTACTAGCTTTGTGATTAAAAGTTAAGTTTCTATGACTGGACAGCATACTTTGCCTACAGTACTCTCTGACATTTTCTCAGAAAGTTCAAATTTAGGGGGTAAGGGGAAAGATTTGGTGGTGTCACATCTATACAACTACATTTTTGCAAATTATAATGCTGAATTATCATTGCAAATACAAATAGCTACATGTTAACAACAAACAAGCCTATTTTTGTTGAAAAATGTCTCTCCAGGTCATCATTTAAAGACTTCAAAAATCTGAAACTCCAAATTACAGCTTTCCGAGGCAAAAAACATGCGAAAAAAAATCAAAACGCGTTTTAAAACACCGTGAAGTTTTTTTTGTCAGAGCTATAGTCATTGCGAAAAGTAAAATACTGTTTAGGTAAGAATCCGAGAGAAAATGAATATTCACATTACGCCGCCTTATAGGTGTACCAGAAGTAAATCAAATCCCATTGAGTCCAATGCAATATTGAGCAAGCTTTTTAGTTATCCATTTTTCAAAATGAAGTTCAAACTAAGATTCACTTACATGTTCTTAGTCATGAGACCTGCCTCTGTAGAAAACTGCTGAGAACTGTAGGGGTCATGTGGCATATAAGAAAATAAAATTCTGATCTTTGTTGATACCGTGAACAAACTGCGTTCATTCGGCACCTCTTAAATGTGTTCTACTTTCACTTTCAAAACTGTCAAGTTGACAAATAAAATCATCATACAACCATGCAAATGGTTTTTAGCTATCACAAACAAGTCAATAAAGTCATTTCAGCCAGAAAAACAGGCCTTAAATACTCAAAAATGCCTTTTATCACAAAAAAAGTTAGGGATTATATATTTGGGAACTCCTTTCGACTACACCAGGCATGAATACCACAGTGATTTACTTCCTGTATGCCTATAGCTATAAGAACCCCTAATTGTGAGTGAATTTTAAAAACCTCTGTTCTGGCAAAGCCTAGAATATATCGAATAAAAAAATCATACATTTTGTCGAATCGGTTGAGTATTGATCAAGATATGGGCATTTCAAAAATGTACAGTGCAGTCGACAGCGATGAAAAATCTGTAAAAATGTTCACAGTTTTACCTATCTTAACTGTTATATAAAATGACACTGGGCATATCTGTACTTAGTCTAATGGATAAAATGCTTAAAAAAGTCAGTACACCTGAAGAAATCAAGATGTGTACTTTCCAAAAGTGCTATATAAGTGCAAAATATGCTGATTTTCATGCCAAATTCAGATTTACAAGGCAATTTGGTGTATTTGTGGCATCATACCTTAATTTGGTGGCACAACATGCATATATAAACATCCCAATTACTCATAAATGCAAGTCTGGTACTAGCTTTGTGATTAAAAGTTAAGTTTCTATGACTGGACAGCATACTATGCCTACAGTACTCTCTGACATTTTCTCAGAAAGTTCAAATTTAGGGGGTAAGGGGAAATATTTGGTGGTGTCACATCTATACAACTACACTTTTGCAAATTATAATGCTGAATTATCATTGCAAATACAAATATTCTACATGTTAACAACAAACAAGCCTATTTTTGTTGAAAAATGTCTCTCCAGGTCATCATTTAAAGACTTCAAAAATCTGAAACTCCAAATTACAGCTTTCCGAGGCAAAAAACATGCGAAAAAAAATCAAAACGCGTTTTAAAACACCGTGAAGTATTTTTTGTCAGAGCTATAGTCATTGCGAAAAGTAAAATACTGTTTAGGTGAGAATCCGAGAGAAAATTAATATTCACATTACGCCGCCTTATAGGTGTACCAGAAGTAAATCAAATCCCATTGAGTCCAATGCAATATTGAGCAAGCTTTTTAGTTATCCATTTTTCAAAATGAAGTTCAAACTAAGATTCACTTACATGTTCTTAGTCATGAGACCTGCCTCTGTAGAAAACTGCTGAGAACTGTAGGGGTCATGTGGCATATAAGAAAATAAAATTCTGATCTTTGTTGATACCGTGAACAAACTGCGTTCATTCGGCACCTCTTAAATGTGTTCTACTTTCACTTTCAAAACTGTCAAGTTGACAAATAAAATCATCATACAACCATGCAAATGGTTTTTAGCTATCACAAACAAGTCAATAAAGTCATTTCAGCCAGAAAAACAGGCCTTAAATACATATATAAACATCCCAATTACTCATAAATGCAAGTCTGGTACTAGCTTTGTGATTAAAAGTTAAGTTTCTATGACTGGACAGCATACTATGCCTACAGTACTCTCTGACATTTTCTCAGAAAGTTCAAATTTAGGGGGTAAGGGGAAATATTTGGTGGTGTCACATCTATACAACTACACTTTTGCAAATTATAATGCTGAATTATCATTGCAAATA